>OX375879.1:49422530-50022530 GCA_947359465.1 Metellina segmentata | reverse complement strand
GATAATTGTTTTAAGTCTGTTTTCGATTTTACTGCAGTTTTCAAAATTTGGACAAAATGCCTGCAGAACAATTGCAATTGCTTGTAGTTGTATTGCAGAATACTGAATATAATGCCGCACCTGGGGTTATAGCATTATGAAATTAACCTTCTGAGCATCACAAGATTTCTGGATAGTGAGTTGTATTATTGCATTTATTCTAACACAATTAGTGACCATACAGCCACATCTTCTGCTTGCCACAAAGTCTGAAACTGGTTTTGTCATGCAAGGAAAAATACAAGTTGCATGTGGAGTGATAAATACACGACACACAGAGGGTTTATAACACTTTTAAACTATGTTTATAAATAACTGCATCATACTTAATTTATCCTATATACATATTTTACATTGATTTACAATCAAACAGGTTCTTTTCAATCCCCCTAAAGAACAGTGTTTCTCAAACTGTAGTCTGTAGACACCCATAAGGGTCCCAAAAACATTTTAAAATGCAGATGCAAGACTGACCAAACCTTAGATTAAAATAAGATCTGTCAAAGGAATTAATCAATTGGTTTATTATTGTTTTTTAGTGAATAAAGAAACATTTGTTTCAGTTTCTAATATTGCAAATAGATTAATACCTATTTCTTTGACACCAACAAAATTCCATGTAAACAAAAGCAATAGACATTTTGGGTACTCAATTTTGGAAGTTTAGACAGGTCCCCAGACAAAAGTTCGAGAAAGGACTGTTACAGATACTTTAATTAGAAATTTAGTCTACGATCCCAAAATTAAGAAAAAGTTTTATACTAAAATGTGAAACTAGTAAGCAATGTAAAATATAATATAAAATTTAAATTCATTCCTTTTTTGTTAATACATATAGTTCATTAAAACTCCTAAGCTAATTTAAAAAACATGTTGAACTGACAGATGAAATGCAACATCTCTAAATAACACTTGCAATTCACACACTTACACAATAAAACTGTGTCTAAGATTTAACACATTTTTAGAAAACTTAACAACTATTATTTATCAGCAGAACAAAAACAAATAATTTGTGTATCTTCTATGTGGAAAAGGCTATGAAAGAATTAAAATAATAAACATTTGGCAAATTTATTTCTATATATATTGTGAAATCAAGGGCACATACAATTTTAGTGTACTTTGATTTTTAGAAATGACTTAAGTAAAAGAAAACATTTTGATTCCAAGTTATATGAGCATCTACAGATTTGAATCACAGAATTCTTTTATCAATATATTTTGTTTTGAATACCACAGGACATTAATCATTATTTTTTTTAAACTAAGGTAAGACACGACTTGTGATCCAATGCAAATGACTTAATCATTTGAAAACAGATCACACACTTATACCCAAAGGGCACTATTTTCCTAAACGAAATAGCCTCTCAAATTAATATTTTAATTGCTTTTTTATCACTCATTAAAAATATGGGATGACCAAATATTGATAAAATGATTTTTCAAAAATAATTAGTCTCACCCTGTCAGATTAAAATTATGTAGTTTGCAATGTATTGTGAAAATAGAGAAATATATATATATATATATTAATTACAAGGAAGCTAAATATAAAATTTTTAGTACATGACAAATGCATTTCTTCAACCATAATATAAAAGCCTATATACCACTAAAATTATGAATATTCAATAGATAAATTTAAAACACTAGATGCAACAAAAAAAAATCACACATAAAAGAAATATCAATTTTATTAATATATTGGAAAGAACATGATGCATGATACACAAGAAGACAAACGTTTTATGTATACATCTTAATGAATTACAGCCATTTAACAATTTTTTATTATGTAACTTCTAAAATATTAAGATGTAAAAGTAAGGGTAGGAGATATGGATCTATTTGCATGTTTAATTTTTTTTTTCTTCTAGATTCTTCTAAATATTAGACTGCTGAACAATAAATTAGCACCAGAAAAAGTCAACTGATTTCTGGGCAACATAAATTTGTTTTGAATCCTTTGACTTAAGGGTTTATCAAGCACAAAGAGTCGAGCCATCTGATACAAAACATTAGTCATCAGAGGGAAGAAGAAATAATTTCTGTAATAGTTGAGCAATGAAAACGGTGCTCACCAGTTATGTTCTCACATCGATAGAATGAATAAGTTGGTGAGTAGGAAAGACCAATTCCAGTCTGATTAGGGTTTTATGGTGCAAAGGCCATAATTGGCTAAACTGCACCAAACACAATACAAAGTAAAGTAATTATGAAAAGGAAAAGGAGAAAGATGGCTTGGGCATCCTGGGGAACAGGTGAGCCTGAAGGTAATCATGTCTCATCAAGATCCTGAAACAGGCAACCCTGATGGCTCTGGGGAAATTAAACACCATGTCTATTCAGAAGGCAAGAATATTTTTTCCAATGGAGGCATCCTGGTAATGTTTCCTGTTTTAAAACAAAAAATATGTTCCCCAAACTGATACTCACTCTTTTAGAGCTTCAGTAGTATTTTATTGGAAAATTATTGGTCAGATCGTCTTTTATTTAATATTATTCTACTTTTATAGCAATTTTTTACGTATTTTCAAGGAACAAATAAACATAAAATGTCAGTTCAATTTATTTTACAAATAAAAATCCACCCATAGTTAATTTCTAATTAAATCGTGGAAAGTTGCATTAATTTAGCATTTCAATAATTCATAAAAACAGCAAAAATTGGGATATTGGAGTGCAGTTTGCATGAAAAGGACTCTCAACTGGCAGGGGAATAATTTTAGTTCACATTTTCAGATAGCGCAATCAGTGAATTTCCTAGTGTCTACCACTATATGCAATTGAATTCTCAAGCGGGTGCGAGTGAAAGTTAAAGCAGCATCGGCATATCCAGGTAGATAAAAGTGATTGCATGGCAAATAACATATTTTAAATGTTCTAGGGAAGATAGGCTGCTCCTAGACATAGGACTTTAAATAGCACCATAAACTAGATTTCATACATGTCAAATCTATGTACTGAGGGTCATGCAATGTTGTAATTATGACTGATTAGTGGTTCTTGACCAAATGTGACCATGTACAGAAGTTACATTGTGGGAGATGTGATTTTGCTGTTGTGCCGTCCTGCATGAACGAAACTATGTGAAGGTTTTTGTTCTCATAAACATGGTACCACATTAGCACATAGCTGTTGCAAATATTGCTATGCATTTATTGAGCAAGTATCCACCCCTATTTGCGTAGTTGTTTGAAGGAAAAGAACCCAGGAGCAGAAAGTACTTAAAACTGAGACATACATTACAGAACAACTTTTCCTTAATTTTATAAAAATTTTGCCCGATTTATTTTTAATCATAAATTACGATGTTCTGCAGTGCAAAGCGCGCTTCTTACCACACCTTTTCTTTTCTAGCTACAGAACAACCTCCCTACACCTCCCAAATTACCACAAACACTTTATAAATAATACATCTTCTGTGTCAATGACAAAATATTTAACTTCAAAAGTTATCGATAGAATTGCAAATTCTGAAAACATGCCTTGGTTTTAAATAAAGAAAGTTAATTAATTTTGATGTTTTATTATAAATACGCAATATATATTTAGACGATTATTGTTTTACGTCTGTTTTTGATTTTACTGCAGTTTTCAACATTTGGACAAAATACCTGCAGAACAATAGTAATTGCCTGAAGTTGTGTTGCAGAACACCGAATATAATTCTGCAGCTGGTCAGTGAATCCATATTAAACATTGAGTCTCAGTGAAAGCAATATTTTCAATATGTAGGATGAGTTGTCTTGGAACACAAATTAGACAGTTCTGTGTTAACATTCCCATACAATGAAAAATATGCTTCGACTCTTCAGAAGGTTCTGAACATGATGCAACTTTCATTAAAACCCACATTGGGAATTCCTTTGTGTAGTGGTAATATTGAATTTGACAGTATGAATTATTGAAATGTTAACAGATTAATGAGACACTCTGCATTGTAAACATCTGTTAAAAAGGTTCATTTTATGTATAAAAAAGTTCTGCTGGAAATATATTTCATTAAATTTATATTTTGCAAGAAGTTAATTAATTTTTAGAATTAATTAAAAGAAGGATTTTATTAATTGAATTCTAATCTGCCAAAAAATTCAAACGAATATTGTGCAAAAATCATGAAATGTCATACAATATATCTCATAAGCATATAATCCCTCTTTATGAAAATCGAAACTTTTCTTTGGCATAATAATAATAAAAGAAACACAAAATAAACTTTGAATTTGTAACAAGACGGAAAAAAAAAAAACATGAAGTAACACTGGATAAATAAAATTATAGCACTAGTACGTATAATTCAGTTTTAAACTACTACCAACTCCTTGTGAGAATGTTTAGTATGGTATCGAAGATGATGGGCTGTAATGAAACCTTTGTCACAGAGTATACATCGGAAAGGCCTTTCACCAGTATGTCTCATTCTGTGTCTTCTCAAATGAGATTTACTGTTTGAAGAATACATACACATATCACAACAAAAACATCCAGACTTGTTAAGAGATATATCTGTGTACGAAGTCATCCAACAAATTTCTACATCACTAGGGTAATCTCCTAAAAAAGAACATTGCTTTATGAATTATAAAATGCCTTGCACACATACTTTTGTTAACATTTGGACAGAATTACTGGAATAATATGTGGTTTGTAAAGCTCAATTCAGTCATACTGTAACAAAAATAGACACCTTTTCCTGTTTAAATTTAATGTGTCAATTTAAAGCAAAATGTTCATATGAAACAGATTAATCTTAACTAATAAAATAAAATGTTATTTATGTCATTTAAATGCAAATTTGATCAATACATATTTCAATAGATGTTCACTCATATGAACATACTATCCATAATTCTTCTAAATGGAAAGAAAAAAAAATTCCTTTCTCTATCAGGTAAAGAATACAATAGACATACTAACAGTTATTTTAAGCTAAGTGAATTAATAGCTTCAGACTATAGCTGTATATGGAAAACCTGAAAATTAAACAAAGAACTGGTTTTCTAAAGCTAACCAAACAAAGCAAAAACAAATAATTCCTTTCTCTATCAGGTAAAGAATACAACAGACATACTAACAGTTATTTTAAGCTAAGTGAATTAATAGCTTCATGCTATAGCTGTATATGGAAATCCTGAAAATTAAACAAAGAACTGGTTTTCTAAAGCTAACCAAACGTAGATTTGCATCTTTATTGCGAAAAGTATTTTAACATTTTTCACACTATAAACATGAATTTGCATTTATATTCTAGACACATGATCATTATTTTAAATTTATTAAACAAAGTAATATATCTCTAAAGTATATAAAAAGATTTATGCTAAAAATTTATTTAGTCTTCTAAACATTAAGAGTACTCCAGAAAGTGTAACTTTGTTTTTATAATACCACTATTAATTCTAATTTAAAATATTTTTGATACTTTAGGGAGATGAGGCAAAACAAAAAAACTAGCAAGCAGGTTTTCAATTTTTACCTCAAATAAAATGAAGTGACATAGCATTTTGTAAATACATTTATTGAGTAGAAATGCGCATATTTATTTTTTGATATGCCTCAAATCAAAATAACTAATATTAAAAATATCTTAGGTTCTTAAAAATGAACAATTTCATTCAGATGGCAATGTTCATACCCTAACTTAATATTCATTAGTTATTCTAAGAAATAATTTGGGAAAAAAAAAAAAACAGAAAGATTCTCTTATTTAGCCAAATGCTTTGTCAAGTGATAATTTTTGTGAATAACTTGATCATTTTTAGGTTACATAAAAAATACCAATAATGCTACATGAAACAATTACAAGATTAAAAACTAAATGTTAAGAAAAAAACTGCATTTATCCCAATAAGGATGTACACACAATTATCTTTCACAAAGATTGACCAATTATATTAAATACAGCTATTTAATAAAAGTTTTTGCACAAGTACTTGAAGTTAATGACAGAAAATTATATGAAAGATTAGGCAGAAATTACAATAAAACTCTAACCCTTACAAAAAAATTAGTGAATATTTACGAACTCGACTAATCACGACTAATCTTATTTAGAAACTCATTTGTTTTTTTCACAGTAAAGACAATTTTAGATTTAAGAAAAAAGAAACATAGTAGCAAACTTAGAATAAATGGGTCTCGTTAGTATTAGATTTACTAGTTCCGATGAGTTTTTTTTACATAATATACAAATAAGCGGCAAAGAGAAAAATTTAAGTTTTCTGTGAAACGATTTTCCAATCAAGTTTCTGGTTAAGAAAAATTCAGAGCTTCAATTCTCAAACTAAGACATTGAATTCGTAAATCTCATCTTGGAAAAACACAAACTTTTTAAGAATGAAGCAACACAAAACAAAAGAATGGGTTCAACTTTTTCAAAATAAATAAAGCAGAAATATTTTGAAATAAATTTGGATATTTTTTATTAAAGAAATACAAATATGTAACAAAAAGAACTTGCAAAAACCAGAATAAGGTTTTATTTATGTACTTTCATTTTTACTTTTATTATTATATCTGTTGCCAAATCATAGTAACTCAATATATGAGGTAATGTTTGGCACTTTCAAATACGTCACAGGGTGCAAGTCTATGGTGCAAGCTCGGGTGTTGCCTCATCATCTGACCGTGGTTCAAAATTACGTGGCGTATCCCAGACCGTCGTCAATAGCCCGTTGTGTTGCTCTAGTACGACGTTAACTAAAAAATTACCAATTACGCAGACCGTCATCAGAAGCCCGTTGTGTTGTTCTAGTTAGAGTGCCTATATAATAAGAGTGGCGACATACGGGAAACACTTTCTGATTGGCTTAGAGACCTTTTCTACCGCCCGAAGCGGTATTTTCCCAGCTCCCGTAGACTTAACATGGGAACTTTTTGTGTGCTCGAGAAAAACGTGTGTATATTAAATTAAAAAAAAAATATAGCTTATTCGTGTTCCATTTCGTGTCCTAGAATGTTTATTTATAATTATTTTAGTGTTTTGTCAGTGTAAATTTGAAGACTTTTTAAGTAAATAGCTTTTTTTGAACAACATGCTGTTTCCAGCTACTTTGGCGATGTAAACATCGCGCCAAAGGCAGTTAGCAAGTTTTAAACTTTTGATAATGCGTTGTTTTTTAAGCTGTTTCCTTATTATAGGTTTTCAATAACCTAAGCCGAATTGAATCATCAGAAAAGCAGAGAGTAAATTGTAGCAATGCTTTATATAAAAAGAATAAAAGAAATGTTTATATAAAAGTGTTATTTTTGATGCAAACTTTCATCTTTATTTTGCTGCTAGATCTCGGAACAAAACCACCACATCAACATTTATCTGTGAATTTGGATATAAATGCGTACAAATGCTGTTAACTATTTTCTATCTTGAGATTATTCTTGTATGTTTAGGCCAATATTTGCTCATTATTTAGTTTCAATCTGTTAATTCTATTTTTCATATGAAAATGTGGTAGATTTTTTAACAAATGTGTACTGATGGTGTTGATTATTTTTGAAATTACATGTCTTTTGACTTGTATAAATGGATAAAACTTAAAATTAAATTTAAGTGGGTTAAAATTTTGTGTTATGCATTAAATAAGTCAAATAAAAATGTTCAGTATCTTTTCTGGTTCGGTTAATGTAAGGACAGGATTAATCACACTAAAAAAAGCTACATGTGTTGAACAGTTGGTTGAAAGAAAGTTTTATTTTAAGGAACTATCCATTAATAGTAGGACATTTCAAATCTATTTTTTATTTAATGTTATAATATTAATGCGTAAACTTCTATCACACAGCATGGAAAGAATTTAAAGAAAAAACTTGTGCCTGAGAGAAACAACACATCAGATCTTATTTTATTTAACACTGAAGTTATAAGCTTAACTTTATTCATTTTCTTGTTAATATTCACGAAAACAAGTTCAATAAGTCGTGAGCATAAAACGGGACATAAACACTATCGCCAAAAGAAAGAGAGAGGAGGAAATGTGGGAAACCGATGGAAGAAACATATTCGCCCAGCAACCGATTCTGGTAGAAAAATGGCTGCCGCGCATGTGCAGTGGGCCAAATTTGGTCCCTTGTCGCCACTCTTACTATATAGGCACTCTAGTTCTAGTTAGAGTGCCTATATAGTCAGGGCCCGATTTAGAAAATTTGGTATAATAGGCACAACACGCAGGAAGGGGCCCCTCCCTCATATTATTTGTTCATCACAAAAACTAATTTTATAACAATAATTGGTACTTACGTATTTGACTGTTGACCGTTTCACAGATGTCACCAAAAAGTTTGAGAAAATCGTGACATTACTTATAACTCTTGACAAAACAAAATAAAGCAGATGAAAATTAAAAACGTAATAGTTAGATAATTAATGTAATTACAAGAATGTGATAGTGGGGGGAAACAGTCAACGTTCATTTACGTAACTACCCAATAATTTATGTAACTACTTAAAAACTTTTTATAATTTTTAGATACTTTTGAAACTTAGGGGCCCTCTAAATTATGGGGGCCCTAGGCCCGTGCCTCACGGGCCTAATGGTAAATCAGGGCCTGTATATAGTAAGAGTGGCGACAAGGGACCAAATTTGGCCCAATGCACATGCGCGGCAGCCATTTTTCAGCCAGAATCGGTTGCTGGGCGAATATGTTTCTTCCATCGGTTTCCCACATTTCCTCCTCTCTCTTTCTTTTGGCGATAGTATTTATGTCCCGTAATTTTTATGCTCACGACTTATTGAACTTGTTTTCGTGAATATTAACAAGAAAATGAATAAAGTTAAGCTTATAACTTCAGTGTTCAATAAAATAAGATCTGATGTGTTGTCTCTCTCAGGCACCTTTAATAAGGAAATAGCTAAAAAAACAACGCATTATCAAAAGTTTAAAACTTGCTAACTGCCTTTGGCGCGATGCTTACATCGCCAAAGTAGCGGGAAACAGCATGTTGTTCAAAAAAAAGCTATTTACTTAAAAAGTCTTCAAATTTACACTGACAAAACACTAAAATAATTATAAATAGACATTCTAGAACACGAAATGGAACACGAATAAGCTATATTTTCTTTTAAATTTAATATACACACGTTTTTCTCGAACACACAAAAAGTTCCCATGTTAAGTCTACGGGAGCTGGGAAAAGACCGCTTCGGGCGGTAGAAAAGGTCTCTAAGCCAATCAGAAAGTGTTTCCCGTATGTCGCCACTCTTATTATATAGGCACTCTAGTTCTAGTATGACGTTAATTACAAACTACAATTACCATTATTATTTTTGACAAGCTAATGATGGCGGTAGAGTTTCTGCGGTAAAAATGTGCCCTGTAAACATTCTAAACCTGACGTCACTTGATTTGTTTTTCAAATACGATTTCCGCACTTCGCCAGTAAAAATTCCAAAAGATAAATTCAGAATAGAAAAAAGATAAATGATTGATCAACACTAATACTATTGAACGTCAGACGTAGATAAAACAACAATAAACAACATTTTAAGGCAACCACGATATGGTAATTGTTGATTTTTTAGTTAACATCGTACTAGAACAACTCAACGGGCTATTGACGACGGTCCGGGATCAATCCCTTAAGGGAAAGATCCGAGGATAACACATCGTCATTTTGAACCACGATCAGATGACGAAGCAACACCTGAGCTGGCACCTCACTCTCTAAACTTCCACACCAACCCAACGTGAGGACTTTCGGCCACGACAGATTTAAGGTGCACCAGCCGCCAGTACATCATACGTTTACAAACATCCATTCCCGGGCCCCGATTCGAACCAGGAACATTCCGATCTAGTGGCTAACACCTTAACCACTATACCGGTTGGTCGGCGCTATAACACTTGGAAAGAAGAAAAATCTACAGAGACCTTCTCGTTTTCTCCGAAAATCCCTGTAATAGTGGTACTTGTTGACTATGAGAAAATTTTCTAGTGTAAATTTATTCGGGATCGATTCTTGAGAGTTAAGTCAATAGTCCATTGGGTTGCTCTAATATGACGTTAATTAAAATAATCTTACCTTACCTGACAGTTGGCAACAGCTTATTGTGTCGCTCCAGTAAGACGTTATAGCAGATCATTCAAATTAAAAACTACCAGTTTTTCTTTCTGCTTCTACTTGGAATTGTTTCTTAAAGTTAATTTCAGGAGAGAATGAAGAACAATTAATTTAACAAATATAATTTAATGAAATGAACTTACATAGGGCTTCCGACAAGTTAGATAAAATGGTTGTGTAAAATTCTAAATATTTTAGAGTTCCGCACTTGAAGAGATCACACGAGCGTCTGCTTAAAGTTTCAGTTCGTGAATATCTCCACGCGCTCTGAGTACTTATGACGTCACTGACACTCATGCCGAAGACAAAACATCAGATCACTAGTGACGCCAAAGGATTAACACTGAGAAGGCTCCAAAGGTTGCGACATCCTCCCACCTTGAGTTCGTAACCTGGAAGAACTCAACCAATTGTCGTTCCTCACAAGCCGAGTCTTTGAACAGGTTTCACTGCTCTCCCGCTTTGAGTGACAGTCGCTTTGGGTGACTCCTGATGTTCTTTGACAGGAACAACTTTACCATCAATATCGGTGGCATCTGGATGCTGTGTATTTCTCGGAACTTTACTCCTGAAGAAAGGACCTGATGTCTCATCTGATAATTCCAAGGAATAAAGACGTTGAACAGGACGTATGATAGTTCCGGATTTGGTTTTTAGTTTCACAACTCTGACGATTCCATCTCTTCCAGGAAGGACTTGCATAACCCGCCCTATCGGCCATTGTAAACGTTTCAGATTGTCTGAACCAATGAGCACTATGTCACCAACAGAGATAAGTTTCGAGGTTTCCGAAGTTTTTCCGTTATGTTTTAACTGTCCAAGATATTCTAGTCGAAACCTTTTTCGTAAATCTTCACGTACTTTTTGTACATAACGGTATCTTTTACGCATATAGGTGACATCTACACTATCAATATCGGGTACGCCACTTTCTATTGTTTCCTGCAGAAACATAGAAGGCGTTAAAGCAATCAAATCGTTTATATCTTCAGATAAGTAAGTTAAGGGCCGAGAGTTAATTAGGCTTTCAGTATCGCACAACACTGTGTTTAGTTCTTCGTAATTTAACAAAGCATGCCCTAATATTCTGCGTAAAACTTGTTTGACCATACCAATCAATCTCTCCCACCATCCACCCCACAATGGTGCAGATGGAGGAATGAATTTCCAAGTTATCTTCTTCATCATGGATTCAGACTTTATTTTTAGCCAGTCTACTTTGCAAAGTTCGCTGTGAGCTTTTACGAAATTACTGCCATTATCACAATAAATAATAGTGGGTCTCCCTCTGCGAGCTATAAATCGTCTTAGTGACTGCAGGAAGGCTTCCGCTGTCAAGGAAGTAATTAATTCCATGTGTACTGCGCGATATACTGCACAAGTGAACAAAATTATCCAGGATTTTGTCCCATCTTTCAAATACAGCGGTCCGGCAAGATCAACACCCAAGACTTCAAATATCGTTGCATTCCTTACTCTATCTTCAGGTAAGGAAGAGGCTCTTGGTTCTGGATGGGTCACAGTGAATCGTTTGCATCGGATACATTTCAAGATAACTTGTCTAATCGTTTTTCTGCTACGCAATATCCAAAAACTTTCTCTTAGCTGGTTCATCAATATTTGGACTCCAGGATGTCCTAGTTCTTTATGCTTACGGTCTATAAGCATATGCACTATCCTATGTTTTGATGGTAAGATTATGGGTAATCTAAAGTTCTTTTTGTCTTTTCGGTTAAAAATGCGCGTTTTTACTCTCAATAACCCCTTTTCGTCGAGTACAGGATAAAGAGTCTTTATTTGTTGATCATTTACTCCACCAGAAAATGCTTCGCGTTGGATAATTTTTAACAAAACTATTTCTGCGTGATTTGTTTCTTTTAAAGTTAGCTCCCCAAGGTAACGCGATGTTTTCAATTTTACATTAGAGAAAAATCTATAAATCCAAGCAATTACTCTCACAAGTTTGACATATGAAGATATTCTATGAAAGATTTCCTCTGTTTCTAGATTTACATGTGTGTTAGTTACAGCACCTTTTCGGATTTCTTGAATAATATTTTCCTGATTATATACCAATTTTGGTGTTGGCCATTCAACTTCATTTTTCTTTAACCATGCGGGTCCCTCCCACCATTTAACTGACAAAAGCTGCTTAGCAGTACAACCTCTGGATGGAAGGTCAGCAGGATTGTCTGTTCCTGATACATGTCTCCATGCATTCGGGTTTGTTAATTTCCTTTCTTCTCTTGCTTTTTGCGTGGCCGGATCAATTATTCCAATTGTTTCAAGATTCCAGAGTTCGGTGACAGTTACATCCTTAACAAACATATTTGTAACTGACATCGTAGAATTGTCATCAGGAGTTTCATACGGCATCTTTCCCATCAAGGTCCATCCTAAATATGTTCCCACAGCAACAAGTCCACACGGCAGATGAATAATCTTTCCATTGAAGAGTTTACCCGCAACATCAGCCCCGATTAATAGATCAATTTCTAGTGATTCTTCTTGTTCAGAGATTAATTGATCAGTTACAGTAATGTTATGGTAATCAAGTTCCTCTGCACATGGTTTTAGTATTGGAATGGGTATATCTGAGCAAATTGTTTGCTGGTCAAGGACCTCAAAGTTACAATTATAACCACCTTTCAAACTGCTAATGAATACTCTGTATCGAAAATGTTTCTCGGGATGTTCTATGCCCCCAAATAAATTATGAATAACACTTTATTCTTTAATAAAGTCATATTGCATTTCTTCCGCTACACGTTTACTCAAATAAGATCGTTGACTTCCAGAGTCGACAAGTGCACGAACTATTTTCCCCTCATTTGTAGCACCTCGTAAACGTACATACAATGTTTGTAAAAGAACTCTACAACAAGTGCGATTGCTTAAAGCTGCATCATTTATTACATTTTGACTATTAGCTTCACCTGTGTTCGTTTTCGATTTTTGATCTTTAAATTTATCTTCATTACACATAATAGCATAATGTCTGCTCTTACACTTTTCACAATTAATCTTGCATCTGCAATCTCGAGCTCTACGACCGATTTTTAGGCATATAAAACAACAACCCTTTTTTGCTAAGACTTTTCTTTTATCATCCAAACTCATTTTTAACGCGATTCTGCAATCTTGTGAATCATGCGTTCTCTCACAAAATGAGCACAGTGCTGGTTTATTACGACGAGTCTCAGCATTATCAAAAAGTCCCATTGCGGTTGGAAATTGTTGATCGTTATTAGATGCCGAATAGGAATATTTCCCTTTACGTTTTGCATCTAAACCAAACCCTTCTTTTGCTATTGAAATTCTTTCTCCCCCCTCAACTGATTTAAGGAAACTCATAAGAGCGGTCAGTTTATTTGTCATTTTCCTAGTTTCGTTTGTAAAACTAATACTTCTTTCCCATACTCGAATCATGTCTTCTGGTAAACAGCTTTCAACTAGGGGATACAGCATAGAAGCATACTTATCTGAAGTTACACCTAATGTTTCAAGGGCACGGAGGTGTGCTTCAATTTTATCATACAATTTGGCGAGACGTGTAACTTTAGCTTGATGCAAAGAATTGTTCAAAATTAAGTTTAACAATTCTCTCACACATACACTTCTATGAGTAAATCTTCTCTTCCAAATCTAGCTTTAAGGAATGGCTTAGTTTCTGGGGTCAGTTTAAGAAAATTCACGAAGACTTGGAAATTGCACCAGAGGATAAATTACAACATTTGTCACAATCCACTGTAGAGGGATCACGTGCCAGAGATATTGTAGATTCCTTTCCCGCATCTGCTGAGAATTATGAACAAGCCGTTGAGTGTCTTAACATCACCATTGAATTTTTTAAGTTCAATTTTAGGAAGTTGGAACTTTTGCTTCGATACTGTTTCACTAAGTACGCTTTTAGTATCGTCATACATCCTTTTAACATCGTCCTTAATACTTTTCTTAAATTTAGTTTTAAGTCGTATATATCATTCCTTATACTCTTCAAAAACTTCGTAAGCCTGATTAAAACTTTCTTGAGAACACTCATCTCGAACTGATAACAAATCAATTATTTCTTTTTCTTTCAATTCAAGTTCTAACCATTTTTCATCTAACTGAGCCATTAAAATTTCTATTTCATCAATATCAAGTTCCTCCTCTTCTAAACGTTCATATAACGCATTAGCGATTCTAGTGAAACCACTTCTAAGAGGAGTACGCAATTTCTTCAAACTCTCCATCATAAGATAGAAGTAAATAAACTATCACAAATCAATCACAAATTATCAATAACAAATTCCAAGTCCTGTCGCGGACGCCATTTAATATAGCAGATCATTCAAATTAAAAACTACCAGTTTTTCTTTCTGCTTCTACTTGGAATTGTTTCTTTAAAGTTAATTTCAGGAGAGAATGAAGAACAATTAATTTAACAAATATAATTTAATGAAATGAACTTACATAGGGCTTCCGACAAGTTAGATAAAATGGTTGTGTAAAATTCTAAATATTTTAGAGTTCCGCATTTGAAGAGATCACACGAGCGTCTGCTTAAAGTTTCAGTTCGTGAATATCTCCACGCGCTCTGAGTACTTATGACGTCACTGACACTCATGCCGAAGACAAAACATCAGATCACTAGTGACGCCAAAGGATTAACACTGAGAAGGCTCCAAAGGTTGCGACAGACGTAAATTCAATTGCCTACCTACCAGTGTAAATATTGGGTCATCCGGCAAGTTCTGCGCGTTTTCAAATCGAAGCTAGTTTTATTATTACCTTGCTACCGCTGAAAAGGATTAACCTTGATTGAAGCAGATGTTTAAATTCGGTCTTTTCTGCTTACAATATATACACTCATTGCCATAAAAATTTGCGCACCAAGAAAAAGTCGTCAAAATGAAACGAAATTTTACACATGTAAGTACTACTTTGATATAAGTAAATGATTAGAAAATCAAAGAAAAATGATAATTTATTGCAGAAAAAAGTACAAATGAACGGAAGTTTTAGTACTCTGTTGGACCCCTTCTAGCGCGAATGCACGGTGCGATACGAGCGGGCATTGAGGCATACAAGTTCCGTATGATGTCCTAAGACATCTCGTTTCACAGTTGCTGTAAACGCGCCTCTAGTTCGACCAAACTCGTAAGGTGTCCAACTTGCCGTCTCGAATGATCCCAGATGAGCTCGAATGGTGACAAATCTGGGGATCGAGAAAGCCAGGGAAGGGTGGTAATGTGGCGGAGGCAGTCTTGTGACATCCTTGCTGTGTGTGCATTGTCTTGTTGAAAAATGGCTCCTGGGAGCCCTGCCATGAGTGGTATCACATGTGGCTGAAGGATGTCATGGACGTACCTCTGGGCTGTCATTGTGCCATGGATCAATATTAGAGGTGACCGTGTATCGTAAGCAATGGCACCCCATACCATCACACCAGCTGTTAGAGCGGTGTGTCTCTGTAAAGCGAAGGCAGGATTGAGGCGTTCACCACGGGGCATCCACACACAAGCACAATTGTCATCACTGCTCAAATTGAATCTAGATTCGTCGCTGAAGACGACCTGGTTCCATCCCGTTGCAGTCCAATCCCGTCGTGTGCGACACCACTGCAAACGGAGTCGTCGGTGGGTGGATGTCATTGGCAGCACACGTAATGGGCGCCGCGATACCAGATGTCCTTCAGCTGGGAGCCTTGCGATGATCCGAGAAGATACAGGGGCCCGTAGTGAAGGTGCTGCCTGTGTCTGGATAGCGGCCAATGAGGCAGTTGGCTCTACGCGTGCGTTTCGTATGATGTGACGGTCTTCTAGACGACTGGTCTGACGAGGGCGTCCTGAGCCTGGTCGCCGTGTAAATGATGTCTATTCTGTCCACTGGTCCCAACACCTCCTCACAGTAAAATGAGAACGGCCTACTTAATAAGCTACTCGCCGAGCTGACCACCCAGCTTCCATCATCCCGATGATTCTTCCCCTCTCGAACTCTGACAGCTGCTCATATTGTCTTCTATGGCGGCGTAACGGCATGTCTACCTCAACGTTTCCTTTGCAAAAGATTAAGTACACTCAAACAAGCTCTGCTTACCTGTTTCATACTCCAAGGAGAACGAAGTTCAACGCCCTTTAGTGGCATTACGCAATGCGCAATCACGCTGCATTTCTAATCATTTGCATATCTGGCCGACATGTATGTTCCGACCGGTAGGCCGACTTCATGCCAAGTGTCGTTACGATCCTACAATTATTTCTTGGTGCACAAATTTTTAAGGCAATGAGTGAAATTATAGCATGTGTTGTTGTATAATTTTTGCTTAACTGCAGTGCTAAGAATGGAAAATAGAAAGTTCATTTTCGTCATATTTTGCTATTTTAAGAAAGGAAAAATGCTAGTCAAACTGCTCGCAAAATGTGTGCTGTATATGGACATAGTGCTGTTTCGGAGGCCACAGTTTGAAGGTGATTTGTTATATTTAAGCGTGGAACTTTCAACTTCGAAGATGATGTCCACTCTGGACAACCAACCTCTGAAAACGAGGACCTATTAAAAGATGCTATCATAGTTCAGGAACTATCACACAGTCTTTTTTTCCAAAATACTGTTCTCAAATGGCAGTATTAAAAGCAAAAATCGAAGCAAAGAGGCCAGAACTGACCAATCGTCGAGGTGTTGTCTTCCAGCACGACGATGCTCGGCTCCATATTTCGCTGAATGTCAGACAAAGATTTATTGAGTATAGCTGGGATGTTTTGTGTCACCCCCCCCATATATACACCAGACCTTACCCCCTCAGATTTTCACTTCTTCAGGTCATTTCAAAATTCTTTGAACGGCCTGGAGTTCAATTCTTTGGAGACAGTCAAACAGCACCTCGATAGTTTCTTTACAAATAAGTTTAAGGATTTTTTTAAAAAGGAATTTTCCAGCTTCCAGAATGATGCAAAAAGTCGTAGAACAAAATGGGGCAAATGTGATTCAATAAAATTTTCTTATGTTTTTGTACTGTTTCGTTGGTATTTATCTTAAAAAACGCGCAGAACTTTCCGGATGACCAAATATAAACAAATTACTTCTGAAACACCAAAAGTTTGAACCCGGACGGTCGTCAATAGCCCGTTGTACTACTCAGTACGATTTTAATTAAATACTTACATCATAAGGTAGACCTGAAACATCATAAGGCATATATATTTTAAGGCAGGTATAAATGTCACACTAAAGCAACTCAACAGGCTATTGGTGACGGTCCGGGATCAATCCCAAAGGGAAAGATCGAGGACAACACAATGTAATTTTGAAACACGGTCAGATGACAAGGCAACATTTGTGCTGGCACTTCTCTGGAACACCAGAAGGAAAACCTGCACCACTGCTGTATCATAAACTTCAAATGTACTTTTGAAACAAAAATTATTGAATGTAGTGGTAGTGGTATATAATCATCTATATAAAAAATTCTCTTACGTGGCACGCAAAAAAGACGTTATTTGGTATCGCGTTTTGGCAACATTGTACGATTGTTTGTTTACCACGAAGCCTCGCGCCTCAATAGAATTTATAAAGTTATTGGATGAAATTTTATTGAAAAAAAAAGAAGAAAAATTATTTTAGTCGAGCTGTTGCAGTTTTGAATTCGAAATCAAAGAAAGCGGATCGTCATTTCAGGGCCATTTAAAAAACGGTCCTTTTCAGGGCCAAAAATTGTAGTTCAACAAGACGCTTGCACTATAACTTTTTACAACAAACTCATTGAAAAAGTGTGGGTGACTCGAGTGTGGTGGAAATGTATACAAAAACATGCTGAGTATTCAATTTCCAAAGCAGCCCTCACATTTCGACTCAAAATTTGCTCAAAGTTTTCATTTGAATTCTGATTCCAGGGTACTGTTTATATTTTCTGTAATACAGCAAATTTAGATTTGAAAAATATTTTTTTTCGAGAAGGCCAGAGAAGGGTGGTAATGTGGCTTAGGCAGTCTTGTGACATCCTTGCTGTGTGTGCATTGTCTTGTTGAAAAATGGCTCCTCGGAGCCCTGCCATGAGTGGTATCACATGTGGCTGAAGGATGTCATGGACGTACCGCTGGGCTGTCACTGTGCTATGGATCAATATTAGAGGTGACCGTGTATAGTAAGCAATGGCACCCCATACCATTACACCAGCTGTTAGAGCGGTGTGTCTCTGTAAAGCGAAGGCAGGATTGAGGCGTTCACCACGGGGCATCCACACACAAGCACGATTGTCATCACTGCTCAAATTGAATCTAGATTCGTCGCTGAAGACGACCTGGTTCCATTCCGTTGCAGTCCAATCCCGTCGTGTGCGACGCCACTGCAAACGGAGGCGTCGGTGGGTGGATGTCATTGGCAGCACACGTAATGGGCGCCGCGATACCAGATGTCCTTCAGCTAGGAGCCTTGCGATGATTCGAGAAGATACAGGGGCCCGTAGTGAAGGTGCTGCCTGTGTCTGGATAGCGGCCAATGAGGCAGTTGGTTCTACGCGTGCGTTTTGTATGATGTGACGGTCTTCTCGACGACTGGTCTGACGAGGGCGTCCTGAGCCTGGTCGTCGTGTAAATGATGTCTCTTCTGTCCACTGGTCCCAACACCTCCTCACAGTAAAATGAGAACGGCCTACTTAACAAGCTACTCGCCGAGCTGACCACCCAGCTTCCATCATCCCGATGATTCTTCCCCTCTCGAACTCTGACAGCTGCTCATATTGTCTTCGATGGTCATGGTCATGGTCAACTATATTTCTGCTGAAAACATTAGGATCTTTGTAAAAGATGGAAAATGATACAAATTATAGTGTATAAGGAAATATTGCATTGAATTTATGTGTTTCACAACTTAGTAATGCTTAGTAAGCAACTTTAATAATGGAAATAAAATAAAATATAGAAATGTATTAATAAAAAATAACATGCAACGAAGCCTTTTGGTCAAATCATTGAAATTTGGCGCAACATTTGTTATTACCGCCCGCATTACTTCTGTGAGATGATGTTTTGTCAACTGAACGACATTTTAAATTAACGAACTTCATTGTAGAGTAAAAAGATTCACAGCAATATGTTGTACCAAAAATTGAAATTAGACGGCAAGCAGCTTTCTTTATGTGTGGATACTTGCACGAGTTTCCAAAGTTCAATTATCGAAGTAGATTTGTGCTGCATTTGCAATATCTGATCCTCTTTCATCTCTAATAACTCCAATACCCCTGCCGCTTTTTCAACAAGTATTAATCCAGAAATTGGAAATCCATCTTCAATCCTATCGCAAATAAATGGCTTCACAAAATATGTAAATGAATATCGAGAACAAGCATCAACGATTCCTAGAAGGACCTACCGACGCAACCGAAGATCTACTTTCGAAGCGATTACGTACGACTTGTGCATTTCATTAACCGATTCAACCGAAGATCTACTTCGAAGCGACTATGCACAACTTGAAAGCTTCATTAAGCAATTTAACAAGATTCGCAAAAAAAAAAAAAAAAAAAAAAAAAAAAACCCGGAATAAAATTTTTAATGAGAGCCTCATTTAACTCAACAAAGAGCCGCATATGCCCACCCCTGCTATATGAGAAGTGGTACTTCCTCGTCGTTAGTAAAAATAGGGGCGGACGAAATGTAGCCTGGGAAAATCTATATCCTTCCCTCTGTGGTATTTATTCACTAGTACAGTGGACTTTCGCTTTTACAAACCTCCAATTTACGAACAGCACGTTTTTACGAACTACTACGTTGGTCCCGAACAGAACACGTTGGTCCCCATAGAAATAATGTTAATTTTCCTTCCGATTTCCGAACCAAAATTATACTTTCTCTCTTTTTTACGAACTCAGTTTCGTTTCATTGTTTTCCCTTAGACAAGAAACATTTCACTGGAAAGGGTGAAATTTCAAAACTGATTAGACTTCGGACCTCCCAAGTTGATAAAGGGGGAGTAGGCTGAAGGGGAAGGAATGAGCGATTCCGATCTCAGTACTGATGAAGCCTTGATCCAGGAACTTAGTCGAAGGGATCTTCAAGTTCCTGAAAACCTTACGTTTCATGATTATCGGATTGCGGACGAGAATGTTCAAGCATGCACAGTATCGGATAATGAAATCATCAGTCAAATGTTGAACGGGAATTCCGAAGAACAATCTGATGAAGAATGCGTGGAGGTCATCCCAAGGAATTATGTATAACTATTCAATAATAACAACCAATAACTATCCAATAATAACAACCAATAACTATCCAATAATAACAACCAATAACTATCAAAGAAGCCACAGAATGGCTGTCAGGACTACGTCGGTTCTTTAAAGCAGATGATAAATTTGAGATGCTTAACAGCATCAACTCTATGGAATCGTATGTTTACCGAAGTGCTTGCTATCATAATGCAAACGAAGATAGCTGATTTTTTTTAGAATCGCTAATGAATAAAAATTAGTGCAAGTTGCATTTCTTGTTTTTTTAAATCTATATTACCTATTTAGGAACTTTTTTTCGGTTCCCACGAGTTCGTAAAAAACCGAGGCGAAAAAAAAAGGCAAAACTAAACTTTTTGCTAATCTTGTGAAACTTAGAGGGTGAAATAAGAATGTCCTGTATACAATTTGCTCTATTTCTTATTTGAAAGCTTTATTCGTCTATATTCATGTTCTTTTGGAGGTTGTGATAAAGGACACTTTAGTGAGTTTCTGTATATTTACTATAATTTTTACCGACCTTTGTCCAAAACAAAATGAATATTTCTTGTCTGGAGATTTTTTTTTTTAATCAGTACAAACTTCCGTTGGAATTTCATAGTTTCAAACTATTATTCCGCCTTTCTTGTTCATATTCTAGCAAGATTTTGTTTCGAACCGAAAATCTCATACTGGGTTTTCGGACCGTCTAATTTGGTCTGGGTGATATCTAGGTCTCATTTTATCTAGTATTTTTTTCTCAGTAAATCAGTTATTGAGATTTTTGTTAATTGTGAGACAATTGTCAATTGTTGATTAGCGATTTTCGCATCTTTCTTGATATATTTTTGGATATATGTACATAGTAATTATAAAGTATTTAAATAGGAGCACATATAAAACCAAAATATTTCTCTTGATATTTCTTATGTGTGATATTATTATGTGAGAAAATTTGCATATTTTTCTATACAATTTTTTAATCTGTGATCAATAGGGGAACCTGGGGAGCCTTGACCACGTTTTCAGAAAATTAATTATCTAAATTTTATTTTGACAGTTAGAAATTAATATGATAGTAAATATATTATAAAATTTCACAAGGAACAGAAATATATTTATAATAATGCAAAAATAATTTTTTTTATCAGTTAAATTTATTATTCTTTAAAACATGCAAGTCTCATCTATAAAGGAGGCTTGACACATGGTATGGCAGGCTTGACCCAAGAAAGAATGCGTAATTTTAGAATGGAATATTAAATATTTTTTCTAGTTATATTAACACTAAGGTATACAACTTTTAATATGATAGTTTAACTTTCTGAAAATGTTTTAAGGACATGTATTGTAAAACTATTAACAGTACATTATAACATTATGTTTGAAACAATAATGAAAAATTTCCATCCAATAAAGTACTAAAAATCTCTCTGATGTTAAATGTTTTATTCCGTTTGAAAACATTAAAATTTACACAAATAGGAAATACCGTAATTTCAATTTATACGTTTATCTCAGTTGTATAAATTGTGTAAAATCAAAATCAAACTGCATTTTCATTACAATTCTTTCTATGCCACCAGAAGACATAAGACATGGCAGTTTTGTCATATCTGTTAGATAAACAACAGATGAGTCTTCATTTTCAGGATAACTCTCGAGAAGACCATAAAAGGTGGCATAGAATTATCTATGGCACACACAGTAGCACATAATGTAATTCAGCAAGCCCTTTTACCTGATATTACTTTCGAACCTTGTTTTTCACCTTTGCCAGCTATTTCTTTCTTTGGTTTGTGTACAGTGATGATTCCAGTTTAATCTTACTTTGTAAATGGATTCTGGCCCAAATTTATATTCTTCAAGAACTTTTTTCAAATTATTAGGATACAATTTTTTTCAATGAATTTTTTAAGGATGCTTACAAAACAGACCTACTTGCGAAAAATCTATCATGCATCACCGTATATAGATTTTAATGGGTATTTTTGGGATTGAAAGAAATTTAATTTAAATAAGAATTTAATTTAGAAGTTTAAATAATTTTATAGATTTTCAAAAATATTTAACTAAGGGAGCCTTGACCCACTGATCAACCCTTCCTTACATAGAATGGGTCAAGCCTCCACAAATGGCCATTTTGAAAAGAATAACACATGGTATTTTACGTCTAATTTATTGTACAAACTCTAAGGCTGTAATCAAAGCTGAATATGTTAGTATCTTTGAAATCTGATTTGTTTATATTTATTTCAATTGGTTTATCTGAGAAAATCTTACAAAATACACCTAAAATACTTACTTTTTAGTCAGTAAAACACTTTATTTTGAATCTTTCCTCACTTCTTTGAGCTAGCTGCTTGAAACTAAGATGGCTACCTGAGCATTTTAGTAGACTTGATTGCCCTATAGTGAAATAAGGCTGAAACACTTTTAAATTTAAAAACAAATCAAGGGTGGGCAAAGAATCCCTTATGGTCATGGCTCCACAGGTTCCCCTACTTCCAAAAGTTTCAATATTATTTAGTTTATTAGAATAAACTTCAGCTGTATATTCATATTCAAAGCATTTGAAACCTTAAACTATCATCAAGCATATACTGGTGAGGTCAATTCTTTGATTGGAAACATTCTTGGGAGCTCTAGGTAAAATTAATGATCAAGACCTCAATACTGAAACGTAATATTGTCATGGAAATGACGTCAGCTTCATAAAGCGAGAGACTGTTATATTCATAGATACACGGACGTTCTAGCTAGTCATTCATACCGATTGTCCGTCCGTCGGAGTGGGTACTAGTGTATGATAGTCAAACTTTCATAATTTTGCAGTATTAGGTCATCCACGCTGCATATCAAAAGAGGTGTTACTACTTAGTTTTCCTGTAATTTTCAATTAAAACCTAAGATCTGTCAATGAGAAAATATCTAATGTAAGTAAATCAATTGAAATTTTAAAATTATGTAATGTACTTTTTTGCTTCTTCTTCCCGTAGTCTAAAAATATATTTTATCAGAACACTGTATCATGTTTTGCTGACTTTTCACTGGTATCGTTACTTGGGTTTGTTTATTTGTGTTATAAGTGATAAGTGATTTGTTATAAGTGATTCACCTAGACATTTAAGAAGGATCACAACACCAAAGATACCATATACTAAATATAATAAAGCGAGTAATGTATTTCTCAGGCCACTAGGATTTTATTATGGAGAGGGGTTTCAATGTATAAATGGGATTTTTATGCATATTTAAGATTTGACCGCACTTTAAAAAGGTTTTTTAAATATCTTATTCTAGAATTCGATGAGCATTAGGTTAATATTCGATGAGAAGAAGGTTGATAATCGATGAGTACTAGGTTCATGAAATAAAATAACTATTATTTTATTTGATGATGGTAGGCAGATAGTTAATCAATTTCGCGTTGGAGCAACACAACGGGCTATTTTATTTGAAGACTTAAAAAGTATTTAATGCTTTTATAGTATTTTGTTTATAGAGAATTTTAAAAATTGAAAGAGCAACACTCTTACGAAGGGGACTTGGGTCTCTAAAATACACCCCTATGACTACGGTACTGTCTCAGGCAACCGCTTGGGACATTGACACATTGATAAAATGTTCCTTTCAGTTTATGATAATCCTTATTTATTAAAAATTGCATTGCATTGAAGATTATATTTTCTAATACAAATTGAACAAATCTAACAATAAACATTGATAGAAACTATTGCCGTTTAAAAATATCATAAATTATATATATATATATATATATATAATTTATGATATTTTTTTAAACTTATTACTAAGGCGTTGTTACACAACTGCTTAACAGACACATGGGTTGCTAAGTTATGCACAGTAATCAATTTTGGAATTAAGGAATAGGTTTAACGATCCTGGCCTATACGCATGGCAGGTTGAAAATCACACTGGCCTTGGGTTAAATAGTAATTCACTGGGTTCCAATTCATTCATTCACAGTCACGTTTTTGTTATTTTCTATAAAATAAATATGCTCTTTAGCAAAAATATTATGTATGAAGTTGAAGATCTATTGTTATAATTCTCTTACGTGGCAAGCAAAAAAGACGTTATTTGTTATCGCGTTTTGGCAACACTGTACGATTGTTGTTTACCACGAAGCCTCGCGCCTCAATTGAATTTATAACAATTTTTTTTTTCTAATGGCGGGCACATTTTGACCGAAGTCATTGGCCACTACAAGGCCGGAAGTGATGGCCACTTGTGAAGGAGCACCCAGTGGGAGGACCATCATTGCTCCTAACAATTACTTCGTAATTTTGCACCATGTTCAGATGACGAAGCAACACCTGAGCTGGTATACGCTTACAAACATCCATGCCCGAACCCGGATTCGAACCGGGGACCTTCCGATCTAGAGGCTAACACCTTAACCACTATACCAGTTTGTCGGCGAATTTATAACGTTATCGGATAAAAATGTATTGAAAAAAAAATGAATATTAGTCGAGCTGTTGCAGCTTACAAACGACTTGCTAGGTATTCGATTTCCAAAGCAGCGCTCACATTTCAAGTCAAAATTTGCTCAAAGTTTTCATTTGAATTCAAAATTGTTCGAGTTCTGATTCCAGAGATATTGTATAATTTTTCTGTAGTACAACAAATTTATATTTGAAAAATATTTATTTTGGAGTACCATATTTGTAAACAATGTCTTCATGAGGCCAATGAGGATTGCAAAGCAATCCTCCGGGGGTTGTCGAGCGTTAGCGAGCCTGGGGTGGGCCCCCTAGTGATATATAAACTGCGACAGGGAAAAGCACAAGCGAGATTGATATGATAGAAAACACATACATTAAAAAAATTTCTTAAGCATGATATACATCCTAATTAATAAACCAAATATTTGTAGCATTTAGTTAATGAGATCTGGTTAACAATGTTTAGAAATCAAAGGTATTTAGGTTGTAATTTTAGCACAGAAAATTAAGTTCTTAGACGGGAATAGCAAAAAAATAATTTCTTTACATGCAAAAATAATGTATACATTTGATTTCTTCCAGGAAAATTTATACATATATTTCTCTTTCGTGGCGTGAAAGAAAATGGCGTCATTTATATTTATTGTATTCTAATAACTAGATCAAGAATCAGACGATTCCACTAATGAATCGAATCGCCAGATAGAAATTACATAACGGTTCTACTTAATTTAAAATGAAACTAATATGCTACTCGTAACATTAAATTCTTATTTTAAAAATAATTTTTTGTTGTGCTGTATAGTTATTACGTTTATAACGAACGAAGACATGTTCAAGTATCAAATGTATGCTTTAAGAAAAGATGTGAAAGGTAATAATTGAGACAGGAAAAAGTTAATTTAGTACTTTGAGAATAATTGGATTCCATGATGTTTTTATAAATTTGATTTTTCGGACAGGAAATTCGAGAAAGTGTTTGTAAACAGTTACTTGCCATTTATCGATAAATATAATTTCGTAGTGACTGTTATCTTCATAAGTTTCTTCTGGAAAAGGGGCATACTTTTTCTGAATATATGACCAGTATCGTGAAATAATAAATGTGTAAATTATAAATTTCTTTTTACACTTACTAGTTTTTATATTAATACTTTTTATTAAAAAACATTTGTCAATTGTTTGGATGCAAGGTAAAATCGATTAAATGAAGATTGTATAGTAATCTTCAGGGGTTGGAAAGATAGACCAAATATGGTACCAAATATGGACCAAAAAGATAGTACAATTATTATTTTTAGGTTACATTGCTCTATGAAATGAGAAAACTTATTTTACGTAATTTATAACTCATGTCAAAGCTGCTGTCTTCCACATCACCTTGAATCGGGTAGCTCTGGGCTATGCGTTTAAACGGTGTTGTTTAAGTAGCCTACAAATTCGTAATTTCAGTCTTGTTTCGCAAATATATTATGACTGATGATGACACTGTTTCAATCAACTTCATGCACGTAAGAAAGCATGGTACCCTAAAAAACTACAAATACCCCTTTTATAAAAAGAGAATCGCAGTTTAAGTTGAGATATTAAATAATCACAAGCACGGTTTCTACATGTTCTTATATGGTTTAACATGTTTTATAATATTTACGAATTCAAGAGATGATTCGATAACGGTCTCTGTCTAGAAAAAAAAGGAAACAACAGTCAAGGGACGAGTTCCAAACCTGATTTCCGAAGGCAAGGAACAGAAATCATCCGCCCACCTTTCGAACATCGGACTGTTCGCGGGAAAGGAACACCTGTTCCGCGGTAGAGAGTGACCGAAGGTGAAGATAGAGAGAGAGTGGAGCATTGGCTTTGAGTGATCGCGTTCTTCAGGGAGTGAAAGTTGCCGCTCTCTATAAGGTCACGTGTTTTGGAAAACAGATTGGCCTTGAAACTGCGCTTTTGGTTTTGTTTTAGTCTTGCTTCTGGAAATTCTTTTTACTTCGTTTGCTGAAAATAATCATATCAGGGTCATAATCGAAGAATATTCAGCAGGATGAAGACGCTCGACGAGGTAAGTTTTTAAATTAGAATCGCAGTCTGTGAATTAGTATTCGTGACATTCGTGTGGAGATTTAAATGAGTAATGAAATGTAAACTGAAGTTTAAAATGGAAATAAGGAATAAAATGTAAGTTTGTGAGGAGACCGGTTAAACAGCTATTTTGATGGTATGTTTTGTTTGATGAAAAAATTGAACCATAACGTGCGAAGTTTTCAGCTTATCTTTACATTCGCGATGAAAAGAATATGAAATTTTGTATAATGTTGTTAACGTATGATTGGTAATATCTGTGGAAAGGTTTGCTGTGACTAGTATGGAAAAAGATGAACAAAAACACTTGTGTCAGAATTTCAATGTCATTATATCGTTATCGAAAAATTGTGCTTGAGTTTTTAATTTAAAAAAATTAAATCTTGTGCTTGATTTGAAATTATGATAAAAATTTTCTATCTCGTTCGACGAAAAATGTCTTCAAAATTTGTTTCGAAGGATAGTGCGACTGAAAACGTAAGCGCCGTAAAGAATGAAAATAATCAATTAAATGCAATATGCTTAACTGGTTTAACCAATTTTAAAACCTTATAAATTACAAATATTTATAGATGTTAATCATTTGTCGGATATAAAATGGAGATTTAGCAACTACATGAAAGCTTTTTGGATACTTTAAGTGCAATTGAAAAAGAATTTGTGTTGAGTATATTTTTGGATTACAATCTTTTTGGACATTTTACTCCTTTGCCAAATTTAAATAATAATTGAATGAAGTTTAATTTATCACCTTAAAGGTCAGTTTTTGCTATACGATGACTGATTAGAGTGTATAACAATTATATAAACCTATATTTACTTTTATATTATTCATATACTTAATATATTTTAGTTCACTCAATGCTAGTTAGTAATTTTCATCCACAAACTTTATCATTCTTTTCATATCTCATAGAAATAGGCATTTAAATGTGATTTGTTTACTTTAACAACTGGAATTCTTTTTATTACTCTTTTTTACTTATTACTGATGCATTTGATTTGTGAAAATGTAACGTGGCATTCATTTTTATCGTTTACATTTAACCAACATTAAATCGCTGCTATTTTTCTTCCACATAAACCTTCTTTCACACAAAAATATCTATTAAACATTACTTTAAAACAGTAAATTTAGTCGTTTTTATACCTCTGATCATTGTAAATATTTACAATTGCTATCTTTTATTTTGTGTGCGTTTGAATAATGTTTATAATTCTCTTTGTAACTTTGATAACATCTCACCAAGTCATCTGTATTTTAATCATTCATGTCTATACATTTAATCAATAATGTTCTTAAAACATTAAAAAAAAACAAGATGGATATAAAATTTTTTTGACACAATAATACAAAAATACATTTAATTATTGTTATACATGCAAAAATAAAAAAAAAGTACACATAATTATATAATAAAAGAAAAATACGTTTTAAAGACAAAATGCATTAATTGTCATTTAGAATTAAATTGCCAAATTTGAAAAGAGAATTTCTAAATGATAAGAATAAAGTATTTAGGAATTCAAACGTAAATTTACCGAAGCAACCTAAAAATATTCTACAGTAGGTAATTCAGCTTGCTATAACATTTAATAAGTGGTGAATGAAAAAGCCTATAATAATTCGATGGTAAAATCTTTTCCATAATTTTTTCTCAAGATGAGCCCTTTTCCGAATTTCCGAAAAAAAAATTTAGAGTATTTAACGCCTCTATCAAAAACAATATAATCCATCAAAAAAAATACTGTCACGAAAAATTAACTAAAAACTCGAAATGAGAAAATTGAGAAATTTATTTGTGAAAGACAAACATAGCAAGCTATTATAGAAATGGAAATTTATAAAAATAAAATACCATTTGATGATTTGCTGTACGATATTTCTAGAATGTTCTATAATGCCATTCTTATATAGGAAACACAAATTTTAATTAAAAAAGAAAGTGGCACACACAATAGAAAAATATCACCTGAGTCTAAAAGTTAAAAGAACATTTTGAAACATGGAACTCTTTTTAATTACTTATCGTCGTAAATATATAGTTGTATTTATCACCTGCACAGTTTGGTATGGAAAAATATGTTAGTAAGTAACATAAAATGTAAACGGAAAGTGAATAAGATTATTTTAATGTAACTCATAGAAATCTTCCTCTGTATATGGTTTCTCTGTTTAATGAGTTGTGAACCATACGTTAGTATCTCTGCATAGAACTGTTTTCTGAAGGTATGTGCTTCTATTTAATATTTTAATGGCCGTTATTGATAGTTTTTGTGAATAACAAAGACCCACACAGAGTTCAATCAAAACAATAGGTCAAATTCCTATTATTTTGATCAACCTTCTCTTGTTTGTTTGCATCATTAACTAGAAATTTGTTTAAAACTTTTTCATCAGGTTTTACCGCATCGAACTGACGTTCAAAATTTATTTGTTTTGAAGGCTTTTCGTTCATAGAATAAATTTACAATTGCAGAGAAACAATAAATGTAATACATACACAAATAGAAAAGATAAAAAATTAATAAAATAAACTTCTCTGTTGATTAAAGTGCGTGTAACCGTTTTTTGAATCGTTGCTGCCTTAATTGTTTATTAGAAAATCAAAACATTTGTTTGTTTTGGTTATTAAAAATATGCCATGATTATAGCAGTACTCTCTAGTACTATAACACAAATAGAGAAGATGATGTAAAAAGATAACAAATTAACTGATTTGTTGCTTACAATGCATGTTACCATGTGTTTAATCAGTGTTGCAGTAATTTTCAGTTATATTAATCAATCAAAATATCATGCAATTAATGAATATTATTTTAACAACAATATACTAATAGGTGCACTATAATTCATATTTTTTAACCAACAATACATGTAGCGACTGCTGGTAAATAATCATACCACCATTTTTGATTCAATTTGAACATCAATTCACTCAAAAGAAAGAAGTTAGGTTTTGATTCTTTTCATTAACTGCATTATTATTCATTGCATTCTTATTCATTGCATTCTTGTTCACATAATTCATATTCATTGCATTCTTGTTCACATAATTCATATTCATTGCATTCTTACTCATTGCATTCTTATTCACTGCATTCTTATTCATTGCATTCTTCTTCATTGCTTTCTCATTCAATCATTTTCATATATGGTTGGAAAAGAATAACAGAATTTTGATTTCCAACGTTGGATTAGCTTAATTTACTTTCCGCTACAGTAAAACATCGAGGAACTTTCGGGCTTTCTACAACTATAAAATGAATTAAAGTTCTATCCCAAAACTATTATTTCGTTTACATTCTAAATTTTATCATTGTTGTGTGGAATATTAGTGTAAATTATTTATACAAGGTTTGTATAATTGAAATAATGCATTGTTTCATCATTTTCAATCAAACAGTTGTATCAAACTTTGGGAAAGTTTTCTTTCTTTTATAACTGTACATTCTTTTCAATTATTTGTCATACATTAAGAAAATCAACATTAAATTGCATTCATACTACAATGTTTCTAATGGGAAATCGCTTTAGTGACTTTATCTTTTGATTCGGATAAGTAATATTATCAAATTTATTAACAATCGTAATAAAATACTTAAAGGGAGTTAGTACCTTTAAGACCTTGCGTTGCTCGCGAAAACATACTTTTTTCGATTCATCATAAATAATTGAGTTTTGTATATTATAGTATAAAATTGATACAGTTTAAAGATAATTGTATAGCTTTCAAAAAACTGCAGTCATATTTGTAATTAAAAACATCTATTTTTATAAAACCTAGCAAAAATTATACACAATTTCTTCGTTTTGAAATTTACCCACTTAACTTTCCCACAAGATAACTTTTGAAAGATGCACTGTAAAACCCAAATGTTTGCACCAAATTGAAGCACATGAATGTCTTAATTCTGTGAACTAAGGAATTTGTGATATTTGAAGAACAAATATTTATAAAAATTAAAAGTATTAAAATAAGTCAACTTTGAAATTTGTTTAGTTATGTATGGATCCATAAATAAAAAACTATAGCTCTCATACACAAATCCATAGTTCAGAGAACTAAGATCTTCTTTTAGAAAAACGATACAAAATTTCTTAACTCTACTTTTATTAGTTTTTTTTTAAACTTGAGGGAAAGTCAAGTGGGTAAATTTCAAAACGAAGAAATTATGTATAAGTTTTGCTAGGTTTTATAAAAAAAAAATTATTTTTAATTACAAATATGACTGCTGTTTTTTAAAAACCATACAATTATCTTTAAACTGTATCAATTTTATACTACAATATAAAAAATTCAATTATTTATGATGAATCGAAAAAAGTATGTTTTCGCGAGCAACGCAAGGTCTAAAAGGTACTAACTCCCCTTAACTACCTTATTTTATTCTCCCAATTTCAATTATTCAGTTCATGTTTATAATATTGTGTATCTATTTGTGAATAAATGAATTATTTCATTAGATGATTCAAGCACAGATTTTTTAAAACTTTTGTATGAAGATATAATAGAATTACGAGATAAATTTTTTTGACAAGTAAGCTTACTTTCTTTATCTTGAAAATTGAATTTTTAGAGAAATTTAGTATAAATCATGTAGAGTTCTTGTAATTTCGATTATCATTGTGAAGTCTGAAGTTTTAAAGCATCCTCATTTCTGTACTTTGAATAGAAAGTGAATATCAATTATCTCCTGATTGTAGGATTTTACAATAGATGTTAAAACTGGATAGAAAAATTATATCCGAGATGAACTATCTAATTTAGAGACTTGAAAATAATTATTGGTGGTGTAATGGTGGTACAATGGTCTCAAACAGAATCATATCACCTGCATGCATTCATTTAAAAAGAACGATACTTTAAGTTGGATTGGGTTAACGGAAAGGAATTGGAAAAGTAAATGTTAAATCTATTAAAATGCAACAATAGTAACTTATTCTGTGCTTTAAATAGTAATAAGAGCGATCTTTCAGTCATTTGATGTTTCGCTGTGGAACAACCTCACTTTTCATTACTTAAATTTAATTTATCCGTGCTAATTTATGAAAGAATTTCACCATTGTTTTAACAAAAAACATTTCGAGAAACCTGATGCATCCATGCAATAGTAGTGGTTGGACAATGCAGTGAAAACACGCAACAATAAGGACACTTGTCACATTTCGGAGAATGTAGCTTACAGTGAAACTTGCTTTTAAAACACGTGGTCCTAACTATCGATAGTTGATAACTGTAAAATTTCGACTCTTCTCCATTTGTGAAAGTGTTTGAGGTATATAGCTGGAGGTCGTCGTCCCTGGGAGGTATCGGAAGGTCAATTGCCATAGGTGTGGGCGGTTGCGACCGTAGGCGAACGGGATCAGTCAAATTCTTGCGTAACAAAGACGTTCCTATCTTTACATAATTGCTTACATCGATCACGAAGAAAGAGTTTTTCTGGATAGCAAACAATTTCAACAGTCAATGGATTTGTATTGAAAACTATTTTGTTCGATTTATGTTCATCTATTTTATTTGCACGACTTTTTCGATTTGCAAGGAATTTTTATCTTATGATGAAAAACGTGTTGATAAAAACGAATTTATATCGTCGGTTTTGTCAACAAAATAACGTATCCATGGAATAAGTTTTGCGTGAAACAGCTTTAATGTGTGTTTGATTATTTTTCCTAAATAAATTTTCGATTAATACAACTTTGTATTCCATACATTTAGTACGTAGCACTTTCATAATGTGCTCTAGTGATAAGGAATAATTGGTTGCTCTTGGTCACAAGCTTAGAGTATAATTAAGTTAATACTCCCACAGTAGAGAATAAGCTAGTTATATTGGGGTATATCAACTTTCCTAAATAAAATATGTTGCATTCCTAAAAGTAGTGTCTATTATTAGGTTGGGTTTTCCTATGGTGCAAGAGCCAGATTAAGCCAAGCTACATCAATCAATGTCTTTTAATGACAAGTAAATGGATGTATGTATAAAAAGGTTTTACGGACACAGAAGAGAAAATTACACCCACAGTAGTTACAGGAATCGAACCTGTATCATCAACAACTCGCAGGTTGCCTGCGCGATGGGCAACCCACTGAGACATGGCGATTCCGTTGATTATTTGGAATTTGAACTAACTTTGATGATTTTATTACATTTTACAAAGGGGGGAGGGAATAAGAAAAAAAGCATAAAAATAAACTACCAAATGGCAAGACTCTAAATGTCCTGTGCTCTCTGGTGGATACGTGGTTTTGAATTTCTTTAGCTGCAAATAACCGGAATTATCTATAGGCAAGAGGGAATTTCAATAAAGGTTTAATGGCAATCCTTAAATTGAAACGTACAAATCATTCTACTTAACAGGGCGATTTCGAAACCTGCTTTTGAAAGCAATCTTGAATATAGCGAAAGAAAAGAATACTGTGAAGTATTTTCTTCTTCGTAGCTTCGTAAGCACAGAGTGATCCTTTTCTTACTCGACGATTTTATTCCATCTCGACTTGTTATTGGAAATGGTTATCCGTTTTTCGATTTGAAAATGCCAAAGTCCTTGTTTGCATAGTCTATCGATTTAAATTTTGGTCTTCCTCTAGACATAACTCCTTCAGTTGAGTTTATAACGTTTCATGTGATAGAGCTAATTGTTCATGAAACACGCAAAAGAATTATAATTTGAACCAATTATTTACATACAAACAATACAAACAACGTACATGGCTATAAATGAAGATTTATTGCCCCGTGTAAGATTGCGAGTGTCGTGTAGTTTTGCTATGGGACCTCTGAACCATTTGACCCAATGTTCCTTTCCGCCTTTTCCTTTGTTTCAATTACTTGCCCCGTTAGTCTACCGAAACAAACTCGCAGATTTATATGCAAGGAAGACTATCGGTGTAAATAGATGTCTGCGAGGAAAGTGCTATCAGTCAAGATGATGATAGTGAGGAACAATGCCTGTAAATTGAAGGTCACTTTATTCGCGCAATTTCGCGCGGTGGCTTAAGGCCAGTGACTTTTTAAAACAAACATTACATTAACAGTGGAGGCATGTTTGCGTTTATTAAGAGGAAAGCCGAAGACCTGTTTTCTCTTTGTATTGTAGTGTATTTAAGTATTTTAACTTTTAAGTGACTGCGATGATTCGAGCGGAGTGATGGCCAATGTATTTTCTTTTGGGTGGCTCTGTTTTAATCTTTCATGCTTTGAGGATCTAATTTTTTTCGCTGTATGAAGGATTGCATATCGTACTTACTTCAAGGAATTTCTCAGGACTGAAATCAACATGCAGGTAAAATCATTCATATAAATTGATATAGAGGCTGTTCGGACATTTTTTGAACGATTTTAATGGATTGAAGATAAAATTTTTACATGAAATTTTTGTGTTTAAATGTTATATTTGATAGCCCTTATTGTTCTTCTACAATTCTCTTATGTTTCTACTCTTTAATTTCAATGATAATAATGACTTTTGTAGTATCGACAGAGGTATTTTGTCCCATTCTTATTTCACAGTTTTCCCAAGTCCTTGAATGGTTTTCGGTCGACATTTCAATAATGCTCTTTTAAAAACTCCAAAAGCACAAAAGTCCATGGGTGAGACATATGGAGATATACAACAAATATCAGTGAGGGGTATTTATTGACTTAATATCAGTTTCTTGTTCCATTTTTCTAAGAATTCAATAGTGGATTTAGATGTATGACTGTTTGCTTTATCCTGATGCATCTCTACCTATTGCTGGCACTGTGGGTAAAGATATGATATTTATTTTATGAATATTGGGGATAAAATATAGTCTTGAAAGTAAGTGGAAGTTGAGTTTTAAATTTTTCCGAATATTTTTAATATTAATTTTCCATTATATGGAAAACTGATCACAATCATAAATCCCTTAGAGAACGCTTCTTTAGATTCTTTGAACTACGTTGTGTGTGTATTTAAAGATATTTGTCCTCTTTTATGATAATAAATTGTTCTTGTTTTAGTGTAATAATTTAAATACACCCACACCTTATTTATTGTCACAATAGTTTAACATGTTTTTCCCCCAGTTAAAGGCTTTTCATACAGAATTTTGCAGCGAGTTCTGCAATATGTCGTGGACATAGACGATAAACATTGCATTTTTTGACCCTTTAAAGATTCAAATTACTGTTTATTATTTTTACAGTTGAAAATGAACATTTTAGTGACTTTGCAATAGTTTTTTTTTATCTAGGCGGGTTCTCTTTTATAATTAAAGATCTTACCTAATAAATATTCTCAGAAATTCTTTTCTTTTTCAAATACGTATTTGGAAGTATTTTTCTACTTTTACGTTTTATCCCTTTCTCATTAATAATATTACTTACTAGAAAAATACCCGACCTTACTCGGTTTGAATTGGTTTACTCTAAATTGAAGATATAATCAAAATATATAATGACTTACGTTTTTTGTAGAATAAAAATTTATTTGAATACCTTTCGCCATCTTTATAATTTCTACAACTTACTTTGGACATAAATGCTACACATGCCTATCCATTCATGCAATACATTTCACATACATCGCACCCTTGCTGTATGACAAAGCTACAAAATGACGAAAGGTGATACTATGGTTACAAAAGTCTACTACTACAAAAGTCGATTTTGAGGGAAATTTTGAATTCCCTTTCTTAAATTCTTTAGATGTTCAACTCAATTAATAAAAATTACGATTTACGGCGAGTGCTCTCGCACTCATAGTCAACAAAACAATATTTTTTTACTTGTTTCACTCTTGCATCCGGCTCTCGACTCGATTAAAATAAGACTCGAAATTAATGAAATATCAGAACTAAAATTCAATAAAAAAATTATTTTTTGAAGAATAATTTCTTTTTTAGCAGTACTTGTAAGGCAATCGAAGTTATCTCTAATACTCAATATACATTCCAATTTTTCCAAAACTACCACATTATGGTTTATTTAAGTATACTTACTCAGGTGTTTTAGCATGAAACTCAACTAAATATAATAATAAAGAAATGTTTAATATTGCATTCCCTAAACTAATAAATAATGTATAAAATAAAACAAACTGCAATCACATATCTGGAATAAAATTTATGTGATGCATACACAAACACACAAACACAAAATTGAACGTAGAACAGAAAGACGGACAGACAGACTTTCGCAACGAATTCCACTCACTAAATGAAGATAAGTACTCACTGTATGCAAATTTCCATGAAAATATATTTAACCGTGTGGACGTGTATAGGGCACATACATACATACAGACAGACAGACATCAAACGCGAAAAGGGCAGATTTGGCATCAGAAGGGTCCAAAACGAATAGAAAACTTGAAATGGGTCGAAAATATTGAATGTACAAACAAACACTCCATTCTTATTTATATAGATAGACCTATAGATATAGAAAAATCATACCTTTACAGTGTTGTTTAATAATTAAATAAGCATAAGAGGGGCAAGATATCATTCCACCCATTGTTTATTTAAAAGCGCCATTTTGAAGGTAAACAAAACTGAGTTAGCAGTCGATAAGGTATACCATAACTATTTAACTGCTGCGAAAATAAAGTTTTTTGTAGCATTTATGAATTTTTTTACAGCTAAATGAAATTGTTCAAAAAATGTCCGAACAGCCTTTGTATATTTAAAAAAATAATATGTTGTCCTGATGAGAAGTTGTTATGACGGGCTGAAAATAAAGATTTTTGGAAATCGGGTAGGAGTTTACGAATTACTGGTCCGAAGATTTGTTTATTCTTGGAACTCATAATGTATTGCAATTATATTATTATAATTTGTTTATAATATCTATTTATAATATTTGTTCTATTAGTTATGACATCTAAAGATTTCTATACATATATAACAGACTATTCAATAAAAGCAAGTTTATTATTCTTATAATATTCTAGTAAAATACTCGACCTCATTCGGTTTGAATTGAGCAACAACAGATTGGGGGGAAAGTGACCAGAAAAATAATAACTTTCCTCTTTCACAGAAAAATGCCAAATCATTTTAAGTGTAAAATGATTTGTAATGCCTTTCGACATTTTTATAACTTCTACAACCTACTTTGTGTACAAATCCTGTATATGCATATCTATCCATGCAATACATTTTACATATATCGCACCCCTGCTAAAGATATATACTGATGAAAGTTGACAGGCACTAAAGGGGTAATTACTACAAAATACGACAAGAGATTATAAGAGACTACAAGAGAAACGATAAGAGACGACGAGAAAGAATTCTGAATACCCTTTTCTAAAAATTAGACAAAATTTAAAACACAAAATTAATTAAGGGCGAAAAAAAAAAAAAAACAGAAAATTTCACTGCACGTGGCAAAGAAACACGAGTTTCCGTAAAGTTGCCGAATATCTTTTGTCCCAAACATTCGGAATCTAAAAGAAAATAAATAAGGCTCAAAATACAAATATATTAGAATTTAAATTAAATAAAAATAGTTTTCGAAAAATAATTGATTTTTTAGCAGTACTGCTGAAACAATCCAAGTAATTACAATGTTCAATATACCTTCCAGCTACTCCTAAACTGCCTATTGAAAAACATTTTAAGTTAACGTTTAAACGTATTCATATGTGTGGGCTTGTACTTTTGAGCCTAACAGACAAAAGAACATAAAATTTATATTTGTTTTCAATGAAATTATAATTTATAAATCTAAAAATACTATCGATATTTTGGTATTTCGGAGTGTTTTAAAAAAATAAAATCTTAAAAGGTTTCTATTTAAATTAATTTTCGCTACACCTTACTTTATTCTAAATATCTTTTTAAGTCATGTAACAGATAGATGTAAAGTATAAGCAATAAAAATTCTTAGAGTGATATTCAATTTATTTACAATATGTTTTATTTTTAAAAATCTAAATTCTCACATCAGATAAAGATTGAGCATTTTCTATCTTTAAAAAGTGTAGTGTCTATATACCGAAAACTAACTCTTGATAACTATATACATCAAACGCTCATAATTGACAATCCTCTAGAGATTTTACACTGATATATAATAAACTATGTTTAATGTTCAAAATATAGTCAAGGGGTGGTCTTGAATGCTATGCTGGGTCTCAATTGTCCGCTGACAGAAAAAATATCAGCTGTCAAAAAAACGCCGTGAATTGTCTCTGATTTTTAACAAAAATATCCGTTATACATGCTTTGATATATGATCCGTTATACATGTTTGATATATGATACAACATGATCGATAGTTTTGATGTTTTTTCAGCCATATTTTGGTTTATTTTGTGATGCTGATAAAATGCTTATGAATTTGAAAAGTTTTGTACTTAATTTACATTAGATTATTTTAAAATGAGGGGGATTCTATTGAGTTTTACACGTGGGTGGAAAATCCTTTAATAACTGTCGTACTGGCTTCGTGCGTTATTAATTAGGGAATACATATATAGTTAGTAATAGTAAATACAAGGCAATGGACAAATAAAAATCTATATATAAAGCAGAATTGTCTCCTCTGTACAAATTTGCACCGTTTGACCAATCCACACAAAATTTGGCACACTTATTCCTTAGAAACCTGCGGGTAACATAGGCTATATATTAATATCTTCTTCTCTTTGTCCTAGGTGTGCAGATCAGTTTAAAACAATTATAAAACTCCATAGCAATAATAATGAGTCCTTTAAAATGAATTATCCGGCGTTGCTAGGGTTAAATTGGTTAAATGTTGATTTAAAAGAGATCAGATTAATCACTTGTTTCATAGAAAAAGGCAAGCATCACTAAAGTGTTCCGAAAGTAATTTTTAACATTGTTTAAACTTTTTTATAGCTTTTACAATTCACTTCGAACGAATGTGCGTGGTATACATGATATATATCTATAAATACAAGCAATTTTAAATTAATCTCACTTCTTGTGTTAGACAAACTACAAATACTTTTTCTAAGGGGACTACTACAGAAGTCGATTTGAATTTGACTAAGTTAAATTGTTTCGGCATTCGTGATGAATTTATTTTGAAACAAACACTTTTGCTTGAAAATTCCATTCAGCGACACGTTGAATAACAGGGCTTGTTTTGAAAAATGTAATCTGTGAAGACAAAGCAAATTCAAATGACTACAATTTTTCTAAAATCAATGTTTTCAACGAATGTTTTAAGATACCTAAGTTGCATAAGAACAGCGTCAAATTTAAGTAAGCAACCTAGACTTTCTGTCACTTAAGACAAAATATTTGAATTTTTAAAAATTCCTAATAACAAAGTAGTAGTTAGTACTAGTTCGAATAGTTCCTTCCTAGTAATATTATTCAAAGATCATCAAAGTCGTATTTAAAATTCGCTTTACTCCAACAGACATTTAGTTTTAAATCGAATCTATGTGGTACTATTTTCAATTGAGATCTAGTTTCTATATGAAAACCACGCACCTATTTAGAATTATCTATGGAGTTACTTTAATTTATATCCATGAAATTAAAAAAAAATTTAAACTTAATTGTTCTTAATCGTCATGTAATGAAAATACATGTAAAATCTAGAAATAATTTTCAACGACAACGTATGGTTACGCGTTTTGATTTAATACAAGCCATCTTTAAAATAATTTTAATGTAACTTTACCGGTCATTTTAAAATAACAATTTACACACCTTATCTGATAAGGTTTTTTATGAAACATAATTCTTAAAACCATTACGTATTCAACCAGACTTAAGGAAAAGTGTTTGAAATATACATAAACTACCAAGAAATGAGTGATAGTTTAGTGATATTTTCCAGAAAATAGAAATAATTCATTTACATTAAACTCTTACATAATGTATCTGTAATATAGAAAATACTGGAACACATAAATACAAACAGAAACGAAGTTTCGGTGATTAAAAAATTCAGAATTCTGAAAACGAAATACACGATCAAGCGAGTCGAATTTTTACTTCCTGGGTATCTCTCTATATTAAAAAAAAGTTACCGCCGCCGCCGCCGCCGCAGAATTGAAATTTTTGTTGTTTAGCTCCATTCTTAGACGGTTTCCCGAGAAAGTACTGATCGGAAAAATATGAAATTAACATGCTTTGTTCTTCATCGTATTCCCTGGATAATTATTAAGATTTTTTTCCGATGCGGCTATTAGTTTAGGTTTTATTAAGTGTTAAAGTTGAAGAAGTGAAATTTCTTCCGCGAGTGAGCAAAACACATTCAAAATTTCAGTCTTTAGTCGTGAGTTTTTTTTAAGAGTACCTCTCAACGTAAATTTTTGCAGCTCGTCGAGTTTTTTTTGAAATTTAAATGTGGTTTTTGATAATATTTTTTTGAAATTCGGGAAAAATCGGGACATTTTTGTTACTTTTTTTTAAAACTGCCGTATCTATATCTAATTACTATTAGTTTTTAATTTTTAAAATATCGCAGTATACCTCAGAATATACTCTTTCTTACGGTACTATTATTTTTGAAATCGGTTAATAATTAAATTGGATGCGATCAAAAGTTCGTGATACAAAATTCGGAATCTTCGGATATTTTCGCTACGTTTTGTTAAAACCGTTATGTCTACGGCAAAAACCATTATTTTTTAAATTTGAGAACATCACTGAATACACTACATTACACTCTTTCTTATGGTACAATTATTTTTCAAATTGGTTAATAAACAAAATCGATGCAATTAAAAGTAGGTCATACAATTTTCGGAACTTTCAGATCGTAACTTCCGATACAAAACTAAAATGGTCATATCTATATAGTATTACTGTTAGTTTTTAATTTTAAAAATATTGCAGTATACCTCACAATGTACTCTTTCTTACGGTACAATTATTTTTAAAATTGGTTCATAAATAAATTCGATGCAATCAAAAGTTGGTGACACAAATTTCGTATTTTTCAGTTCGCATAGCTGGTTCCGCAAACAGCAGTGGGTTGCATTTTCTACTATCGGGTTTGCCAGATATCAAATTTATCGTAGCAACAATTGCCATAAAAACGATTTCTTTTTATTTGGCGAGGAAAAAGGCTCGCTTTTTTCCCTCTGTTCTCAAGACAGTTTACCGACAAAGTACAATCGTAAAGTTTTGATATTAACACTGTTTACTTAAAATTGTACAGGGAACAAGATACAGAAGATTTTTTACTGATGCGGCTATTAGTTTAGGGTGCATTAAGTGTTAAAGCAAAAAAAAGTGAAATCAATTGCGAAAGAAGTATTGGTTTGAGAAAGCAAACCAAACGGGATTGCGTAGCAATCCCCGGGGTCGGCGAGCGTAAGCGAGCAGGGCGCGAAGCCCTCACTGTGACGTCATGTACCGGAAAGTGAAATCAGCATAATACGAATTATTCAGATAGTTTCACTCTGTGAAAGGAATGTTGGTTTGCAAAGCAAACCAAATGACATCTGTGAAAGGAGTGTTGGTTTGCGAAGCAAACCAAATGGGATTTCGCAGCAATCCCCGGGGGTTGGCGAGCGTAAGCGAGCAGGGGGCGGAGCCCCCTAGTATTTTAAAATAAAGCAATTCGAATAAGGACGCTTGAACAATATTGTGTGATTAAGACAATAGTTATTTATTTACACAAAGAACTCGTATCAATTATCATGCTAGAAATACTAATCTTACAATTTATCATACTTGGAAATACTATTCTTACAATTTATCGTACTTAGAAATGGTCAAATATCAGCGCTAAACTTCGTTGTCTTAACACAACTACACAGAGTCAAATTTAGAAAAGGTGTTGATAAGGTCATGGAAAAATTAGCCTCTAAAGTATAGCACTTGATAAATGGTTAGTTAAATTTGTAAAATAAAACCTTAATTATGGCTTGGCCAGAAAAAGAGTAGCTAAATTATATGCTTTTATGATCAATTAGTTTTTTTTTTACTTTTAGTAGTTCTTTAGTTCCATTACAAAATGTAAGTTGCGTAAAATTGAGTATTGTATTTTAACTATCCATTTTTCATCAATTTTAAATATTCATTATTTATATTATGGAAAGAAATAAGAAACCAGTTCAAACATAATTATAATTTCAAATTGTTTAAACATAATATTTATAAAAAAAATTCAAAATACACTGGTAGAACAATTTTTATTGGAAAAGGATTTGCAATCAAGAATGGGTAAAAAAATTGAGCTGTGTATTGCAATCATTCTATGCACAGTGTTATTTATATTGCAATTTGAATTGTTTTTTGCCACCTCTGCACACCTAGATTAGAGAGAACGGGGTTAATATGTAGTCTACGTCACTCGCAGGGTATGTGTGTCAAATTTGGTGTCAATTGGTCAAACGGTGTATCTACAAACTATCGTTTTAACATTTTCATCCCTTCTACAACTTACTTCGGACGCAAATATGTATACATATATCCGTATACTCAATTTTGTACTCATCGCACTTAGATAAACTACAAAATAATTTTTCAAAGGGGACTACTACAGAAGTTTATTTCCAGTTTTGGAGTGATTACGAATATCCCCGTGTGTTCGTTTTCAGTAAAAGTGGTGAATTTTTGGCGGATGATCCTGCACTTAGTTTTCCTATGTATATGTTTCACCTGCCTTACACCTAGTAGGTGGCGTTTTCGATTTTCATCATCAATATGAGAGGAGGGTATTCGTAATTCATTTATTTTGAAATAATCGTTTTTTTTTTGAAAATTCTATTCAGCGTCACGTGGATTAACAGAGCTTGTGTTAGAAATAATTTTACAGCGTTTCAAATAAGAAAATCACTGCTTTCTTACGTATTTAACTTGTGTAAGAACAGTTAAGTTTGAAGAGTAGGTAACCTAGACTTTCTCTCACTTAAGACCAAAAATATATTCTAAGTGATATTATTCCAAGATTATACAAGTCTTGTTTAAAATTCAATTTACTCCAACAGACATAAAGTTTTCAATCGAATTCTTATGATACTTTTTTAAATTAAGATATTCGGTTTCTAAATGGAAACTAAGTGCCTATTTAGAATAATAGATGTAGTTACTTAACAATGGAGTAGAGCTTTCAATCACATCCATGAAACAAGGAAAACAAATGTAAATTTAATTGATTTGAATCGTGTTGGAATAAAAAGCTTTATCAAAATTTGGAAATAGATTTGAACTTTAACGTATGACTATCCGTTTTAATTTAATGGAACCCATTTTATTTTAAAGAAATTTTTTAAAACTTTATTGGTCATTTTAAAATAAAATATTACACACCTTACTTAAAAATTATTTTAATTTAATTTTATTTATTTTTATGAGAAACAGCAATCTACACACCATTACGTATTTAACCAGACTTGAAGAAAGTTGGTCGAAATATATATACCACCAAGAAATTACCCATGTCTAGTGATATTTTGCATAAAATAAATAATTTATTAAAATTTTTTCGTAATAATTTGTCTCCAAAATATTTAGAATACTGGAACACATAAATACAGATAGAAATATAATTTCGTAATAATTTTTAATATAATCCCCCCCCCCTCCCTTCTGTTGAAAATAAGAAGTCACTCATATTACTTAAGTCTGTTTTATATATTTTATTTATTTTTATGAAGCAGAATTCTAGAAATCATTACATATTCAATCAAATATTTACTTAAAGTTGGTAGAAATATACATACACCGCCAAAAAATTACAGATGAATTACAGATAATCTAGAACATTTAAAAATTAATTTATAAGCCTTTTTTCTCCCACTAGTTCTTTTCCCCCAGCACGGTTCTTCTTTTTCCTGCACCACTCTCGGTGCATGATGGTTGTTCAATGACGTCACTGGTCCAATATTGTTTCTTGCTTTTTTCTTTCTCTATTTCAACATGCCTTCTGTATATAGTGTTGATAAGTTTCAGGGTATTCTCAATAACTCGCAGTTATTAACAGCTTATTTTTTCTGCTAGTAGGCAAACTTTTCGAAATGAGTGAGTGCCTAATCGTTTGCTTTGTGTTGGTTTATGTCTGGATATGATACTTATGTTGGACTTTCTAAAGTGATCAGGGTTGCTTAAATCGTAATTATTGTGCGAAATGTGCACCGATCCGATGAACTTATGTGTAGTGGTTCCAGGCTCAACCCATTCCGTTAAAACTAATTACTTTCCGTTAAAGCTTATTACATTTGATTTTGATTTTGGTGACAGTCATTCATTTACCTTGTCGGAATCAGTGATGTTTTAGAGTTAACACTTTTTAAAAGCATAACCTACTTTTGAATTTGTATAATTTCTACAGTTTTGTGGATCAGTAAGTGAAAGGAATGAGGCGACATGCCCTTGTCAAGTCGGGTAGAGGAGGGACTCTTTCTTAAAATTATTGTTTTTCTTTTAATGTTTTCAGTAAGAACATGACAAGAATGCTGTCACGGGCAACGCAATGCGAGTACTGCTAATATGTAAAAAAAAAGAATTAAAAATACAAATATAAATAAAATTAAATACAAACAAAAAAAAAATTTCCGATAGTTGAAAAAATGCACTATTTTGAAAAACAATTTATGTGTAAGCATGTCGCATTTAGACTTCCTGAATATATTCTGAAATAGAACAATTCGATAAAATCTTTTGCACAATATTGACAAAGACAATAGTGATTTTTTTACAAAACGAACAGATTTATAATTCTTATGAATCCTCAAATATCACGTTGATATGGTCATGGAGAACCTGGTCTTGAAGGGGCCTCAATATCTAGTATTGACAGAAACATTAATTCTTGCGTTGCGAGATACCGAGTAGCCAAATTACGTTTTTAAGATCAATGAGTTTTTCGTTTGGACTTTTCGTGTGCCATTACTAAATTCTTTCTTCATCAATCAAATATTTATAAACTATGATAAATGGCCCTTCATGGGTGCATAACAAAATTTTATTTATTTTGGTCAAACTTCATTTATATATTTTTTTAAACCTGACGGTACGTGATCGCTGGCTATGTATAAACCATTTCCCATCACTGTCAACTTGCCTTGCTTTCGCATCATGTTTTTTAAAAAATACTGCTAAAACAATTTTATTGGAAAACTTAATTTTTGATCAACACTGGTAAAACAATGAGCTACGTACGACCATCGTTTTATACTCAATGTTATTTCCATTGCGATTTAGAATAGAATGATTTTTGATGTTTCATATAACATTTCGCTCGTAATATCATACAACCAATCAAAACAATTAGGTACTCCGCCTACTCGTGACGTCATGACCCCCCCTGTTTTGGAAAAAGATGTTTTTCGTGCGATACTGGTAAATATAAATTATTGGAAAACTTGATTTTCGATCAACACTAGTAAAATAATCTGAGCTACGCACAACAATCGTTTTTTACTCAATGTTGTTTCTATGCAATTTCGAATTGTGTTAGGCTCTTTTATGACACACCTAAAACAAGTAGAACGGGTATTTAGAGTTAGTCTATAGTACTCGCAGGGTTTCAAAGTATGTGTTCCAAATTTGGTGTGGAATGGTCAAACTGTGTAGATTTTTATAGAGAATAGAAAGACAGACAGACTGCTTTGTATATAAAGATAGCTTCGATTGTGGAGAGCAACTCATTGCTTTACATATATTGTTGAAAAAACAATTATTTCCAAAAAATATATTTTAAGAATTCAAATTCGAATACTTGTGTGAACTTAATTTTTAATTTCATTCTGTAATATCAATAATTGAAAAAAAATATGACCAATGATAACTAATAATTTCAAAATTTTTTTTTTATAACTTGCATTTTGTAAGGAAACAAGTCTATTTAATGCGAAATTTGCGAGGGTAAAACCGACTGTTAAAAAGTTGTTATTTTGCTTTGAAATAATTATGATATGAAATAATTGAAAAATACCTTTTATTATAACTTGCATTTTCTAAGGAAACGAGTCTACTTAATGCAAAATGTGCGAGGGTAAATCCCACTGATAAAAAGTTGTTATTTTACTACTTAATATCTATCAACCCCAAAATTAATGTTTTATTTTCAAACTTCGTAGCGATTGTTTATTTTGTGCAAAATGTCGATAAACATGGGTTAATTTTTCAACAAGTCATTGATTAAAATCATAATAATTTGCACAATTCCTTTTGATAAAAAGTGAACAAAGCAAAACTTTAAAAAAGAAAACGATAGTGTGTGTTGTCTTTAAAAAGAATGTAACGCTAAAATAAAGTTTTATAAATGAGACAGTTGATGTTAAAAATAAGACACGTAACCATACGTGGTAATCCAAAGATTATTTTTAATTTTGAAGTAGGTTCCCATTACAAGGCTTGTGTTGCTCCAATGCAAGGATAATTAAAAAATTCCTATCATATCTATCCATTACAAGGCAATTAAAATCAGTAAAACACAAAATCGAATTATAACATGAACTGTATTGAAAGTCGTACTCAATAATCAAGACACAATCTCTATCATTCTAAACCATTTAGAGTTTCCATTTAGATTTCTGAATTGACAAAGAATAGATTTGAAACTGCAAATCAATTGGAGTAAAAGGAATTTTAAATAAAACTTTACTGATCTCGAGAATTTTACAAGGTTTTTGAATATAATAACCTATTATTTGAACAGTTGATAGTTTTTGTCTTAAGTGACAGGTAGTTGGAAGGCAGGTAGTTGAATTAACGTAGCACTAGAGAAACATAACGGAGTATTGGCGACGATCCGGTATCAATGCTTAAAAGGAAAGATTCGAGGACAACACGTAATTTTGAACCCTGGCTGGACAGATGACGAGGTCAACACCTGAGCTGACACCCCACTCTCCTTTCACTCCATGCCAACATGATTATTTCCCGCTCCCTTATTTTTTTCTTCTAGATTTGCCTTTTTCTGATAGAGAAAAGTGATTTTTCGGATCATTTTTAATCAACGTTTAACTAATGCAACCCGAGCAACACCGGGTAATTCTGCTAGTAAAACATAAATCATTACATTTTTCTAAAGACAGAACCAATTATGATCCATTCAATTCGCTTTTGATTGATTAAGCTAGTTTCTCATTCATTACATTATACTTATAGTTTATTTTCTTTTATTTCAGATTACCTTCAGACATGTTCTCTTTTACATATTTGTCCTTACAAAAGTAAGTTATATATATATTATGCTAATTCTTATCACTAATCAGAATTTATTTTTATTTATTGAAAAAGAAACCCCTCTCTCTTTTCAGCTTTAAATAATTTCTAATATAATGCCTTGAAATCAGTATGACTAAACAAGATTCTACTTACCTATCGTATATTCTGTGTGTGATTTTAAAGAATTAAAAAAATCTATCTGGAGTTTATTAAATGTGACAAAACTTATTTAATCTGATTAAATGGTTTGACAAAGTGAGTAATCTACAAAAATAAAATTTAATCTGAGCAAATTATTTCCATTTTATAATTAGGCATAAAATACTAACTACGCCTTTCAGTAATTCTATTAGAGTTACTTATTCTCATTAGAGTTTAGTTCAGTCCAATCGCTATTGTTTCATATTGGTATAAAAACAATTTATCACTTCTTAGTTTCAAACGTACGGCACAGCTTCAGTCTACGTTCATAGCGGTGGCAACGGCATTGGCGATTTTTTTTTAGAGGTTAAGGCGATACATCTGTATTACGGCTACTGTGGTTTTTATGGCAACCTCGGCAAGCGGAAACTTTAAATTTAAATTTGCCTTTTGAATATTCTAGGAAATTCTTTCAAAATCAGTTTTATTTTTGTTTAATTTAATTGGTGTATTTGAAATAATTCATTCCCAGGCGACTTTCAAAGTAGTTAAATTTTTCAGCGACAAAAAAAAAAAAAAAAAAAAAAAAAAAAAACGCCAAGGTCGTTGCCTCCGCTATAAACGTAGACTGAAGCTGTACCAAATGTACAAGATATCCCAAAAGTATCCAGTAAATAGTAGTTGTTGTAGGTTCGAAAAGGATCACCAAAGAGGAAAGGATTAGTGTAGTCAACACACTTTTCCAAGTTAACAAAACTGAATGAAGAACTTTTATTTCATCCAATTGTAAATATTTATAGCCTGCTATTATGGCACGTGGTCATTGTTTTTGAAGTTTTATTGTTCGTCTATTATTTGTTTTGTAAAAAATAATTGAAATACAGGGTCATCGAAAAAAATTGCCTGTATTTCAAAACAGCATCACGAAAAATAAACAACACATACACGCATGGTTCTTGGGCAAAAATATTAAGAAATGTCTTAAGTTTCAAACGTGCTTCAGTATGTTTCGATGAGTGCGCCACTAGTTGCTCGACAGACGTCAAAACGAAAATCTATCTCCTGACACGTCTTCCGAAGCATGTCCGTAGTTATCGTTGCAGTAGCAGATGTGATCCGACGTTTTAGGTAAGGTAATTTAAATCAATGTCGTACAAGAGCAACACAACGGGCTATTGACGACGGTCCGGGATCAATCCCCTGAGGGAAAGATTCGAGGACAATACTACGTAATTTTGAAACACCCGACGTTTTAGGTGGCTCAGATCTGTTCACTATAGGGGAGGGTGTCGTACCTTGGGACAGTTGTACCTTGAAACAGTTTATATTGTGCAGCCTTCTTTTGAGTAAGTAGCAAAATAACACATTGTAGTTTACCATTTGCCACCAGAGAACCTTCTCACAAAGATTTGCATTCACAGGGTTTGTTGTGTTTGCTAAACATCTAATTGAAATACGTCGTCTAAAAAGTAAATATTTTGGATTTTTCAAATTTGATTCTTGTATTTTCACTGATTATAATTAAAATTTTTTTAGGGTTGGTAAAGTTAGTTAAAAATTTGTTCTACTCAATGACGATACGATTTTAATGTAAACATAAACCTGATACTAGTTTATAGACTGTTTTATTTGTAAAGGCAACCAGTTGTACCTTGGGACAAAATAAATGTTGTACCTTGGGACATCCCAAGGAACAACAATTTATTTTGTCATTTGATATAACAGTCTGGGTTTACAAATACACAAATACCCTGAAGTTACACAAAAGGTGGGACCGATGGAAAATCGCGTAAGTCGAATTCACTTAAGTCTAGGCATATAAATTTTATTTAAGTGAGACCAAGTACTAACAAAAATACTAGTTTGGAAGAAAAACATTTAATAAAATTGCAGTTCTTTTTATACATATTAAAAAACAAAATGTTAAAAAAATTAATGTGCAACATAAAAAAGTTATTTCGATGTCAATGGCTTCATAAAATCTGACAAATTCGTTTGACGACACAATGCCTTCTTTTCTTCGAGCGGAATTTCTTTGTAGCTGGCTAATATATTTATTTATTCCTTGCTTTGTATCTATAACACGTTGTTCGTTGGAGTCTATGGTTTCTAAAATTTTTAAGCTCCTTCCATCTGGCCGAACCTTGCAGATGGTCTTTGACAGAAATCCCATTGGTTTTGAGTGCAGGTGATTTTTAACTGATTTCCTGAAAAATCTGATGACACAGAGAGATCTGCTGGAGAGCTCGAGCTGAGCAGAGGTGTTTGTTTTGTGTTGCTTGTTTATGGGGCCACGACCGTTGAATATTTGCCTGTTTTGCAGTGCCCAAGACACACAGATGCAAATCTCTATTGTAATATAGTCTATATTTTTTTTGAAAACGTTATTTGTAAATTAATCTGTTTCGTTGTGTTGACAGGCACATCTCTCGGCCCACCAGCATACTACAGCAAGAGAAATACTAAAATAACTGCCAAGCGATAAAATGTTGAAACTGTGTGTAATTTTTTATAAATACGGAATTTAGTATGTGTGGAATTGATTTATTATGAATGTAGTCTACTACAAATCTAAGTCAAACAATCTAAAATTAAAGTAGGAAACTATGTATTCCAAGGTATAACATGTATCCCAAGGTACAACATATATCCCAAGGTACAACAACAGTATCCCAAGGTACAACAACATGTATCCAAAGGTAACACAACATGTATCCCAAGGTACAACAACAGTATCCCAAGGTACAACAGCATGTATCTCAAGGTACAACACCAGGTTGAACCTTGGGACATTTGAATAGATTAACAAAACAATTTATTAAACAGTTAGGGTTCGAGGTATAAATAAATAAAAAATGGAAAATTCTTCCGAAAGTAATGAATGTAAATAGTTGATGGAAAAAACAAACTGCAGCTACATTATAACCCCAGGAAAAATATTTGTTTAAAACTGTCCCAAGGTACGACACCTTCCCCTACACGATGTTCTTGATGTATCCCCAGAAGAAGTTGGGTTGGTGTGGAAGTTTGGAGAGTGGGGTGCCAGCTGAAGTATAACTTCGTCATCATCTGACAGTGGTTCAAAATTACGTGGTGTTGTCCTAGGATCTTTACCTTAGCTGCTATTCTAATCTGCTATTGACGGTGGTCTGGGATTAATCCCGGAACGTCATCAATAGCTCGTCGTGTTACTTTAGTACGTTAATTAAAAATTACCATTTCCAGAAGAACGGTATACCCCGTCCAATCCATGAGTTGAGGAACTTCGAATTTAAGGCTTGAAGCACAGATAAGGAGAAATGGAGAGGAGCTTCATTCTGCAAGACAGTAATCTTATTGCCAGTTTCTGCCATAGAATCTTCAATTTGTGGAAAGATGTAGATTTCCAATGTATCGAGATAAACGTCGCCATTAATGCTGCTCTCCGAGAAGAAGAAAGAGACAACAGCGCTATCATAAAGCATACCACACCAAACATTCACTTTCGGGGATCCACGAACGTACTTGTGGATTTCAGTTTGTTTATTGCTCTGATCCCCAAATTCGACACTTATGCGTGTTGACGCACCCATTCGAATGAAATGTGGACTCGTCTGTGAAAAGAATCCTGTTCAAGAAAAACTGTCATTGTTTCCCAGCATAGAAATGGCAAATTCAACTCTCTGGGGATTGTCATGGTGTTTAATCTCATGTTTTAACTGAATCTTGTACGCACGAAGCCTTAACTGTTTGTGAAGCACGTTTTGAATGACAGGTTTTAGTATACTTAATGCTAAACTTGGTACAGCTACACTCTACGTTTATGAGTGATGGCAACGACTTGGCAATTTTTTTGGCGCACTTCTAGTAGCGAGTTACGATAAATTAAGGCAACCCATCTTTCGTTACGGTTGTTGTGGTTTTCATGGTAACCTCGGCAAACGGAAACTTTCAATTTTCATTTTGAATATTCTAGAAAGTTCTTCCAAAATCCGTTAAAATCGTTCGATTTCATTGATTTGTTTGAAATTTCTTCTTTCCTCCCATTGGTTATTTTTTTTAAAATATCCTTTGATTGCATTTTTCCTTTTAAATCATTTTCTATTATACCATTGGTCCATTTATTTGTATTTTGACAGTTGTAGAATTTTTATTTTACTATAATAGTTTTTTTTTTTTCACGATAGGATTAAGAGTTTTGTTTTTTTGACCATTTTCGTTTTCATTATTTTTTACAAAAGAATTCTGACGTTATCAGGTTGTATTATTATTTTTTCTTTTGTAAATCTTTTTCTTTTTCAACATGCCAACTGTATTTAGTGTAATTGATAAGTTTCAGGGTATTTTTACCCAACATTCGTAGCTTAGTTTCTCTGCTGGTACACAAATGTGTTTTGATATGTGCTTAAAAGTTTACAACTTTTTGTGAAAGTTTTTAAAAAATATACTTTTTAAAAGTTCTGGAATGTGTTTAAAAAGTGTGTTGTAAAAAGAAAAACATTTGTGACAGAAAAAGAGTTCGGAAATACTTCTTTCCTTGGTAACCTTTAGAAGTGCGCCAAAAAAAAATCGCCAAGGCCGTTGCCATCGCTCATAAACGTAGAGTGTAGCTGTTCCCTAAACTTAGACGAGCATTGATTTTTTAGGGCTTGTACACAAGACAGTCTTATGCTTTCAATATCATCTGCCAACGTGCCTTGTCGCCCTCGAGATGTAGTACCCTTCGCGACGCTTCCAGTTTCTTTGAATGTTTACATCCACCGATTCAAAGTCTTGCAATACGGTACCGTTTCTCCTGGATGTAAAGTTCGCCATTTGCGTTGCACTACTACAACTGATTTAAATTTCGCATATCACAACACGAGCTGCGCGTTTTGTTACACGGTCCACATCCGGCACGCGAACTCAAACTGAAAGACCAGCAGCATTGAATGATTTCCTGCCGCGCTACAAAAGATTGTTAGCAGCTGGCATCTAGTGAGAAGAGTTAAATTGTGTAGTGCCCTCGTACCATTTTGCAAAGTCATTTCAACGAGGCTCATTTTTGTGTCAGTTATCTTCATATCCCTCAACTGGAAACCGGACGTCAGCTGGTCTGATAGCGATGGGCAAAGTTGTGGAAGGGTTTGAATTTTGACGAAAACAAATATTCAAAAAGGGATTTCAATAAAACTGAAATTTTTTTTTCTAATTAGCTAACTTGATAAAAGGAAGAAAAAATCTGTCAACTGCACGTGTCTTTATATGCGTAAATGAAATGAAAAAAATGAGCTTTGTTGCAAACTTATTGCAACAAAGCTGGAGTCTCACTTTTTGCCAGGGGCAAAAATCTTATCTTCATTGCTCTAAATGCGGGTCTGCCGAAGCCTCTCCCGATCACCTATTGAAGAGCCTGGGGATGGACAGAGAGGATAATTTTGTACCCTGTCCTGGTCTATGACTTTATCGTAGTCTTCGATCTTTTGGACCTGGTCTAGCCTGCGGCTAGATCAGGTGGAATAAGTAAAAAAAAAATATTTCCTCAAAGTCTAGCGTGGTCAAGTGTCAATACATAGCGTTACAAGTGTCAATATATCAAAGTATATATCTCACAGACCAGGGTGGTGAACAAAAGACACCCTCTGCCTTAGTCTATCGAGTCTCTAACCGTCGTCTCCGCAGTACAAAAATGACCCAACGGTAAAAGTCGAAAACCAATCAGGTATCATCTCGACGAACAGCACCTGCACTTCTCAAGTCTTTGGTGTCCCGTGTGTCATCACAGACGGGGGTGACAAAATGGCAATTTTTTTTTTTACATTAAAAAAATGGGAGTGGCTCATGACACTTAAAAAATATTATATTTAAAACGAGTTTAATAACTTCACCAGACAATATAAGTTCAGTCAACAAACGCAACGAAACGCGGCTGAATTCGACGGTGCGTAGAGGAGAGCGTATGGATAAGGGAAGTCTCTTCAGTTTGAACTAGGGGTGTCAACTCTCAGAATATAACCTTATAATTCATGTTATAACTAAGGTTGCATGAAAATCCCTTTTAAAGAGAACATGTCCAGGTGAGGATTCGTAAACTTAATCTTAAAACATTATTTGTTCCTTCTACAAATAACTCTCTTAATCTGTATGGAGTGCATTCTTTTGCAACTGTTTTACAATGTGTAACCTTTGTATGACCTTAGAACGTCTGTACTGCTTTTTCTCAGTTTTCACACAGATGGACGATCCTTGTAACTAATGTTGGAGGTACAGTCAAGAGACTTTCAGATATAAGATGGAATGTACTCACTACGAAGCTGTAAACCTGTATATGCTAAGTTCAAGTAGACTATTGATGCCGTAGAAGAACTTTGTGATCCCACAGAAGCTGTCGAAATCAGACAAGCAGCGCAAACGCTTTTGCCAGCAGTATCTGATTTTTCTTTTTTAAGTTTTTTGAATTCCTGGAGTAGTGTTTTACGAGAAGTACACCACGCTCAAAATATCTACAGATTTCTGGGATAAGTTTTGAGAAGTGTGTTATTAAAATTAGAATTCTGAAGATATATTTGAAAACCAAAGGAAATGAGGTCGTGGAGAAAGCACTGCAGTTTGCAAAGAACAATTGTGAAGAGATGGATATTCCTTTAGTGAAAAGAAGAATCGTCAGAAAGAAAGAAAATGATGGCTGGAGAAAAAGGCTCAAGATTAACCATTGACATTGAATGAAAAGTTGAAAAGATCAATGTTGGATTGCATTGACATGTTTTTATCAAGAAATAGATAGACACTAGCTGTAAAGACATGGAACATATAACAGCTCGGTTTGCAGTTCTCGAGCCCAAGAATCTTATTACAACTTCAGAAGACGAACTGCCACAGTTAATACAAAACTTGGTCGTAAACTATGATGAATTTTCTGAAGATGATATCCTTAGAGATATTCCACGACTAAGAAGACACATCTACACGCTTCCAAAGTTTTAAAATAAGTTTCTTTGGAATGGTCTTCTTTAAGATTTTTAGAGTTTAATGTTGAATATGAGCTTTCAGATTCTGTACCAAATCTAATTTTAGCCTTAAGAATCTTGTTAACGTTACGTGTTTCAGTAGCATCATGTGAGAGGAGTTTTGAAAACTAAAACTCATCAAGAGTTATCTTAGGTTCACTATGAGTAAAGCTCGGCTCTTTGCATTAGCTATCTTGTCAATTGAAAACAAAATAGCGAAAGGAATTGATTTTGATGATGTCATTTCAAAATTTTCAAAGAACAAAGTTAGAAAAATAAGTCTTTAAGTGCTTATGTCTCAATGCAAAGAAATAAACCAGAAAATAAATCTTGTAAATGTATCTCATTTTTTTCTTTTTTTAATAACTTCAATGGGGATGACAAGAAAATTTCCCAACCGGGTACCACATGACATTGCTACACTACAACAACTGGCGTGAAAAAATAACGGATCAGAATATATTTGGTATTCCGACAGGTGTAAAAGTCTTCACTATACAGGGTGGTCCCGAATTCATGGTACAAACTTTAATGGTAGGTACAGGACATTGTAACAATGATTTATTGTATAGGAATGTATAGTCGCAAGTGACGCGGTGAGGCGTAAACAGGGGAAATAAAAGGAAAGAGAAATGGAGTGATCGGTTGGTATCATTGCCGGTAGAGGGCAGTAGATGTCTAGCCGCTGTTGAACATGATGCATCGCAGTAGGGAAAAGCGCCATTCACAATTGTGCTGCCGTAGACGATGGGTGACTTTACGTATGCAGAAAAAGCAGACATGCATTACATGTACGGCCGTGCAAATGGTAACGGCAGAGCTGCGTTACGAATGTATCGCGCGGAGTATCCTGATCGACGAATGCCGGATCATAGAATTTTTCAACGGTTACATCGTCAACTTTGTGAAACAGATGCGTTCGACGTCAACAGACATGGCGCTGGTCGAGTAAGAGCTGTACGCACTCCAAGGCTGGAAGAAAGCATCTTGAACATTGTGGCTGATAGACCCGAGTCAAGCACAAGAACTGTTGCGCTTGACGTAGGTGTGAGTCATCAGACTGTATGCAGAGTGTTAAACGAAAATCGCTTACACCCCTTCCATTTTCAGAAAGTACAAGCATTGAATCCGGCAGATTATCCTCGCCGCGTGAACTTCTGCCTGTGGGTGATGCAGCAATGTGCGTTGCAGCCGGATTTCGTAGATTATGTGCTATTTACAGATGAAGCGACATTTTCACGCGAGGGTGTCTTTAATGCGCACAATTCCCATGTGTGGGCAACCGATAATCCACATGCAACGCGTCGACATGCGTTTCAACAACGTTTCAGTATTAATGTGTGGGCTGGTATTGTGAACGACTTTTTGATTGGCCCATACTTACTACCCACGCGGCTCACTGGCGGAAGCTATCTTATTTTTCTGAAAGAAGTGTTACCACAACTGCTGCATGATGTTCCGATCGCCATTCGTAACCGCATGTGGTTTCAGCACGATGGGGCGCCAGCACACTTCAGCATTGATGTACGGAATTACCTGAATGCCACGTTTGGTACTCGATGGATTGGGCGTGGTGGACCAGTCCCTTGGCCACCCCGATCTCCCGATTTATCGAGCCTCGATTACTTTTTATGGGGACATCTAAAGCATCTTGTTTATGAGACTCCAGTTGACTCAGATGAGGATCTCGTCGCTCGCTTATCTGTAGCTGCTGCAGGTGTGCGTGAAATACCAGGCATCTTTGAACGTGTACGCCAATCGCTCCACCGACGCTGTCAAGCATGTATCGATACTGGTGGACGCAATTTTGAACAATTACTGTAAACATGACACTTGTCAACAACGCTTTCAATAAAATCTTTGTTTTTCCTTTCGGCCGTTATTTCCCCTGTTTTCGCCTCACCGCGTCACTTGCGACTATACATTCCTATACAATAAATCATTGTTACAATGTCCTGTACCTACCATTAAAGTTTGTACCATGAATTCGGGACCACCCTGTATATAGTGGTGGAAATATAGTCAGATGATGCAGGGAGGTGAACAGTAAAACGAAAATCGCGCTTCTACACACGCACACGTTTCTCAGCTAGCTGAGATTGAATTGGCTTGATCAACGGTCGACATATTCAAAGTATCACAAGTAAAGCCGTTGTGTATTTTCTGCCACAAGAAAAACGAGGCGTTGATTTCGTTTATTAATGATACTATGACAAATAAGCAGTGCAATCTTAGTGATTCGAAAAAACAATGATCTTGCACAAAGTAATGTTTTTTTACCTGAGCAAATAAGTGCAATTCATAAATATCACTGGAGGTGTTACAAAACATTCATAGCATTACCACCCAAATACCGACGAGAGTCTGCATCTTCAGCATCAAAACCCCAAGCCTACAATCACATTGAAGAATTTCAGCTTTGTGGCTATAACGTTTTTTCATTTCATGTATACGCATATAAAGACACGACCAGCTGACGTGCCCGTCCTCCTCTGCCATGAAGCTAACTGTTATTAGTTGTTATTTTATCATGTTAGCTGACTGGAGAAAGAGTTTCAGTTTTATTGACATCACTTTTTGAATATTTATTTTTATCAAAAATCGAATCCTTCCACAACCACCCCCACCATGGGCGTGCCATCTGACGTGTCATTTGCTCTTCAGCAACATCCAAATCAACTAAAAAATAGAATATTAAGCTTGTTGAAAACACTGTCAAAAATGGTACGCGGGCGCGCTGATTTATCTTCCGTTCTTTCACTACATAGTCACACAAGAATTGCGTGGATACATTTAACAGCTTCACCATCATACGGTTTTGAAAACATGGCATTTTTTTTCGATGAATGTGGTACAGCGCCATCTATCGCTGCATTATTTTCCCATCTAGTTTTGAAGACATCCTTGTGTAATCCTTTTCGTGTAAAGCACACAATAATTGTCCAATTCTTTCGATTTTCGTGATTTTTTTAAAAATTATAGACTATGGGCATATGAGGATTAAAATAAACAATTATTTTTCGAAGCAATTGTTCGACACCCAATAATAATTCATATTGCTATGATTTTGTTTGGAGAAAAATCGGAAAAACATTTTAGAAAATTGTTCTAATATTAATTATTGTTAAAACTGCCGCCTTTCATGTTCTACATGTAATGTAACGGTAAAAAGTATGTTGATTTATTACTTCAATAATATGACATGTGGAAAAGAATATTTGTATTGAAATGCAATCTTTCTCCTTATTTTGCAGAGTTTTCTGGAGTGTTCAACAATGGAAACTAAAAGTAAGTGTGATATTTGTTAGGAAATGTTTAATAGCTAGTTACAGAATTGCTTCATTGATATTTACACGATATTATTAGGCTAAAAGAGGCATTTTTGATTGAAAATTTGTGTTTTATGGATACAAAGTAATTTGCGATCATCTTAAGAGTTGTAAATAATATATTGTTTTTAGAATCTACATCTAAAAACCTCGCGTTTCTTTTCTTATGTTTGCATTACATTATTGGCCTAGGAAGGTGCGATCTACATTTTTAAGCTGATTGGTCTGTCTGATCAGAAAAAAAGACGAAAACATTGAATGAGCGCGTATAGTTTTTCGGTAATGAACACCTCGAGCGATATGATACTGTTTCTAGTAACCGGCCTTCTTGTTTTACGACTTTCAGTGTGGCAGCCCTTTTGAATTGGCGACAAAACGTCCACTACGAAGCCATCTTTCCCAATTTTTGACTACTGCAAATGTTAGAAACAGAATATAACGTGTGAGTTGAAATGATACTTAAATTAAATCAATGGTAGAACAAAAAGTTGTAAAAATTTTTACAACAGCTAGGAGAAAGAGTTTACGCGAGTCAGATCTGGTTCATGGTTATTACTTCTTAATTAAACCTTCCTGATCAGTTAGTTCATCAGCTTATGAGTTTGCTTTTAAGCTTAATGCATCGATAACCAATGAAAAAGCACCAAAAGTAGTTTATTTATGTAATGCAATGTACAAAATTAATCCTCTCTCCATAGTTGGTTTGCCACTTACAGTCGAGCTGCTTGTCTAATTAAGAATCAATTAAGTAGGTTGAAAATAGCACGCCTTGAGAACGGATTAAATGTTTGATGCTATTAAAATGTCATTAGTTTGGGAAGAAATGAATCATTATACTAAAACTATTTTGTTCATTGTGCTTTCAAAATGAATTTAGAAAATATATATACAAGTATCTTTATACTGTTATCTTATAAATAATTATCTTTTTTTAAATCTACAATAATTAATTGAATTCACAGTAAAGTAAAAATTATTTAAGAAAGCCTATCTCTTTGATCTATTTTTAACAATATATTCGTATTAAAAGCATTAAAATCTTCTACTTAGAATTCGAATATAGTTTCTCTTTTATCTCTTAAAATGTTTTCTGTATTTAAATATTGAATTGCATTTGCATCTCTTATTCTTGCCTGATTCATGTAAGAGTTCGATATATAGTATAAACTGACTAAATCAGTAAGTGTGAATGAATTAGCATGTTATTTGAAGTTGATAAGAGTTGGAGGTTTACTTAAGTTATTCATAGGTTGGTTCATATCGAATTTAGGTGGCCCCTAAAGCATTGGAAATCACTATGCTATTTCGTCATCCGACAGTGGTTTATAATTACGGGGTGTTGTCTTCGGATTTACCCTTTCGGGATTGATCCCTCAGCGTCACCAATATCCCGTAGTTTTGTTCCAGTGCGATATAAATTCAATTATTTAACTATTTACCATTTGCCCGTTTGAGTATTATACATTGCGTTAAGTACATAGTTGTGCCTGGATTTGCATAAATAAAAGTATATAAGGATGAAAGTCTGAAACATAAATAGATTGATTTATCTTGTAAGTAATGTTTCAAAAAACTCAGATGAAATTCAAGGGTTGGCGATATTAAATTCCAAAATCCGATTGTATGCAAATAAGAACTTGTCCTGATTTCGCATTATGAATTTGTAAACTCGGTTGGTAGGTAGTTAATTAAAGAAACACTAGAGCAACACATCGGGCTACTGGCAACAATCCGAGATCAATCCTGAGGGAAAGACTGGAGGACATCACCTCGTAATTTTGAACCACAGTAATATGAAAATATCAACACTTGAGCTAACACCACATTCTCCAAACTTCCACACGATGTCAACTTGACAACATTTGAGACCACGGCAGTTTTAACGTGCACCAGCCCCGGTTCCAAAGCCAATGGTCTTTGGTTTGACTGAGTTCTAAACTCGCAACCAACCGGTTGCTAATCCCCTACTTTTCCAACCAGGCTACCACGCTTCCGTAAACGTGGATTATTGGGTTAGAGAAATCTCGGGCATCTTATGTACACTCTATAACAAAAAAAAACATCGACGCACCAAAGAGGAGTTGTCCGATTGCAATAAAAATTGGTGGATGTGAAGAACATACATAGAAAACAAACGATTAAAATTTCAGAACAATTGAATGATTTATTTCAGAGTATGATCGTTACAAACGGAGTAAGTCAATAAGGCGTTGGTCCACCTCTTGCCTGGATGCCAGCTCTTGCCTGGATGCAAGCTCTTGCCTGGATGCAAGCTCTCACCTGGCGTGTTATAGACTGAAAAAGTTCCCGGATGGTGTCCTGCGGAATTTCTTGCCAAATTGTATCCACCTGTCGGGATAAATGGTCAACGTTCCGGGATGGTTGCAATCGCCTTCCCATAACGTCCCAAAGGTGCTCTATGGGAGAGAGATCAAGAGACCTAGCTGGCCAAGGAAGTGTTGGGAAGGCTTGATGGCAGTTCATAGCAACACGTGCCATGTGCGGCCGGGCATTGTATTGTTGAAAAGTAAATCCAGGGTGTTGCTAAAGGAACGGTAACACTACCGGTCGTAGAATGTACCGCTGTGCTGTGAGTGTGATTACCAGAGGGTTCAGACTATCAAAGGAGATGGCACCCAAGACCATAACATTATGTTGTAGGCATGTGTGGCGTGCGGTAGTAATGGCAGGATCTCCACGTTACCCTGGACGTCTCTAGACAAGTCTACAGTTGTCGACAGGACACAGTTGGAAACGGGACTCGTCACAGAAGACTATACGTCCTTAGTCAGCGCCGTTCCAAGTGGATCGAGCCCGGTACCACTGTAATTCTGAATCTACTTGTTGCGTCAATTATTTTTGTGTTATAGAGTATAATTCAATATTCAGGAAAGACAGAAGTAAAACAGCCTTATTCAGTTAAGTTCATCAAAATAATTTCTGCTTAAGGCATTAATTACGATACGATTTATGTGTTAAGGAATGTTATATTATCTAAACACACGATGAATGATAAAAAGAACTGTAATTGTCAGTTGAGAACGAGTAAATGTCTGAACCCTCATAATTCTTTGATTTGTCGCAATCTGGTCAGCTACTGCTATATGAAGGCTAATTATAATGGGGCCTACAACTAAGTAAATTTCGAACCATGACGAAAATCCACACAATCACCGAGATTCGAACTCAGTACCTGTTTAACCGAAGGCTTTAAACTATTAAATATAATAACAGAACTAATCCTTCAGTGTGTGTGTATAATTTCAATGGAATGTTTCTAATACTGAAAAGTAATTTTTAAAAGTGAAAGATAAAAATATTGATCATGTTTATAGAAATAGGGTTGAAAGAAACTTGGATAAAAAATATAAAAGAAAACTTCTGGTAAACAACATTTTGTAATACTGATCATTTTGACAAAGTAATTTATATTGCTTTTAGACATCTTATATAATTTTTTATTATTTTATATACATGGTAATTAGAAATAGATAATGTCATGATTATGTTTTCAATCTTACTAAACGTACCTTAACGTACTTTTGATAAGGAGTGTTAAAGATGCATAAAAAACAAAATATAACTTTTTATACTACTTTGTACTACAAAAATTTCTGCTGAAAAAGTGATCTTCTATGATTTATTAGTCACATTAAGCTATTTCCTTCCTTCAAATAAATTATTTGTAGAGTGAATGGAATTTAAATTTTACGATTTTGGTCACTTTACGTGCTCTCTATTGACTAACTGCACCATAGTGGGGAAAAATGCCACTTTCAAGGATCGCGCTTGAAATAAATTACAAATTTAAAGTGTTACAAGTGTTAATAAATTACAAATGTTTGTAACGTTTTCGCACTTTTTAGATAAAACATCTCAGTAGTTAGAAAAGAGATGATAAAACATCTAGAATGACTATTTCAGGGAATACTCGAATGAGAAATAGATGAAATTTTTTATATTGGACTAACAAGACAGTATTTCTTGTTTGTAAGAAAGCCTATATGAGAAGTTTAATTCGATAGATATTTATATCACATACATTTATACAATCAGTGTAAAATTAATGATTTATTTAATATCTAGCAGCAAAACATAGTTTGAACATTTTTGATGGTTGAAAAAGTGGTTTAGGACAAATGGTTAAAAACACTAGCATCCATTCTGAGTTACTCTGTTCATTAATCCCTCTAAGTGGCTCACTCGCAATATCCGTTTTACAACCCGCAATCCTCCATGCGTAACTTATACCCAGTTTTGATCTTGACCAGTAGAATCTTTTCAATGATTCTTTCAACTAACAGGTGGTTATTTCATGACTATATATGTTCCGGGGATTAAACGCGACACTACACTACTCGAAAATCTCGTGATGCTCAGCGGAAGGAGTTCTCCTTTTGTCTCAATAAAATGTGCAACAAAATACAGCTCTGACCTGACACATTTCACTGAGCTTGAGTATGCTCTCAAAAAAAGAAAAGCATATCTCGGATCTTTAACTCAGTCTCTATTCTAAGAGACGTAAAAGAGAAAAAATTCTTAAAAGCAAGAAGCATGCATTACGAGCACTCTGAAAGTTCGTGAGGTACTTACTCTGATGCTCATGATTCGAAGCAGTCATTTCCGGTAAGCACAGGGGAAAACAAAGGTTTCTCGGAGTGCATGAAAAACTAACTGCTGTCTAGCAAGTGCCGAGATCCAAAGAAAATAATTTCAAGCTCTCAATTTTGTAAATTTATGAAGCGTGTCGCATCCGCTGCGTTGTTCGTTTCCGTGCATACCCGTTCTCTGTTTATTTACGTTAAAGGCTCGATGCACAATCGGCAATATAGGATAGGGAACCGGATGGTTACTTCCTAATGTACTATTATATTGATCTAAAATTGCATCTTTGAAGTTTTATTGGGCCTCTGAAGAACAGAGAAGACGAGGCTTCAGAAACCAAAACTGTTATAAAAAATACAAAGGTCAATTATAGACACACTAGCTGAATAACCCAGCGTTGCTCTGGTTGAAATGGTTAAATGTTGATTGAAAAGTGAATTATGTCGAAAGAATAATCACTTTTCTTACATAGAAAATTGTAATAATTAAAGTTGTACCGAAAATACTTAAATACTTCTTAACTTCTAACTAATACTACTTCTAACTAAATACTACTTAACTTATGTATTTATATATATATATATAAATTTGAATATATGGCTAGTAAATTACTTTTTCTGTCTTTTTGTACAGAGATTACCTTTATGTCCTGATAATGGTAGACGTTTAGCTTCAACGAAATACAAACTGACAGTTTGTTTCATCTATTTTAATCTTTATTACTCACATTTTTGAATTTTAAATTTTACTGGTTGTTTATTTGTTGAACTTTTTATAATTGGTATGCAAATGGAAATTAATTTCGAAAGACACACACAGTTTTTAAAATTTTATAAGCCCTCTGAGGAGTTTATACACATCAGTGTATTCCGTAACCTGCATGGCCTTTAACCAGTTTTGACTTTCTTGATGAATAGAATCTTACCCAGGAGTGTTCCAATCAATAGATGTGGTTATTTAGTCATTAAATGTTGTTGCGTGGTAAAAGCAATACTATAGTACTTACAAATCTAATGGACGCTCGGAGGGCTAATGCTTTTACCATGATTTATGAACGGATTGTACATCCTTCTATTTCCTTCCATTTATTTATCTCTTTTAATATACATCAACAGAAACAATTGTATGAGTACAGGTTGTTCCTTGCATTATTTATGCTCAATTATGCCAAAACACGAAGTTAAAGAAACATAACCTAGATTCAGACAGAAATATATTAAAAAGAAAGAGAATGGGGTGTTTTCAAGTTGCCTACGATCAGAGTTACGACATTGTCGACACTTGGAAATATGCCCATATATATATATATCTGTTTAAGTATGAGTCTTGGGGAAAATGTCTTATATTAAACATCATTTAAATAAATCCAACTGAACCTCTTTGCTTAACAACAAGGAAAGAACAGAGAAAATTGACAACATTCTTCATGTTTCAAAAATGCGCAAGGAAGGTTGCGTGCTTCTTGTTTATAGCGTGATGGCTTAGAGCGACGAACCTAACTAACAAATCAACAAGACAATGATGATTTTACTGACACTTTAAATTTTTAAAGGTAAGTTTCTATTTGGGAAAAAATGAACAGATGTTTTTAAAATATACTTTGAAGTACTGTTTTCCTTGTTTAAAAAACAGAGTTATAGCTCTTTATCTCTTGTACTATACATTCTATCACCATGTGTTTGTTCTGTTTTAAGTGAAGCATCACAGTTTCTTTTAAATTCGAATTCACATATCATTGACATACTCTGAGATTTATAAAGCGAATTATATCGTTTACCCCCCCCCACTAAGAGGTTTTAACGATATATCTCGTCCAACAAGGTCTGATCGATTTTGCTAATAATTTGCTCTGGTCGGGCATGCAAAGATACCTCGTCGAGATTATAATTATAGGAGAGTACATATCGAACTAGGAGAAACAAAATGTCCCTTGCTTAGAACTGGCAACAATTTGGAACGCGTTTTTGCATCAGACTGACCACTACTAGGAATGCGATACCGATGGCGATGTTTTATAAAAACATCGGTGCATTTACCATCGGTTTATTGGAGACGAGGTTTGTTTAACATCGATGTTTTAACACTGTCGATGTTTTTAAGTTGTCGATGTTTTATTTTGTAATGAAAAAAGCACCATAGTAAAAATTAAGAAAAATAACCGTGCAACTATGTATTTGTCAATTATGGCGACATACGTCCCATTAGAAAGAGTTTTCCACAACTGGTGGGATAGTTAGTGAAAAAAGGAGTCGGCTTAAGGAGGAGAAAATTAACAAACTTCTTTTTATACAAGCTAAATAACAATTATCAGGGCATATAATAATTATAGGCCACGATATTTTTATTTACAGTAAATAAAAAATAAGTTTGTTACGTTTCCCCTCATGAATTGATAAATAACAATTAATAATAAATAACAATAGTTATTGTTATGTACCTATCTAATTCTACTTATAATTAGTAGTACCTATGTCAAATTGTTGTAAATATTATTTTCTTTTTTTTATTCAGTTTGAAAATAAAAGATTTGTTGATTGTTCGTATTAATTCTTTTTTACTTTGTTTTGACAGTTAAAAAATCGCAGATATAAATTAATAAACATAGCAAATGACAAATTAAATCTCCCCTCCAATTCGAACATTAATGTTTGAGGTTACTGAACCAGTTTTAAGAAATGGGTGAAAAAAAGTTTAAATACACTGATGTTTGAAAACATCGATGGTTTTTGGGCGATGTATTATCAACATCAATGTTTTAATTTTGAACATCGATGTTCCAAAGCATCAATGTTTTGTTGTGGATGTGGCATTCCTAGCCACTATAGGTTAAATTTCGACACTAAGATAAACCACCTGGAGGGTTAAAGAAGAGGCACAGCATAATATCGATGAGTAATTTGGAGTCATGCATTCACGGAAGAGGAATTTTAATTTTTACTGATGGTTATTATTAATAGCTTCATGAATAAATATTTTTTCAAACTTTACTCTTGTCCTAAAATATTTCAGTATTTATTTCATTGAATTACAAAGAACTTGATAAAAGTTATTAATTGCTGACTGGTTGTAAACTGTTATTGAACGTGGAGTAAATAAATGTTCTAATCTTTTTAACAGAATAAAAAGTACATGATTTTAGGCAGCTAAACTATTCGTTCATCACCCTTTTTCATTATCTTCCTCCAAGCCCATTTATATTGTTTTAATTTTTTTACAGTTAGTGTAGACTGCCACACGGAGCCTGAATACATCATTGTGAAAGTGCACACCAGCTCACCATTCGAAGGGCTTGTTTATGTATCCGACAGGTACGGCGACCTAGAATGCACAGCGTTTGGACAGAAAAATGACACCACATTTCTCAAAGTACCTCTCAAAGGGTGTAGTACACACGAAGTAAGTTTCGTTATTATTCGGTGGATTGCTACATTGATTATCCAAAATGCATTAGTTTACAGGGGGATTTCAGATGAGATATTACAGTGATGGCCTACATTTCCTCATATTGTGGAAAGTGATTTTATTTAGAAAAAATGTTCAAATCAGGAGGGCTCTCAGAAGTTTTCATTGGGAGGAGCTGAGAAAGTGGTCATCACTATGCTATTGATATAGTCATTGGGAGAGGGGTAAATGCCTTCTCACACTTCACAAGTGATCCTCGGATTTAATTGTCTTCCATCTGTTAAGAGCACGCCATGCCAAGCTCCTCTAGAAGGTCTTATATTCACTGAAAATGGAAGCAATTAATCGGGATTGTTAATACCGCACTATAAAATGTAATAATCCATCATCTCCGTTCCAGTGCTTCATTACAAAAAGGGTGAAAATTTCCCGCTCAGGTACGGGAGTTGCTTGTCTTCGTCACGATAAAACATGATTTTTTGTTTTGAAATTTAATTTGGTTTTTACTTTGAGGTGGTTAAAACCCATCAATCACCTTCTGGATGCATCACTGGCTTAGATCATAGTACGTATATATTGCATTCACATTTTATTTACAAAGCGTCATACCAGTATAAAAATGAAAAATTATCTTTATTCTAGGGAAATCTTTTACAAAGAATCTATCTTTATACAAAGAAATTTTGAACTAAAAATGTTTTTCTATGTCTGAAAAGTTAAATATAAAGTCTAAATAAAATATTCATGAAGCTATTTTAAAAGTAATAGGCCTACAGATTTAAATGTTAGTATGAATAACAAACACATTACTTCGTTAAATTTTGGGGTTAAGAAATATCGTGTTAAAGGTGTTTGCGACGCAGGAAATATGTATTTTGTAATGAGAATGTGGTATGTCAATAAAAATCAGTTCAAATTAATTCAATAATATTGACCGTAAACAATACGCTACAATATTTTATTAGTCCAGTAACTGACAACTGGTTTAAATGTGATTTCCTACTTGTCAGATGCACAGCATAAATGAAAACATGAAATGTGTTTGGTTTGTGATCTTATATCCTCTCTTACACGGAAGCCTCTTACTTCTGTAGCCCCCAAATCCTTTTGTGCCCTCCATATTCTTATAGTGGGGGCCGGGTGTCCCTTGATAACAGTATTAAATACTTCAAATATACAAATAAAAAGGATTGCCATACGTACAGAGAAACTCTACCTGATGGAATATGTTAACCATTACAATTGATGACACTGTGGCTAAAAACAAGGATGCATAACTTTTTGATCTGTACATTTTTATAGAGAACTACCAAACACGAAAGATTATAACTACAAGTATACAGACAATATAAGTAGTTGTTTCTTGTCCTATTCGGTCTAGATAAGCCAGACTAAATACATGAGTTCATGCACATTAAACAAATACAAAACAAGTAAAGCAATAAAGTCCAGATCCTTCCTGGACAACCCCACATAAGCAAGGAAGTGACCAGGTAGGTACTTGTACTTACGTCATACTGGAGCTACACAAGGGACTATTGGGGATGGTTCGGGATCAATACCTAGGGAAAGATCCGAGGACAACTAGTAATTTTGAACCACGGTCAGATGACGAGGTCAACACCTGAGCTCACACCCCACTCTTCTAACTTCCACACCATGCCAACGTGAGGACATTTGTGCCCACGATATATTTACCATGCACCAGCATCTCCAATTACACAACAGTATTTTGGTTGGATCGAGTTAGGAACTAGTAACTCTCCGGTTGCTAATCGACGCCGCCACCAATTAGGCTGCCCAGGATGTGACCAGGAAAAACGTGATCCATATATATTGCATTTATTCCAGTTCAGGAAAACCTTTAACTTGATCAAACGAAATTGGTCTCATATATCCAGTAGAACTCTGCTGATCTCTGTAATCATCAAATTTTAGGACTCGATGTTTTCTCTAGTACCAGCTAAGTGAGGAATGAATTTTCTAAGTGGAGTTATTCTAATGTTTCTTTAAAAAAAAAACTCGTAAGAAGCACATTTGATTGCAATGATTCTGAGATGCCCTCCTTTACCAAGCTATGAAAAGTAAAATGTATAGGAAATGAATGAACTCGCGAAGATCAACAAACCAAAACCCTGTTATCGATGTTGGTTTGCGGATAACATAGCCACCAATAATGTAATGAATATATAACAGTGTAACCAATCTCCTCTATGAAATACTGTTTGGTAGACGAAGTTGTACTGTGCTTGCACATCCTACTAATTTATGACTCGGATGTGATTATGAATGGGCGAACTTTCAAACAAGCCTGATGGTGCTTCTGCCAAAAACTTGATGGCACTCGCAACAAATTGGTGCACATTTATCAAAACGTGTGAAAGACAGTGCAAATTTGCCTTCCCAAAACATCTCATGGTAGAGGTAAGTTTCACTGCTACGTAATGTGTATACCTTTTCATTATAAGTTAAATTTTGTACTTGTGGCAAAGTTCATCACAAGTTCAATCCATATTTCCATAAGATTTCTGATATTGTTCAAGAAGTATGTTTCTCGTTAAGGGATATGGTTTGTTGAGTTGTATATAATGTTTCTGAATCGAAATTCTCTGGTTTCTTTGCAGAAGGAGCCTGGTTTGTTCATGAGTCACGTGATTGTTCAGCAGCACCCCATGATCATCAGTGCAGGCGACGGAGAATACGAGGTTGGGTGCAAACTCTTCAGTGGAGACCTAAGAGTTGGTACAGGGAACAGGATAGATGTCGGGTATTGAAAATTCAGTAACAATCGAATAGTAACGCTGTGCTAACTTTAGTTTAAATACCGATTTTAGTATATCGGGATGGACTGTTGGACCTGTTATTAAGATTTTCGGTGAAACTTAAAAAATGTTATGCTAAATATGATTTGATGTTATTTATTCTGGATAATGTTTTATCCAGTCTATCTATCTATTCTATCACAGGTCTGCAGACATTTGCAGGCTCAGATATAATTTTCTTCAAAGGTTGCAGTGCCCATGCATGTGGAGTAATAAAAATTACACTATTTCATTAAGGAACGTTTACCAAAAAACTAAACAATTCATCGCTAAATATAAGTATTGTATATAGAGGAGTCCTATAAGTTCATCAAGTTCTAAACGTGCATTACACATTCTCGAAACACTCCAACATTGGAGGCGACAGATTAGTAAATTTTATTCTTTTGTGAACACGACTGAAAAAATAATTACTTTATCAAACTACTATCGAACATTATTTTAATTTTCTAACAACACAAAACTAAAAAACCAACCATTATTTTTTTTAAAGATTTTATAAGATTATTTTTATTTACTTTGAATTTTTACATATAATTTGTTAATTCATGATTTTACTAAAGTGGTCTCAAGAAGTGTCTTAGCTTCGAAACGCCGTGTGTGTGTGGGGGGGGGGGAGTATAAAAACGAGTCGTTCACTGAAACAAAACTTACCTCAGTAAAAGTGATTTGAGTAAGCAGATGACGCTGTATTTAGAGCTATGCGTTATAATGTTTGCGAGTCAAAAAGTAAAACTAACCACATGAAAATTTTTTGAAAAACTAAAGAGGCTATTAACAGTCAGTTATGAACTCTTCCTTTAAGGGTCACGCCTCAGAGCAGAGGGTTAAAAGCCTCTGAGTTTCTGAACCATGAGATCATTTCAAGGAGAAAGAAATGAGGGTGTGTTCACTCTAAAGGGCAGGAAATCCGTCTCTGTGGTACATTATAAACAAATTATTAACTCGTTGAAACCGTGATAGCTAATAACTGGGACACAATAGTATCTTTGATAAAAATGAGTGGAGATCGATAAAACTTTAGAGCAGGGGTCGCAATACTTCTTTGACCGTCGTCCCCTTCAAGAGTTTCTTGACTTTTTATCGACACCCCTCTATTTTACTATTAAATAATTATAATAGCACACCCAAATAAGACGTTTAATGAGTTTTAAGATTGCTTATTTTACAGTGTTTATTGTATATGTATAATATAGCATTTATTAAAATATTAGCTTAACTCCAAGGGGATACGTTTATGTTTTTGACGTTCTTCTAAACATCATATATTTGATAGGAGGAATAAATAATATATAATTAATATAGATAACAAAATAACAGTAATACAATCTTCCTTATGTATATGAAAATAAGAATTTTATTAACTAGCATACAATATATTAACATTGTCAATGTGAAGGGTGTGCTTTGTACTGTTAACAATGTTAGTAACGTTGGGTTTAAAATTAGTGAGTTTCAGCTTTAAATCGCCACTGAAATCTATGTTCACTCTTAATTGCGTTGTCATTCAGGATAGAGGTTATTTAAGTTAATCGAATTAAATATTACCCAAACAATGTTGTCTTATATTTTTTCTGTCGATTCTTTAAAATGTCATATTGTCCCTTTAACACTATATCGACCACTTTGGAGACCACAGTTTTAGAAACACAAATCAAGTTTTATGTTAAAGGTATAAAAAGAAAGAATATGTTAATTGAAAAAATATTTACATCTGTAATAATTATAAAAAAAATAAAGTAAGTTCTGTTAAAATAGTTCGTTTTTTCAAAAATTAATTTAAAAGCAGTCTTTAACTTTTTCTCAGATGCTACAGCTATTTTTGGGACTTGATGTTTGATCAATGTCTTTCTATCCTTGTTTTAGTGGGACACAGACGAAAGGCCCCATGATGACATCTCCTGCTCCGGCTCCTGAAGTGAAGCTTCGCATATATGATTTTGAAAATGATGTGTTCGTGGATACTGTGCGACTGGGTCAAGTGGTTGAACTGGAGGTCGCCATCCGAGATGGGAGTAAGATATTTTAATTGTTTTGAATCTAAGGTATGTGGGGCAGGTTTTGGATTAAATGTTAAATCACTACCCTACAATAATGGACCGGACAGCAAGATGTGATGGCACAAGGGAAATAATACATGATTTAATAGAGGGGTGGTCCCCCACGTGCTGCAATTACTCTAGTATTCCTTATGGGGATACTTTAAACAAGGTTTAGATACACAGCTACGGGTATTTGTGCCCATTCCTGCTGAAAGGATGTTGCCAGATCAGCTGTAGATTTCGGACCTGGTACTCTGGTTCGTAAGCGTGGCTATAACCCGTCCCACAAATGTTCTTTGGGGTTTAGGTCGGAACTCTGAGCAGGCCAGGGAAGACGTTTTACATCCATATCTTGATACCACTGCTTGACAGAGGCTGCAACATGACATGGAGCGTTTTCGTCCTGGAAGTAACATTCGTCGATTCCATAAAATTGGCAGAATGTAGGAAGAACCTGATTGTCCAAAATGTTCATGTAGGCGCCGGCGTTCAATTGACCAGGAACAACATGCAAAGGTCCCAGACCATACCACTAAGAACACCCCCAAACAAGTAGTCGGATTTTATGCAAATTTCCGATGGCGTCCGGTCCATTATTGTAGGGTAGTGTATAATGCTAGTTTTTTAAATCCAAATGTGTGTCTATTAACTGTTTATTTTAATACCAGTAGTAGGTACTTGAAACATCTGCGTTTGTTTCAAAAATTTTTATGTCTTCTAATAGCACAATGAAATTTATATCCGTAAACTTATTTAAATCCATTTATAATTAATACTAGCAGAAAGACCCGGCTTTGCTCGGGTTGAATTAATAATATGTTGATTAAAAAGTCATCCCATCAATTATTTTTCATAAAAAAATCTTAGCATCATTTAAGTGTACGGGAAAAAAAATTTAATACCAATTGAACTTCTCCATTGCTTCTACAATTTACTTCGGACCCAAATATGCATATATGTTGTATCTAACCATATAATCCATTTCATATTCGTCACACTTCTGCTGAAGTTGATTTTAAGTTTTCGAGTGACTACGAATATTCCCGTGCATTCAATTTCAGTAAAACTGGCGAATTTTCGGTGGATAGTCTTGCACTTAGTTTTCCATTGAATATGTTTTCATTGTACCATTCTTTCACCTAGTATGCGATATTTTCGAATTTCATCATCAATATAAGAAGATGGTACATTAAATTGTTACAACATTCGTTACTAATTTAGTTTGAAGCAAACGCAATTTTTCTTGCAAATTCCACTCAGCGGCAGGTGGAATAACGGAATTTCTGTTAGATATATAAAGCAGAGTTGACGTTGTCTGTTCTCTACACTAATTCACCTTTTGACCAATCCACACATTTGGTTTACTTATATTTTAGAACCCTGCGGATATGATAGGCTAAATATTAACCCGCGTTCTATTTGTCCAAGGGGGCTAAAATTTTACGGCATTTGTGACTAATTTAATTTGAAGCAAACGGCACTTTTTCCAGAAAATTCCATTAAGTGGCATGTGGAATAACAGAGCTTTTGTTATATACGTGTCATCAGAGTAGACAAATTAAACCCAATCGATAACAATTTTTTAATAAACAGAAGGTTGATTTTACAGCGCTTTTACAAAAAGAAAATCACTTTCAACGAACGATTCACATGCATCTAAGTTGCGTAAGAGCAGCTTAAATAGAGTAAGCAACCTTTTGCCTCGGCCCTCGCCTTCCGCAACCTCGGCCTTCTCCCTTTTAAGACATAAAATTTGTTTATTCATATTTCTAATAACTGTATGGCGAAAAGCACATCCCGTTCGTGTTTCACAATTAAATTATGAAAACATTTCCAATTTCATTCAATCCACTTGTTCAATGACGAATAATCAATTTTTGACGCTAAACCTATCTTTGCTCATATATTCTTTTCTGAGCTGATATGTATCTTCTATGTTTCCCTTTGCTTTCGGTAACCAAAGGAGTGAATATAAAGAGTTTCATTAGAGTGGCAAGCTCTTTTGTGTTACTTTAGTAACATTCCGCAGTTCCGTAGTACAAATCAAACATGTTTAAATCAAGCAGCAAAATTTGGTAATTAAATCCTGTACTTTTCCAATCTGTTGTATGGTTGCTGTCTGAGGGTAGCATTGCGCATTTCTTCTAAAGGCATCAGTATCATAAAGGTGTGAAAATTCATTGAAGTGTTGTGTAATTTCTAGTCCTACATTCTATTCTTTAACTTTATTACCTAACTATTTGAAAAAATCAATCCTGCATGGTTTGCTTGCGTCCGTTGAAATTTGGGTGGGTCCCTTGGTTATTTGGGATAACCTAATTCTAACAAATATATGAAAATTATTTGCTTGCTTTCTGATGGTTATAATTGCTATATTTAGCTCATAGGAAGATAAGTTTGTTGGAATTGGATAACGTATAAAGCTTATAGTAGCTTAACATTTGTAGTTGACTTTACTCCTCCACATTAGAACCTCCTCCTGAGAACATAGCATTGCACCAAAGAACACGTCATCTATTGGCCAAATATTTACAAATAACAAGATTTTGTTTAAAAAACATAGATTGTAAACATAGCTTTACATACTAAAATCTGAAGTCCATTTAAAATCCTCCTTACGCTCGATTTTAATTATTTATGCTTACATCTTTAAATGAAAAGATTTAAAATAAAAAATAATTTAACGATACAAAAGTACTGAATAAATTATTATTCACTTGTTTTGGCCCCCTAAAGTGGTTTTTAAATTAATTTTTACTTGGCTATATAATGTAAGAAAACCTCTAGTGTAATTAAAACGATGACAACTGCTCAATTATGCGCTAGACTAACATTACCCACCATTACAATGATAAGATTCGAATGCCTGAAAAAAAAAACACACAATATTTCTCCAATTATATTTGTGTCTGAACTATATCATACATAAAGAAATTTTATGTTCTCAGTATAATCTAATATTTTTTTTGTTTATAGGGACATATCAAGGAAGCGTTTCCGACTGTGATGCTATTAATTACAATGGAACCCGATTTCCCTTGGTCCGAAACTTGTGAGTAATTTTATTGATAAAATTTGTAACACTATAAAAATGGATTTTAACAACGCACATTTGCTGTTTACAACTTTTTATTGTTATCAAAGATTTCAGGTTCCTTTCATCAAATATATTGTAAGCGTCGTACATTCGAATTTCATATTACTATGGAATTCCAAATCAGGCATATTTTTGCCCAAGAATATAATTTTATTTCCTATAAAAATATCGAGTATGTGAATAGGTTTAAGGTAGAATTAGAACAGAATATTCTAATTTAGATTAAATTTTTTAATCTCTCCTCTTCTATTCTTGTAAATTTATTCAATCTTTTATGCATTTGATTTGCGGAATTGCATTGATATTTGTAATGGGAGTGCTGAATCAATAATTGTACGATGGTGGACGAATGATAATAATGAACTAAAACTGAGTTAGATATAGTGCCCGTTTGATTATTTAATGGACAATTCATATAATTTTCAGCTCACAAGAAGATACGGTTTTCGTTTGCGTAACAAAGTGTACAATTATTTATGCACAAACTGTCTTTGTTTTGATTTCCTGTTCAGAAACTGTTCGAACACAGTTTAGTTTCGCATCTTTATTTAAAATTTTTAAAAACTATGCAATATTTGAAGCATATCATCTAATGTTTCCAATGTCTGCAACAGTTTTACCACAATATGTTAAATAGAAAATGTTTCAGCATTCTACTATCTTCAAAAAACGTGTCTTACATTTAATTTATGCAATACACTGCGTACTATTTCTATTGATTTCCAGTAAAAAATATAGTATCTATTCTTGAAGAGGAAATGTATCTGTTTTAAGAACATATCTTTAAATCTCATATAAAATATTTTTGTTTTTACCCTTCATGAATTGTTTTGTGGAAACTATGATCCAAAAATATTATGACAGGTTGTATTTTTACGGCATAAGAGTAAAATTTGTGCAATTTACTCTTCAGGGCGTGTGCTAAAATCAATATTTTTTCAATTCAGAATTATCTAATAATGTTTGAGGATCAAATTCTTCCATGTGTTCCATTTCTCACGAATCTCATAATATTGCCAATAATTACTTAATAAATAACAACATGCATTCTGTGATCTCCGCAACACTTCCTGTAGCTCTCGTTCCACCTGGACGCCTGCAAATAGCACGGAATATCGTGGTTAGGAATGAATTTTAGCGCATCTTTCGGACTGCTGGCCATCCCGTGCATGCGTGACCGGCTGTGCTATCCCTTTTCTTTTGTACGCATTAATTCGGCAGGCCCCGTTCTCCCACCACCACCACCACCTCACAAACTGTGACCTTGCGATGACGCCCGTTGAAACCTACATAGATTGGGGCCACTCTGATTGGCTTCGGATACAAAGAATGAAACCCGTTCTTTTTTTCTCAGGTGGGTAATGGAATAGGCATTTTTATGACAGAGGCTCGTAGGCGGTCGTCTGTCATTTGGTGGAGTGTTTTTTACGCCGGCCGCAGGATGCTCCGTTGTGGTCTCCCTCGAAATTGATCATCTCTCAGAATACACCACTCTCACCCCTGTGCCTCTCTGGAATTGAACTGTGCTGCGATTCTACTACGGACGGATACTACTGTTATTGACAACACGTGTTAGATGTTACCGGTGGGTGTTGTGTTTTTGTACTGCAGAAAAAAATAACTGGGGTAGGATTGTGGAATCAATACAGAGGATTCCTGCTAGAAACAATCTGCCAGAAACTTTTTGTAAGGACATTTTTTTTTACTTTCCATTACCTGAAATTCAACCGTCTTCCTGTCACATGAAGTTGTGTTTTGGAATGGATATGTGTTTCGTGTTCGTCTAAGCCATCCTACTCTGGGACATGCTTATCTTTATTGGTAGTGCGGATTTCGATAAGAAAAGGAATGAAAGCAACTAGCTTTGACACAAAAATTACATTTGACAGTGAGTGTTCTCTCTTTGTGTCTTTCTTTGCAGTGTGGAGTGTTTTCATTTGATGTAAAACTCATAAATGTCATATCCAGCTATTCCATTGTTAGATAAATGACTATTTGCAAACCGAATGCGAACTTCTTCTGATTCGAGATAAGTGTGATTCAGTGTACCTGATAACGTGCTCACCTTCACAACATGGATAAGTTATTTCTTTCCGGAGCCTTCAAGAATTTCATCAAACCTCGCATCTTCGTTACAGATGGCACAACCTTTCGTCTCCATTACCGCGTAACGTCCATGTTATTGACTGTCGGCAGCATTCTGGTATCGGCCACTCAGTTCTACGGCGATCCCATCCAATGCATACAATCGGACGACGTGCCAAAGAAAGTTCTGGATACATTCTGTTGGGTTGAAGGTACTTTCACACTACCGAAAGCTCTTGGGAAAGAAGTTGGTGTCGAAATTGTTTATCCCGGCGTGGATAAGCGTGAACCAGGAGATGAAGTTGTTTATCATGCCTACTATCAGTGGGTCTGCTTCGTGTTGTTGTTACAAGCTGGTATGTTTTACGTCCCCCGGCTGGTCTGGAGAAGCTGGGAGGCCGGCCGACTCAAACAACTGTTGCAGAAACTGAATTCACCAGTGTTGGAAGTTTGCGTTAGAGAGAAATGCTGTGATCAACTAGCGAGGTACTTCCGCTGCAACATGCGGCACCACAACGCCTATTCTTACAAGTACCTCGCATGCGAGTTGATGAACTTTGTGAACGTGGTGGGGCAAATTTACTTTGTGGACTACTTCTTGGGCGGAGAGTTCACCACATACGGCATCGATGTCATTCACTTCACCGCACAATCTCAAGAGAGTAGAGTAGATCCCATGGTCAAAGTATTTCCAAGACTGACCAAATGCGTATTCCACCGCTACGGCCCATCAGGGGATGTCATGAAGTACGATTCGCTATGCCTGCTGCCTCTGAACATTGTGAATGAAAAGATCTACATACTATTGTGGTTCTGGCTTATAATCCTAGCGGTCTTTACCGCTGTTTCCATACTGTACAAAGTTCTGCTGCTCAGTTCTCGAACGGCTCGGTACTTTGCTATCCATTCCCTGGCTAGATTGACCCCAAAAGAACAACTACGGAAGATTGTGGTAAAGACTTCTTACGGAGATTGGTTTATGCTTTACTTGTTAGCCAAGAATATGGATGTTCTCAACTTCAAGGCTGTTTTATCTGATATTTATAAGGATTTCGTTAACCCACTCATGAATAACGACTGCTGTGATACAGTTATTGCTTAAAAATCATGCACTCCTATCTTTCTTCTCAGGCATCAAAATGTGTTTTGAAAACATTTCAATGAATTGTTTTTACACACACTCTTTAATCAACTATAAGGACCATGAAGCCTACATTCAGGTATAATAATTTATAGGTTTTGAATTCCCACTAGAATATACATATCTTCCACGAATATGTGATATATTTCAAAAAATCTATTACTGTATGTTAACTGTTCAGTTTACTATTTATTTTCAAAAAGGCAAGATTTGGTTTCATTTATTATTTTATGGTTATTGTTTTGCTACGCCAGGACGAATTAGACCATTAAGGGCAAGGGGGATACAAATTTGTGTCGTTTGAACTATTAGAGTTAACAAATAATATTCATGCGAATTATGAATATAAAGCTATCGAATCTTGGCACGCATATCTTTTGTAAAATGTTGATAAAAAAATTGTAATTCGTAACTTTTTTCCTAACACCTGGACAATTGAATACATTCATTATGGTACTGCAGGAGATGAATTATTTGGTGTTGCCTGGTTCACCACGGGGTTAGTTGTCGAGTGTTGCTTGAAAAAATTAGTTTTCTGTGAAGTGAGTATTTATGAATGGGGCTTCCTTTAAGGATATAAAATTGGGCACAATTGTTGGAAAAAGTATCGTGGTAGATATTACATTGTGTACAATTTTTATTCGATATGAGAGAATATTTAAAAATTATATTGAGGAGGGATTCTTAATCTTTCTTTAAGTATTTTTGTTGTGAAAAACCATTTTGTACAAATATGTTTTGATTATCTAGTAAACAGTAAATATAAAGTGTAAAGATTAGGTAATAAAAGTATCAAGGGAAACTTCATACTGTTGCTGACTTTTAAGGAATTCTAAAACTTACCATTGATTATTTATACGACACTAAATTATTTCTAAAATGGCCACTAAAACAAAAATATTTGTTACCTAGGTTCTGTTATGACTAATTCAATCTGATAACTTAACATGAATTCATATAGTTTTTCACATTAGTTCACTTCACATTTCATTTCATTCTCACGTCTAATTTTTATTTTGATATTTTTATACATGTGGATAATATTAAAATAGTTATTTATTCATAACAAATATTAGTAATTTTCATGTCGGATTGAAAAATATAGTCATTAAAGTTCTAAAAGCCTGATGTATTTTTATTAACTTTGAAGTATTGAGAAATAATAAGGATGTTCATTGTGATTTCCACAAATTTTGTATAAAATCATATTTTACACTTGTATTTGATATTTTATGATTATCTAATCATTAAAATTCAAATGTATTTTCTTAAAAAGGGGCTACTTTACCCTTATATAACAAAGACAATGTTATTTTCGTGTTTTTTATATTTTCAAAATAAAAAAAAGAGCGTTTTTTTTAGCAGTTTTTCATTTTTTATAAATTTAAGTTTGAGTTACTTTTTGACGGCGTTTGGGTATTTTTTATTTGTTCAGATTAACCAGTGAAATATTATATTATTTAGTTAAATGTGATAATTAATAACAATAGGAATTATACAACTATATATTTCAACATGTGTTACATGTAATCTCTTCGATATTTAAGTGTTTAATGATGTATTATTTTTTGCAACCTTACGTAATATGTGCATATATATTCAACATATGTTAAATCAAAATATTTTAATATGGGTGAGTAATATAATCGATGAATTAATTTCGAGCTATTATTTGTGATTAAATATCCCATTACACATATTAAACAGACTATATTTTTAATTTAAAGTGGTGCTTACTAGAAGTTAGTATTGGGTAGATGTATATATGTAAATGCCGATATCAAATACATTTTTGTAAATAGCTCATTATAATGCACAAATTTACTAAAAAAAAGTAAGTTATATTTTCAAATGTATGAAAAATAGATACATATATTAGTGACTCGTAATTAAAAAAATGCAAAGTACACAAGGATATAAAAACTTAAAAATATTCGTTAGATTTAATTTTCTGTCAGAAAATGTGTTCGGAAAAATTTGGCATGGAATCAAAGTTTTACAAATTCATCAATCATCAGGAAGAAAATGAGTAAATTTTCACAATTTGTAGAATAAAACAATTTAGCATCCGTTGATTATATACGTTTAAAATAATGAAAATGACTAAACAGATTTAATTTTTTTCTCACCAGCATAAAGTTCGAACGTTTTAATCTAGTTATTTTAGTTTCTATAAAAGTATTTAGATCAAAATTTAAGTCTACAGTATATTTATAGCGTATACAACATGAAATAAGGGTTAATAAGTGGTCAATTTGATTCCGTGACTGTTGTTCTGAATATTTTAAGTAACGAGTGAAAATCTCTGATTTGATATAATCTCTTTTGAGAGTTATTTTACTACTCATTGGTGGTGTTAGCAGTACTCCATTGCAAGTTCTGAAGCATGTTCCAGACTTGTGCTATTTGTAACATTTAGCAATGTTCTGGGATTTTATCAAATGGTTTTAACCTTATTGACTTTGCATTTTGTTTCCTTATGCATGAAAAGATTTACGGTCGTTTTTTGAATTATACTTTGTTATTCTTTAACCTTAAATTTTTTTATACCTGCGCCTATTGTGCAGTAATGCATCCATTTATAAACTTTGTTTTATCACTGATTTTCTCCCTCCTCCGTAGTATTGTATTTCCCAAATTACCGCTTTGGCCTTGACTTCGGAATCGGCCTTGAATTTAGTGTCAAGTTACTTGAAAAGATAATCTTTCTCGAAGCTAAGTATCCGCTATACGTATGAAGAAAAGATTACAGGATAAAATTGTTGGGCATTTTACGCTTTAGGTCAATTTTGTTCTTTTGCCATTGACTACTTGTAAACATAATATATTAAAATTACTCCCTCTCTTTTACAAAAATCCCTTTTCACTCCTTTATATTATTGGCATTGAAACTTTGTTACGTGTGCTTGTAATTTAAACTATTGATTTATCTCTTATTAAGACTATAAATATTCTCTCATTTCTTACTACGATGTCTAGGAGCACTAGATGGGTGATGACACATAAATGATGTCCCCTTGTCAAGTGTAAATTATGTTCATAAGAGGCGACAGACTTCACTCATAAAATTTCGTTTTAGAGTTTCTCTTTAAAAAAACCTTTTTAACAAAGTACCTTTCAAAGGATTAATGTCGATGAAACTATTATGATTTTTGACTCTTCAATAGTTTTTTTTTAAACATACTGGCCAATCAAAGAAATGTTTTTCCCCTTTAAATAAATGAACACACACACAGAAGGAAAATTTTATTGACACAGAAGAGAAAAGTACTAAAAGTACTAATACACCCAGACTAGATAATAGGGTGGGCTGAAAAACACTTTTTTTCGAAATCGCTATTCTAATAGTGCGAAAAGGGTTATCTCTGGGTTCAATAAATACGGTGTAAAATATTTTTTTGATTGGATAATATCTTCTGTCCCCGCATCGTACTTGGATTTTGGAAATATGGGTAAAAATTGGCAATTTTTACTCGGCGTAGGAAATATAATTATTTTTCAATATTGCTATTTTAATAGTGCGGAAGAAGTGTCCACTGGGTTAAATAAGAAAGGTGTAAAATATTTTTTCGATCAAATGATATCTTCTGTTTCCGCATCGCAATTGAAATTTTGCAGTTTTTAAAGAAAAGTGCACTTTTTTATGTGTTATAGAAATAAATCAAACAAGAAAAATAGATGGGTACAAACAGTGTTTGTTGCTGTATTGCATTGTATATTTGATTATATTCCCTGAAAATTATTAAATAATAGCTGAGTCTCAATATATTAATATAATATTTGTTAGTATTATTGTAACCATAGAATGTTATGACATGCCAATACCAAAAGTTTACTTACACTTTATCATCAGGAAGAGGCTTGAAATCAGCCATATGGTCAAATTAAATCATAATTGTGTATATAATGTGGATATAATGGATGCGGGTAAAGAAAGTGGATATAATGAACTCGTCTCTACTTTGAAACCCATAAACCTTAGCGGATGCTCCTGTCACTAACTTGACACACCGTTCAACTGCCTGTGTGTGACATGGAAAGTGAACAAAGTCCTATTCTGGATTTTTTAATCACGCACATTGGACCTAATTATGGCAGTGGATATATCACGGAGGATTGGGGGAGAAGTAATAGTAATTGATGACCAGTCAATCAATTCGGTATAGTCAGCAGCTTCAAAATACAGTTTTGGTGGAAGAAATACACGTACTGACTTTTCATTGGAAGATAATTATCTAGACTTAATTATAGGTCATGCAGAAGTTCTCTGATGTGCGGTCTTTCATCCTTCAACATACACAGCAAGATATTCTCAGGATGAGCAAAGAACGAATTTCGACAAATTACTCCATCAACGACGTCCTTGAGATAAATACCTGGATCTAAAAATAGTATTTCACACATGCTTAGCTCCATCTTTCAGCGAGTATTTAGACTTTATATTAAACGAGTTTGGAGTGTACACTTTCATAACAAACTCAGCGATTTGTTTCAACTTCAAAGAAGGATCTGGAGAGCTAACATATTGCCTTAGAACTCTGTTACCAGTTGTTAGCCAGTGTGAATGTGATAATAGACCAAGACTGCGTATAGCCAGTTCATCAGAACATTTACCCAATTGTACCGCTTGAGATATTTCTAGTAAGTACATTTGATCCTTGCTTAAGTTACGTCTATCAGTTGTTGGTAACTCGCCGTCAATAATTTCGAAAGTTGTCACTAGCAAAGTTTCCCATGTAAGGAGCGCCTTCCCAATATTACCTAAATATGATTTTGGGCCATTTGTTAGCCCATCCAACGTTTCAAACAAATGCCTCAGAGTTAGCTCATTAAAATGTAGGAGACATATTACCCAATGAAGAAGTTTACCAAGTTTCAATTCCAAACACCGAATTACACCGGATTTCCATCTGGGTGAGCTAACTCTGTACAGTCACAGCCAGTTGTCAGAAGCTCTGGTTTTGGCTGTGACTGGAATTGGATAAATCTCTTGTGATCCCTTCAAAATATCTGATAATAATCCAGTCAGAATCGGTTTTTCAGTTTGCGGTGACAAATGATGGACTCTAATGAGTTATGTAACGTGAACTCGATTCTTCAATAAGAGATAAATGTTCCTCTTTTGCTTTTCTCGTGTATCTTTTAGTATCTACTCTCTCTTCTATCAATGTAGAATCTTTACTCCTGTACCGTCATGTAAGAATTTGACGGACAGCTGATTTAAAATTAAACTATTTATTTACATAAATATTTACAAGATAATTATGGGCACAGCCATCGACAACCGAAACCTGCCTGAAGCCAAAGTAACACAATTGGCAAAAAAGAGACGTCTGTCTCTCGTTGAATCTCGAGTCCGAATCCTCTCAAAATCCACGTTTGCTTCGCAGAACCGCCGCTGACAACGAGAGGGGGGGTGAATTCCGAGCCCTCTAGAGATGTTTATGTTCCCTGCCGAAGAGAAACACCCCCACACAGCTGCGAAAACCGTCTCTCATGCCACCGCAAAAACGTGATCCCAGATACGAGACCGGGGAACCGCACGTGCAGAATAAAGTTGTTTTCGCATTCCGAAACATTCCAGCGTCCACGTGTTAGGGAAAAGGGTCGGCAAGTACCATATGGTACACTCCCATCGAAATACAGCCCCTTCAACGGTAATGTATGAGCTTCACTTTAAAGCTTGAAATTCTAAATCCTTTCTAACTTTAGCATTTTCCCTTCGTAGCTTGTTTTTGTCAACCACCAAATTTGAGTTGTCGCTAGTTATGAGACAGACATCGTAAAGAACACTTGAAGCAATTACTGCCACAGCCCAGTCCGAGACTCCAAACCTGTCAGCAACCACAGCAGTTGAAAGAAGTTAAGTCGCATTTGTGATGATTTAGATACAAACGGTGTTAATTGTTTGTACTTAAGATCCACGAGAGAGATTAAACTGTTCGATGTCGATGATTTGTAAATGTCCAGATTTAAATCTACTTCAGATATATCTGCGGAGGAATGTCAATTGTTAACACACCACCCTTCCTTTCACTTCCTGTCAGATACAGGCAGCATGAAAAGACAAGAAAAAGTGAATTTTTCTTCAAAAATAGCAAAATTTCAATTGCGATGCAGAAACAGAAGATACTATTCGATCCAAAATATATTTTACACCTTTCCTATTAAACCTAGTGGGTACCTCTTCCATACTATTAGAATATCAATATTGAAAAATAATTATATTTCCTACAACAAGTAAAAACTGCCAATTTTTACCCAAATCTCCAAAATCCAAGTGCGATGCAGGGGCAGAAGATATTATCCAATGAAAAAAATATTTTACACCGTGTTTATTGAACCCAGGAAGAACCCTTTCCGCACTATTAGAAGAGTGATTTCGAAAAAAAGTGTTTTTTGGCCCACCCTACTAGATAATAATCCAAGCTAGACGGATAACAGGAAACGAATCCTACAGCTCAGCTCGCAGGTTGTTAGCACAGTGGGGAAAATTCACGGATACAAGATAGTCGAATTTTCAATGGGATAAAAAATCCAATGTTTGAGAAAAGTAATGCACTGAAGTGCTATTAATGGTATTGTGTTTGCTTTGTTATATTTGAATTTCTTAGATTTGTTTAAATATGTTTAAGAGAATTAACCATAACCCTTTACGCAACGTCATGAAAATTGCTGAGAAAAAGGGCAACGTAGTGTGAAGGATCATAATTATTATAGCTTTTATCGAACCCAAATAATCATAAATTTTACGATCGCAGCAGCCCGCATTCTGTCACAATTTGCATTATTCTCCATTGGTGATTACGCGTTTATGTCCCATCCGAAGCGACCGCGGAAATCGTTCCAGCTGTTTAATAATCGATAAAACCCCAAGCAACAAGGACTTTATATTATGCATTCAAAAGGCACCATTTTGGGTGTAATAAAAGACAAACGGGCGACTGGGAATTTTGAGCGTGGGTTGTTGTTTCCAATCGATTGACCGCATAATTATGATGGATGCTTCCCGGATGACATCTGAACTATGTTTATTCTTTTTTTCAAGAGCAGTCATAAATTAAGATTCGATTCCAATGATTAAAATCTCACTAAACACGCATACAGTTGCATGAGAAGCTGTCTATTGTTGCGTTGTTCATCTTGGCTGGACTGCTCATCGTCTGCCATATCGTTTTGTGGATCACTTTAAAGAAGTGTGTCACATATAAAACAGTTTTAAAAGAAAGCAAAAGAAGATTATTCATTCATCCAGCAGTATAAATTAATGAAATGCTTGTTTTTCCTTGCGAATTCTTACTTTTAGATCTACTTAATTTACCACCTGGTCATTTTTCTTCATTAACTTTTTTTGCGAGTTGTATTTCATTCCGGTAACTTAACCTGAGCGTATTTCTCTGTGTCAGTAACATTTTCATTATTTGTGTACGTCCGTTACTTGACGTTGTCTTGTGTTTGATTTATTTGACACAGATTTGCCAAAATGTGAACCTAGCGTTATAAAACTCTACCAACCAACTGAGACTCTTAATTCATTTTGAAAAGTAAAAACGAATTTAGAAAAAAAAGTAAAGTTTTGTAGCAGTAAAAGATGTTTTTTCAGACTTCAAAACATTTCATGTTTTATTTCCAAAAAGAGCACTCTTACAGTGAATTGCAAAATATATCTGTTATTAGACATCTACTACTTCAAAATATAACTACTTCTCGTAATAGTTTTCATTCTTTGGAATATATGATCAAGTTTAAAAATGAAAACAGCTTAGATTTGATTTTAATTCATTCATATCCATGTAGAAACAATACTGAAATCATATCAAGCAAGGTCGTTCGATCCAAATCCATTAGAGTATACTTTAGATGCTCTCTTGGGACGGCTCACACTACAGCTTCCATATCACCACCAAAGATCGCTTAAGAGTAGAGATGTGCTGTATAGTGCACGAATCGGAGTCCTTGACACAGGAACTCTTGAAAATCCTTGGGGAAAGCGTGTCTGCACATTGTGAGACCTTGAGTAGGGTCAGAGATGCGAGCACTTTCTCTATTTTTTTAACAGAGCAAAAAATACCTTGTACAGAAACTAAAACAAACCGATATGCTCACCTAAGCATTTTTTAAACATTTCTTTTGTTTCAAGTAGCACCAAGAGGTATGTAGGTGCTTTTAATTTATTCCATTGAGCATGTAGAATAGTCATTTATCATTTGAGGTATAGTTTGGTGCAGCAATTTCGCACCGGATTCATATAGGATAGCATTATAGTTTTTGCACGTGTGCGTATTTCAAGATCTGTCATGGCAGATGATTTCGCACATAGATATGCTTATTTTATTAATACAATATAACATAATTATATATAGTTTATTAAAACACTACTCTACAATAATGGACCGGACGCCAGAGGATTTGTATAAAATCCAACATTGTTTGGGGGTGATTTTCGTGGTATAGCGTGGGACCTTCGCATGTTGTATATGGTAAATCGAACGCCAACGCCCACATGAACATTTTGGACAATCGGGCTCTTCCTACGCTCTGGCAATTTTATGAAACGAACGGATGTTTCTTCCAGGACGACAACGCTCCTTGTCATGTTGCAGCGTCTGTCAAGCAGTGGTATCAAGATATGGATGTAAAACGTCTTCTCTGGTCTGCTCAGTGTCCCGACCTAATCCCCAAAGAACATTTACGGGACGAGATAGAGCGACGCTTACGGACCAGGGAACCACGTCCGCAATCTACAGCTGAGCTGGCGACATTCTTGCAGCAGGAATGGACACAAATATCCATAGCTGTTTCAAAACCTTGTTAAAAAATTCCCAGAAAGGTTGCTAGTGTAATTTCAGAACGTGGGGACCATCCCACTATTAAAGCGTATTATTTCTGTTATACCATCACATCTTGCTGTAAGGTCCATTATTGTAGGGTAGTGTATATTATAACATAATTATATAGTTTAATAATCTATAATAACATAATTATATATATTAGTAATATTATATATATATATATATATATATATAACATAATTATAAATTTTATTAGTATATTATAATTAATTATGTATTTTTTTAATACATTATAAATATTTGTAATATTTCTATTTACTTTACTTTTCCCAAGCTTTTCATTTGTCTTGGCGGGCCGCATATAACCTTCGGGCCTCTTGTTGTGCAGCCCTGATCTTGGGGATAAATCTTTCATCCCTAATGTAGGACGGTTCGTGTCTTTACGCGGAAGTGGATGGAACAGACATGACGTGTGACACAACGGTTTTAATAAAGATACCACACCTACGACTGCAGGCATTGTATTTTCGTTCCCCCATTATTCAGGAACAATGGAGTGTATTGTAAGCGGTCAGTGATGTCTCTTGTTCGTACTGAATGCGATGCGATGACAAAGTTCGTTTCATAACGTCATTCATGTACTTTTCGGAGCAGCATGTTTATCGCAGGACAATATTTGCTTTATGAAAGTTAATTATGTTGTCACTGATTATTCTGATTTTCAGCGATCCTAGGTTCAACGTATGCAGAGTCGTTTTAAACTGGTAAAGAAATTTCCAACAACAAATTAAAAAAAATAAAATATAGTAAAAGGCAGTCACAATTCTGATTCAATGTCATGTTGCGCTTCGTACAGGGTAAAATGCAAGTATTAGGTAAATGAGAGACGTTCACACACATATATATCAGGCCTCGAAATAGATTTTTTAATACAGATGCACAAGGTGCACTTAAATTATTAAATTAGGTGCACAGGTTATATTTTAGGTGCACATATAAAAAAAACGTAATATAAGAGTATTACTGTAATGTAAATTATTTTATTAGTTAGGTTTGTTTATATAGGTTTGTAGTAGAAAGTAAATAAAAATATTTAAACATCTAAATTATCCCTTCTCCGGCGCACGGCTATCGCGACAGTTGCTTCAACAGAGCCATCTGGAAAATGTTTCGACCATCGGAAAGTTCTGGTGGCAGTGGAACAAGTAAACCTTCCTCCTGTATAAACCTATTACGGTCCAGCGATTTCGTTATCGCATAGGAATTCGTTATCGTATTTAGGAATTTCAATTACGTTTCTTTAGAGCGAGAGAGGTCGGTACTAATATTTCGCTCACGGAGATGAAAGGATGTTGGAGGATTTGCGTGGTTTTGATAGTTTTTTAAACTGTCGAAAATGTACTATAAAGTCAATTATATCAAAGAAAATTTGAATTTTCATACATTCCTTTAAAGTATCTAGTGAATATCAAGATTGAAAACGATAAAAAAATTATTGAACTCAATGCTCATTTAATAGTATGACAGGTTTGGCCATAAAATTATTTTCACAATACATCCTTGTTGAAGGAGGTTCTTTCAGAAAATCAAATGTTTTTTGAGAAAAGGGAGCGGCTTGCTGTACTTTGCACGTCGGAAGAGATCATACCTCAGGAATGGCCTAGAGAACAGTGTATGGCTAGGTTAAAATTTGATGTTGACTACCCCAGATCTTCAGACATCCTGATTTAAAATGTATAAAAATAGTTTCTACTGTTAATGAAATAGCAAGGAAATAAATTAGAGATCACAGTTTCTTGAACGTGTACTAAAGGTGCACATGCATACGGGACAAGGCCCGGTGCACACATCCGGTTTTTCAACGTGCGGCGCCGCTGCGGCACCGAAGCACAACTATGCACACATAACCGTGAAATGACGCAAGTACTCATTTCGCACCATTTGCGATAAATATTCTATTGAAGAAAACGTGTTTATTTCGCTTACTTGGTGTAAAAAAAGTATATTTTGAAACAAAATAGACGTTACTGGGTACAACCACTTATTAATTATTATTTATATTCCATTTATTTATGAAAACAAGGTACTTCCGACCGGAGAAACGTGTGCGGCGAGCTGCGGCGCCGCGGGGAACTGCGGTACGAATTGCACGCAAGTTGGACGAGCGTCGCCACAGTTGCGCCGGACGCATGTGTGCACTACTCTATTGGATCTAATGTATCTCAGACCGCACTTGCGTTGCCGCAGCGGCACCGCACGTTGAAAAACCGGATGTGTGCACCGGGCCCAAGTGTTATGTGTATTTGGGTATTTGAAACACGCGTTTTTATTTATGGATATTTATTATCCGTGTACACTAATTTCTTCAGAACCGTGTTCTTATTACAGGGATATCAATTTTTCTATCTGTGTACACGATTTCACAAAATGACTGGGTTCCTATACGTTGGAGTGCTGTAAAATTGCATTAAAATCCTAACATTTTTCACTCAACTTTTTAACGTTTGAAACAGTGGAATGTATATTGTTTACAGTTCTAGACACTTGATTTAGAAATTGCTTATTAAGGAAGTAAATGTAAAAAAATTTCAAGCATCTTTATTTTGCTTGCATTTTGAATACTTAAATGCACTGCTGTTTTCGGAATTACAAACTAAATTATCTTAGCAAGTTTTGTAAATACCTGTGCTTTTAACCTGTACATGAGTATATCTGTATTTTAATACAGGCATACTTAAATACAAGTAATATGGATCGGTACTAATACTAAAGATTACAAGGATTAAGATACAGATTCATAAATTCACGCGTATCCGTCAATTAAGTACAAGTGAAACCGTGACTTCTAAAATAAATATATGAGTAATAAAAACGCGTCAGCTCAATGGTTGTCGGCCGTGTATACTAATCCAAAACTGCAAAAATTTTCGAGAATTGATTCGTGAAATGTTCAGTCAAGATATTTTAATTACCACGTAACGTTAGTTTTTACATTATAGGGATTTTTAGTGTGAACAAACGAATTTTGTGATTAAATGTTGAAAACGCATTTAAAAAAAACAAGCAAGCGACAACAGATTCAGATTATGTACAGAAAATACGTTTCTCCTAAGAAATACAACCGCCATTTACATTTCGCTTGAAAGAAAATGCCTATCATAGAACGTGTTTTTTAATTCTTACATTCCACATTTATTTTAAAACGAATGTTTTGTTCTTTGTAGCTATTATATCAAATTATCTGGACTCCATTTAACTACCAAACAAGCGTTTAGCATTTCAACAACAACTCGGGGCCTTAAAAGTGCATATTCGTACCTACGAAGTTAACTTCTTTAAAAGGAAACGGATCAAGATTCGAAGCCTTGATTCCAAAGCATCAATGAATTTGAATGAATAAAACATGAAAAACGTTGAAGCACTCATTAAGGTTCAATGGAAATAAGACACCCCGTAGTTAACGAATCGTTAGTTTGAATCATACCCACTTCTCAACTCTCTCTTAATTAGTGATTACCGTGTATGGTGAAAAAAGTAAGCACTGCAAGCTTTATTTGTAGTAAACAAAGGTTTTGAAATCAATCTCAGACTTTAGATATTTTATATTTCACCATGCATCTTATAAATTAAAAAAAAAATACATTAAACAAAGAGAAATTCCAAAATAGTAGTTACATAGTAGTTTTTTAAAATTCAAGTCTGCAAATTGTTATCCGTTTCGGTATTTATTAATATTAAATCTGTACCTTGGTAGAAAAAGTGTCGATGTCCGATTCATTGATTCAGAATTATGTCCACAAATCACTTGAAGGTAATGAAATTTATGATGTAACAAGTGCAATTTGTCTGCTAAAATTATGAATGAATCAAAACATTTGCAATTATTTTAGTACATCGAACTAAAAATTGAATAAATAAAAATTACTAAATCAGCTGTTACCAAAAACTTGCAAAACGGACATTGTTTTTTCTAACAAGGTACAGAAAAATAGGTCTTTTATGTGTATAAAATGTTATGAGTAAAACGAGAGTATTAAAATGTGACCCCGTAGTATTAAGTTAATAATCGAAACCAATCGGCCAATGTTACGTGAATGATATTTATACCTCAACCACGAGAGATGTGAATTTTAAAATAAACGTAACTTACCTTGAATAACAACTTCTCCCACTGCTGATATAGAAACAGGAAAGTAAAGTTTTTTTTTGTGGTTATGTAACTAATCCGACCCACACACGAAAGAATAACCATCACAAAAGAGCTAAATACACTCAGGGTAAGTTTTGGGAATCAAACCTTCGTCGCCTACAACTCGCAGGTTCTTAGCACTGAACCACGGTAGCCCTATACAGACATGGTATAGATGTAGGTAAGTATTTTAATTATCGTCACATTGGAGCAAAATAATGGGCTATTGGACAGGTATAGAAAATCATCCACAATAACAAATTCTTCGTTAATTAATTTCACACAAATCACTAATGACATACTAGGATTTTTTCTCACTTTCAGACTGAAACTTCAATATGTAAAGATATTTTGGTTGATCTCAGGAAGTCAATTAATTTCATTAAATATCATTAGAGGTGATTTTAACCTGATTTAATATATGCCTCCCAAGTCGTTCGTTTTTAATAAATCTCTCCGTGTAAACTCATTTTAAATGTGTCTATTTTCAATTCGTTTTTTTACTATAGCATCCATTTATTATTGGGATATCTTAATGCGAATTTTTAAACTATATATAATTGACGAAATAAGCTTGAAGAATCATGGAAGACTTGAATTTAGAAAGAGAATGAAATACGTGGAATGATATTCTTCCTCAAGGAACAAGAATGATGTGAAACAACGGGAACAAGTAGAAGCGAAATAAATTATTCAACAAACACCGAAAGTTAGAGAATCCTCGTAAAATAAGATAAGCTATGATCTGAGCAAGAATACAATAGCTTCATTTCCAACTTACTTCAAAACTTTCCCGTATGAACATGAGTTTTATGAGACTTTCATTTTATGATCAATAAGTGATGAATCACTTCTGATTATATAAGCTGCATGCATTTTGTTTGCTGAAAAATTAGATTTGGTTCCCAAAGAATATCACGAGTGTACTCTACACTAAAAAAGTGGCATGGAAAATTTATTTTATGGGATTTATCACCTGCAAAAGAATTTTTGAATGCACCTGAATGAACAAAATTTAGACTTTTAATGGGTGGGGGAGCCTTTATGTATCTCACCTCTCACCCAGAGTAATAATCCTCGACCCTCTTTAAATAACACAAGGGACAGGTCCCAAAATATTTATTGGCAAATACCTTTCCAATTTTTTAAAGGTTCATATCGCAAAATAACATAAGTATCAGTACTTAATTGTAACATAATCATGAAGAGTAATATTGCACTTATGTATACGGTGTGCATATTGATAGCTCCAAAATTAAACAATCCACGGTCTTTTATTCATATTGAAATTTAAATCTGTAGACATTGCTTTTAAAACGTCAATTGGTATCTCTGTCTCTGGTTTCAAAACCAACATACACTCCAATAAGGAACTTGCGAAGAAACTATTCATCATTACTAGATTTGAAAACTGAATACATATACACACTCTTGATCTTCAATGTTCTTTATACTTCTTTGCTGAATGGTCAATTCCATTTGCATTGATACTATTTAAGCCTTAATGGGTCTGAGCTTTCTATGTGTTCCTGAATATTATTCTCCTCAGAATCTTTTTACTATAAAATAGTTATTCTTAAAAAAGGCATAAAAAACTGAAATGACAACATTCTAGGAGAACCTATCACTGCCTGGTATAATTGATAGCAGGATCCAATTCCGTACCTCTGCCCTATGATTGAGAAACACTTATATAAGACCCTCCTAAACAGAAGATCATCAAATGAGAGAATATTTATATAACTGGTGAGAAGCCTCTATTACAGACAACCATCAACGCAGAATTTCTCACTATCTCTGTTTCAACTAAACGACACGCCAGTATAAAAATCTATGAAATCTGATTTTGCTAACGATTTGAATTGATTTCTGAATTCAGACCAAATAAAGGAAGTTGTGTTATCAATTTTCGCACTCCTGATTAAAAGAAGGAGCTGGAAGTGTTCATTATTTTTTGTTCCGCTTTGAGTCTTCTATATAAAGAATGATCAATTTAAAAAAGCAAAGGGAATGATTAAGAGAACAAAATAAAGGTACGGGACTGTGCAGGATATTGTTCGCGAGTGAGAGAAAAGGGTGACCTTAGCTGACGTCTGAAATCAACCTTGCTTCTCATTGGTTGGAACATTGTAATGGCATTAGAGTAATTAAAAAATCTGTGTCGATGCATGCCATTCTTTGTGAGTGGAAGGAGTGTCAATTATGTTGACCTTTGTTCTTGGACAGTTATACAAAGATAATTTTACGAACAAAGAGCTATTAAAATTTCGAAATTATCTAAAAATGTACTATAAAGTTACTGTTTACAGTATTAAAAAAATTTATATTTATTTTGATGTTATTTAATTTGAAAATTCACTAGTAAAAATAGATTTGTGTTAGAAATCAGGTTATAAAAATTAAACATTTTTATCCCATGTGTAAAACTTAAATTTAAAATTTCAGTCTTTAAAAATGTTAAAAGTGCATTGTTTTTTGTGAAAAACTCTTGACAACTAACGCCACGTTTGATTTGAGTTGTTCTTAATGGTGTTTGCAGGAGAGAATATGTATTTCAAGTTACTGTTCCTGGGAATTTAGCTGTGACTTCCTGATACTTTTTCGCATTAACTTTTATTAAATACAGTAAAGAAACGTGTCAAAAAGTAGAAAAGGTTAATGATAAATAAGAGAACAAAACAAAACCTTAAAGAGCCATAGGGATGCTTTTAAAAAAGAACTTCCCGAAAGGTTCTAAAATGCTATTTTTGATGAAGAATGATTAATCAGACGCGACAGATTTCTTTCAAACACATGCTGCATATATTTTTAAAACAGCAAAAATATACATTCGAGGGATTAAAAAAGTTAACAAACCATTATCCTTAATTTACCCCGAAATACATTTCATTAAGCTCAATGAAAAATTTGTACGTGTGCTTCAGTTTTGTTATTGGACAGTAAAACTGACAAATATACCGAAATATTTAAAAATTCAGTGGCCTAATAAGAAACTTTTGCTTTAGTCTTAAGAACTATTACATCTCAGACAAAGAAAATTTATACAACAACGTGATATGCTTAAACAGTCCTTATTTAACGTTCTCAAATACAAAGACAAACAACTCTCAATTGGAAGCAGCAATGTAAATATCCATTGTCACGTACTGATAATGCAAAATAGCGTTTGTTTCGTTTGTACTTTTTGCCTCACATATAAATTATCTGGTTTGAATAGCATTTTTATTATTTCAGATAAAAGTCACGAAATTATTTACGCATACACATTTATGCACAGTCTAACTTATACTCTTTTGAGAAGAAGGACAAATGAGTCGAATTTGGGTATTCAAATGAATTTAATTTGAGTATTCAAAATTAGGATGAAATTTGATTATTTAAATAAGGATATAGTAGCAATTAGTTCACTATTAATTTTCCAAACATATTATTGTCTACAATATTAATTTTTTATTGTAATGAATAAAGGATGTAAGAGAAAGCTCACTCTGTCGTGCTTTGTGTTCTACAGACTTTTGTGGAAAATTATTTTCACAATTTTGTCTCTTTTGTAAACGGTAATAAGACTTCAGAGACTTCCTGAAAAAAATTGATCGGTTGAAAAAATTTAAAGATTTTCATACTAAAAATGGAGGCAATTGAAGTATTTATTTTACTTGCACAACATTGGAAATTACTTTTGTGACAAGGACAAAACATAAGTGTGATCGAACTTAAATTTAGTTGTTATATTTTGCTTTTGATATTGGTAAATAAACAATAGATCATAATAATGATAAACTGATCAATTAAAAATTTTTTCTTTTTTAAGCTCGTTTGAAATAATGTCTAACTCGTCTTAATAATCCAAACCGTAAGAAGAAAAATTTTATTCTATAAAATTCTTAAAATTAATACTTAAAAATTTGTCGTGAATTGGATATTAAGTTACTACATACGATGTAACTACTTTTTTAAGTTCGATTAGAAATAGACAAATTTTAACACGTGAATAAATTTTTAAAATGTAGAAATTAATTTCTCTACTTCCTTTAATTCGCTAATGTTCAATATTACGAAATTCCAGAAATAAAGTTCAATGCTTTTTTTTGGTGTTTGCTCAATAGCTTCGTAGTTTTACAGTCATTTTGTGTTATACGAGGACTCATTAGACATAGTATGTATGTATTCGATACATAAATAAATATGTGTGTATTGAGTATTTATTCTATACATCAAGAGACAGACTTGTAAAATAACCCAAAATCCGTCACCCCCATTCCAAATTTGATCACTTCCCGTGCAGATATCTGAAACTTACTTTTCGTATTGGGTGTTCTGCTTTTTCTAGACGTTATCATTCTGAGCAACATAAAATTTTCGTACAGTTAAAAACATTTTGTTCACTTTTCCCTTAAATAATTTAATTTTTTATTGTAAGAATCCCCAAAGGCTCCCCTTATGTCGACATTAAATTTTTCGCTCTAGGTCTCAGCCTGTGTAGTCTATTTAAAATACAGCACTGAATACAACTCCATTGAAGTGATGTAATATCGTAACGACAAAGTACGTGTATGCATACGTTATACCGAGACATTGTTGTAGTTCCTAAACTCTCCCATTACTCAGTGAAACGGAATTAATGTGACGGAGACAGAGATCATCACGGAGAGGAAAAATTTACCTTCCTCTGCCTCTTAACTTCCCTTTATTGGATGAAGCCGAGCTCACTCCCTTCCCCTTCCCACACACAATATGAACGAGAACTTCCATCAAGGTCTGCAACGCAACACGGTCGCCACCATAAACTACCGAAATGATTTAATGTCATACAACGATTGGATGGAAAAAGAAATGGGAATAAAAATCAACGGCCAAGATATTCCTGGATCAGTATCTGAAGTAGAGAATTTCTCCTTTCCTGTTGTGTCTCGCTTTGTAGATGGAGGGCACACTATTGTCTCCCAGGAACGTGGTTCCAATGGAGCCTGGGAACGATTCAAAAGAATTGGCATGATCGTGGGTGAAAATATTTGGTTCTTGACTTTTGAAATATAATTGATGCTGTCGTGAACATCCCTCTGAGACAAGATGTTTGAAATCTTCAACGATCTAAAGGACTTCATCAAAGTCGACAGCATCTGCAATGACAACAACGTCTTTCGACTTCACTACAAATTCACGGTCCTGGTGCTAGTGTCCTTCAGCATACTCGTCAGCTGCCGACAGTATCTGGGGGATCCCATCGACTGCATACAGAATGACGACATACCAGAAAATGTGCTGGAGACATACTGCTGGGTGCATTCCACCTTTACCTTACCCGCAGCTTGGGACAAGAAGATCGGGATCGAAGTGCCACACCCTGGAATTGACAAACATACTCCGGGTGAGACTAAAAAGTACCACTCTTATTACCAATGGGTTTGCTTTGTGCTGTTCCTCCAGGCAATTCTGTTTTACGCGCCGCGGTATATGTGGAAGTTTTTTGATGGTGGAAAAGTCAAGACGTTGGTGATGGGCCTCAACTGTTGCGTCCTGAAACCAGAAGACAGGTCGCTATGCAAGATCTTGCTGGTGGAATACTTCAAGTCTCATATCGACAGTCATTCGGGTTATGTGATGTGGTTCACCCTTCTCGAAGTTTACAACCTACTGAACGTCGTTGGTCAGATGTACTTGATGGATGAATTCTTTGGTGGTGAGTTCAGCACGTACGGTATAGACGTGTTACGGTTCACCAACACCGACCAAGAATATCGAACTGACCCCATGGTGAAAGTCTTCCCTAGGATGACCAAGTGCACCTTCCACCGTTTCGGATCTTCCGGAGACGTGCAGCGGCACGATGCCCTCTGCATACTGCCCATCAATATCCTCAACGAAAAGCTCTACGTGTTTCTGTGGTTCTGGTTCGTCATATTAGCCATTTTGTCTGTGCTGGTTCTGTTGTTTCGCTTCATGACTATTCTTTGGCCTGCTTCGCGGTCTTTCCTGCTCATGTTCAAGTGTGGAATACTAGACAAAAAGGACTTGCACGTTGTTATGTCGCACATCAAACTTGGAGATTGGTTCTTGATCTACCTCTTGAGCAAAAACGTCGATTCGGTGTACTTCAAAGAAATTATTCACGACTTTGCCGTTGAGCTAAAAGAAGGTGAGAAATTACTAAATAAACGAGCTCTTGAGGACTATAAGTCACTGGCGTAGTAAAATATTTTAATTTTTTTAATGTAGTACCTATTTTATCGCTAATGATTGTATATTGAAATTTTAATGAAGCAAGAAAAGAGGTTTTGTTATCAATACGTAAAGTTTTAGTCATTTTATTCACTTTTTAATTGTTTTCTATCAGCATTAATTATAGAACAATTGTATATTCCATAAAATTGGTTTCTGAGACGTTACGGATGCTCAACGAAAGTATTACTGCTTTTGAAACTGATTATCAATAGGTACAATGTGTGTGTGCTTTGTTTGCATTCATGGATAAAAATTAATTTACAATTCTATTTATAGTGAAAGTAGTCATGAAGGTAAAATTTCATTCAATATAACTTCTGTCTCTACGAGCTTATTAGTTAAAAGTGTTTATTTTTATCATAAAAATCAATCCAAGCTTCATAATTTCATAGAAATGTTTGCATGTATAATTTTCCTGTCCTTTTTTAATTATTGCTTTTTTCTTTTATTGATGTGTGTATTTTGCTGTGATTTTTATACCATTGTGTTTCTTATTGGGTAAGTGAGGGGATCATTTGTTAATTTTGAATAAATGTTATAGGATGTACTGAAAAATAAATGAATGAACTATTGAATAACAAAAATATCAGTGATAGAAAAAGCTAAATACCACCATTTGCCAAGATTCAATTAAAATACAATCTTTCCTATTGCATTACCAGCGTGATATCGAGTTTTGTAATAATCAGATACTTATTTAAAAAAATGTTGCATCAAAGTCATTGAATCAGCCATGATAGTTGAAAATATGAACCAAAAAATTAAGTAATATTGACAGTGAAGAATTATTGAAACTCAAATTAAAACATGTTTATGATTGCTTTCTTATCATGTTTAACAGTGATGTATTTAATGAAGTAATTTTTCAAAGCTTTTAAATTAAAATCAGCAATTTAAAAAAAATATTATTTCCAAAAATAAAGTTGAATATATTTTTAATAAACGATTTGTCCCAGTTGGAAATTATCACTAGCGCAGGATTGTTCTTGAGGCATTACAGGCCACTTACAAATCAAAACAAACTGTGTTCTCATATACAAAAAATATTTGATTGTTTGAAAAAAAATTGCGTTTAGTACTTTTTGAACATTATAATAGTAATTGGGAAAAAAATGCAGTGATATATTTAAAAACACATTCATATGTGTCTTTTTATCACCACCAAAAAAAAATATGAAGGAGCAAAGTGAAAACTGATATTTGAAGTATATAGCTGGGGAATTTTGTGTGTATGTGTTTAAAGTAGGAAGAATACATCTAGTCTTTTAGACATCTATATTTATTGTTATGACGCGCAAGTACACACCCTAAACACCACTTAGGAACGGCCCTGTACTTGTTTAAACTATACGAAAGTTTATAGTGGCTTTGAAACTTATTTAAATAATTTTATCATTAGTAATACAAGTTCATTTTTTCCATTGCTTCAAGGGATACGATGCCATAATATTTTCTAACTAAATTTTATAAACTTTTCCAACTAAATCTTTTTAAAGAAAATTCTTTTAATACGCAGAAAGGCATCATTAACTTCATACATCCCAAACTATTATCACTAATCAAGAAATCATATAAAAATTCAAAGAAATATATCTTTAAAAAAAATTTTCAAGTGTGTTGTGATATGAATGTAACTTACATCCTCTTATACTTAAAATGGTGTTCTTACTATTAAACTAAGAAACGTTGAATTCTTCAGAAAAGAAAGAAGAAACCTCTGTGTGGAAAGGCAGTACATCCGAAGTCTTAACATTAGAGCCAGAATGGGATCCTTATGACGTGTTTGTGAACTTGACATCAAGTGAATTTCAAAAACTATACGCATCCGATGAAGATGATATTTAAAAACAAACTATGGAGTACCATTTTCAACTGTTTTAAAATACATGTGATAAAACAATCAATATTCAAATAAATTCTGGAAGCTTCTGCGAAGTAAACTAAAGAATTTCAACAAAAGAAGGGATTTAAAAAGTAAAAATGAATTATGTCCCTATACAATAAAGATACATCTTTAAAAATCTCGAATGTTTTGTGTTAAAGCTATAGTTCTTGAATGATTTTCATCATTCTTCAATTAAAAAATGTGATATATCGTGATTAAATGGAATTCATGTTTGTCAGATTACGAAAATGGTTTACATTTCAATAAATTACATGAAATCACTGAACTCTCTAACATGTATTAAATTGCCAAATAATCAATAAATTTTAACTGCCAACAAATTTTAAAATTATCGAAAACTGAAAATTGTTTCGTTCTTCTTTATTTATAGAATTTGGAAAATGACTATGAATTGAAACAATTTATTTGATTTTATTTCAGGTTAAAAATAACAGTTTCACTGAGATAAAAACACTTGATGTAATAAGTACTACAATTTTTTTTATGAATAGAAATCATTCTTTTGCAACGTGGTTGTAGTTTAAGATTATACTAAATTCATATAAATTCTTAGCAACGTCAATTCTAAATCGAATGGAACGAATATATATATATATCATGTTTAAATGCTATCGGGAGAGTGAATTCAATCTGCCTCCTTACATAAGGGTCAGGTAATGGTTCGAACTCTAATTTTTTCGTTTTTCAGCAGTTTTATTTCAAAATACTATCTATCATGTTGATTCTGAATTCAGTTTCCCCCTGAATAAGAATGAGGGGGCGGAGAGTATTTTTGGTACGATTACACCGGACCTATGGCGGGAAATGTTAATTATAAGAAAAAGTAGGCTGCAACGTGGCAGCCAACGTTTTGTAAATAAGTTTTTGTATTGTGAGCTTTAAAGTTACAAACCATTTTTAATAGCACTGATAAATGAACAATTTATTACTTACATGAAACTTAGTGTGATAAAAATAAATATAAAATATATAGTGATATAATATATATATATATATATATATATATATATATATATATATATATATATATATATATATATATATATATAGTAAATTTCAAGTAAAAGAATTTATGGAACACATAGGAAAATAGGATTGATTCATTTATTTATGTTAACACATTAAGTACTTGGGTTGTATATTTTTATTTCATTAGGGTTCGTCAGTCAACCCGGTATTGAGGCCCGACATCCAATCTGATTCCATCCCGGTCCAATAGATCTGTCTTGATTTAATTGCTCTATAGACCAATAAGAAACTGATTGTTTACTGATTAGTTCTCATGATGAAGTGAATATAAGTATGTCGTCCTTTCGAAGGTCACATTTTCAGCGGAAGATCTCCAAAAGAGAAATTTATGTTCTTTGAAAAATCAATTAACAGCTTCATTGTATCTCCACTTAATTTTCATTAGCTATTCAATATTTTATGATCATTTAAATTTACTTTTGTTGACCCGGAAGAAATGAAAGTATAGCAAATTAACAGGATTAAGATGACGATTCAATATCATTGCGTACTCCTATTTCCTTGTGCTACAAGCATTGTGTCTATTTTTTACCATGCAAGTTCAGAGTTATATACTTAATGAGATAAAAAACTGCATTAAATTTCAGTTTTGAAGATTAATGCGTAACACTGCGATCCAAACATAAATATTGGATATTTTGAGTTTTTCAAAGTTACTTTATGAGTCGCTGGTGAAAATTGCCTTTGCATTCTGCGAGTTATAGGCGTTTAGATTCAATTCCTTCCTGGATGCATTTTTCCATTCTGTGTTGGTAAATCTTCCATTGTGTGTGTTCGCTTATTTGAAGTTGTTTGGTCAAACATAGCCAAATATGGCTCTCTCTCCATGAAGTCTAACCCAACCAGTCAAAAAGTTACTTTAAAAATCCCCACATTCTGTTTTACTCAAATCTTTAAACTAAAGAAAAGTCATTCATGACATAAAAGTATAACTTTTCAATCTATTTCATTTCAAACGTTAGTTCTACATATCCACAAATTAAATATTTTGTCAAATTTAAAATCTTTATTTTAGAAATTATAAGTATTGACCGGGCAAAGTATTACTTTCTGTCTATCAAAAATCGTTTCAGCCTTTCCTCTATTACAAATGTTCTCACAGAACCTCTACGTGTAAAACTCAATGTATGGCCATTGATTATGTGCGCATTCTGTTCTGTGAGATGCTTATAATGTCAGCGGCTGTAGTGTTTTAGTGTCGAACAGGCTTATGTGGTGAAGGGCTTCCTGTATTTATTCTGAACATTACGTCACATATCTTGTTTATGAATATGATTTCAGCTTGCCAATAGTAGAAGTTCTAAAGAACAAATTCTGAACCAATAAATGATAATTAAAAAAAAAAAACGCTTTCTTTGAAAGATCGTAATAGACTATCGTCTGTTTATCTGTATCTCTGGTATATACTGAAGATATATAATTTTGAAACAAGCTGCGGCACCTTAGCCACAGATTTTTTGATAATCCCTATGAAAGGGAAATAAAAACTCGCATCTTCCCTACCCGATGGGAAATTCAATCTGATTGATTTGGAACGTGGTCGAAAGAACACCACGCTGGAAGGGATCTATCTAATTTCTGTGTTTCTTGTCATTGTGTTAGTGTTCTGTCATTTTTAATATTTATAATAAAGGACAAAATTTTGATTAGACTTGATTAAGATTTCACCACACGCAATTTTGTTGAGCTGATATTGGACTAGTGTGTTATTTTTATTACCACACATGCTATGGCTATTTCATGTTCCACTGAAATAGTATGTCATAAAAGAAGTTGATCCTGAATATTGTATTAAGTAAATTTATCATCCTCTCTAAACACTAACTAGAAAAAAAGCAATCTAAAAACTCACATACGCGTCTCTTTTGTTTGTCCTATTTTAATTACGTAGTAGTAGGGGGGGGGAGAGATTCACAGTTAAAGAAGTTTGGCGACACTTGTTCTAAATGTAAAAATATGGGACCTTGAAGTTATGTTGGAAAAACTGAAGCAAAGTGTTTTTTTCTAATGTTATCGATTCAATGAATTATTTAGAATGTTACCAGATTATTTAAAAACTTTTTGGCTCATTAGAGAGATTAGGAATTTACCTACATATTATTTGCTAAGTCACAAAACATTTAAGTGAACGGCGTAAATCATCAAGAAAGCATGCTTCGTAATTTCTGAGTAAGATGGCATTAAAATTATTGATTCGTTCACAAATACAGTATTGCAATGTTATCTGAGTTAATTTATGAGGAATGTTTTATCCGTCCATCGACGTAACTCTGTTTACACAGGGGTATTAAACTTATAATTAAATCAACAAAAACTACAAACATAACCTTTAAAAAAATTTTTAACACGTGTTCACTATTAAGTTGTTTTTTTTTGTGCGAAGAAAAACCCTGAAATAACATGGTAATAATGACAAATAAAATATTGATCATCCAAATCAAAGCTTTATGCTGGAACAGCAATTTTGAACCTTTTCATCTCAGGGTCACACACATAAATTAATCACTGAAATTCTGTAGCACGCCAAAAAAATATTAATTAAGAAATTATGCATAGTTTTGATTCATTTAAGAAATATATTTAACAAACTTTTTTGTTCCAAAGCGGTCCAAAAAAATAAATATATTTTTGATATAATTTATTTGTGGGTGTGATAACTTTTTAATAATAAAAGTAATGCTTAAAATTTTATGCATACGGGTATTAGTTAAATTTATAAATATATAAATATTAAAAAAAAAATAATAATAATAGATTACATCAAAATAAAAATATTTTTAATACAATTTATTTGTGTGTGTGACAACTTTTTAATAATAAAAAATTATGTTTAAAATTTTATGTACGCGGATATTAGTTAAATTTATATTTTTGAATACACTTGTCAGAAGTTCAAAACTAAACCGTTGAAGTGAAATAAATCTTAGACAATTTAAGCCGTTTCACCCATCCGTAACGTACAACAATGTGCCGCAACACATAAGTTGAAAATCGTTGCTCAAGAAAAAAAATCCCAAAACATTATTTATGCTTTTTCTTAGAATTCCATTTTTACATAAATTACATTCCTCAAAAAATTTATAAAATGCTTTTCTTTGTTTATTAATGTATACAAATTTTCAGTAAGATAATTTATATTAACACTAGATCAAACCCATCAACATGACGGGATTTCAGATTTCTGTTTTGTTACAGTAGTAACTATTACGGTGTTTTTATAGGAATTTATGTTGACTTTTGTCGAGAGATAAAGGAGTTATTATGTATGGAATTTATTATCAACCACTCTACTAAATTCAGTGTATAGGACACTAAATACACCAAAAGCCGTCAATATAGCAATTTGTAATTTTTGACGTGCTAAAATTATCACCAAGTTTCATTTTGAATTAAGAGTGATTTTCTGCAAGCGTGGTATGCTTGTGATAGTTGACATTTTTGATTTTGCTGAAATTTACATAAGATGTTCTGTATAGTGTCTTCCTAAAAAGTGAATCAGCGTTTTTGGAGAAAAAAAATTTGTTGCCAAGTTATGGTTGTTTTATAGGGCAGGTAAAGGTAGTTTTCTTGCACTGTTGCTAAAATATGGCCAAGTGTAATTTAAATTTCTGGTACAAGTACTAAGTTTTAGAAATGAGAATTTCTTGGCATCTTGCTAAAGTTTACAGGAAAGGGACTCCAAACAGGGTTCTGTAAGCGGAAATGTGCAATTTACAGAAATTTAAAGTTAAAATTCGGCAAACTTCAGATAGGTGCCAAAATTTTTTATGTGAATTATTTTTTTAGAATCCTGTATAGGCTATTACTGGATGAAAATAATTTTGGCAACTCTAAGGAGTTTTCCAGAAATTCATCTTAAAAACCGATTTTTTTCAAATTCCACCATTTTTTTAACGTTACATATTTCAAAACTTCAGATTCTAAAAAACATGCTATTAGTGCTAGAAGATAGCATAATTGTTATATAACAGCATCCCATTGTCTGTTCCTTGGCACTATTCCCAGTTATTTTATAAATAGGAGTTACGTTATCATCAAAAAGTTCAAAAACGGTCAATTCTGTGTTGCATTTTAAAATATATAAACTTCAAACTATTAGCTTGACAATGTTTTTTTTTATCAATTAAATCCTGGATATAGACGTAAAAATTACCGATGCGTATATTATACATACACACAGACCGATGAATTAGAAATCCGTAAATAATTACGAAAATGTTGCTTACGTACGGGGTTATGCAACATCGGTCTGTGAAGAGGAAATTGAAACCATGAAACATGTTTAACAATCAAGAGAGTAACTTATTTTGTTTCTTTACCGATGCGTATGTTATACACACACTGGCCAATGAATTAGAAATCCGTAAATAATTATGAAAATATTGCTTATGAGCGTGGTTATGCAAAATCCGTCTATGAAGTGGGTTATACGTAATCATATTGTTCAAATAAGTTGTGCAGATTCATTTCATGAGAATCGAAGCAGAATGGGGAAAACAACAGACCTTTCACGATCTGTAAAAGGACTTATTCTTTGGGCCTGTTTAGCAGGAGTCACGATTATCAAGTTAAAACTCACTGCGTTCTCGTAAGCTACTATTTCGAAGGCATTTAAAAGTCGGAAACAGAACTCACAGTCCTTGTCCAAAAGAAGTAACTGTGCGTCTTAAGAATAAATCAAGACTTGATCGATGTCGTCTCAGCCCGATTGTAGGGAGTAAAGGTACTCCACTGTGCTGAAACTGACAGAAACCTTTAACAAAGGTACGTCCCAACTTATATCGACGCGAACAATACACGGAGAATCGTAGAGGATCGGTAGAGGCAGTCACCGGTATAGTATAGAGTCATCGGTACTATATGGAGTCATCGTTACTATATGGAGTCACTGGTATAGTATGGAGTCAGTGGTACAATATGGATTCATCGATACAGTATGCCAATGAGGAAGCCTCTAATTTCTGAGAAGAAGGTCAGGGTTCGCTAACAGAGGCGTCAAGAAAGACATAACTGGACATCTGAGGATTGGAAAAAGGGGATGTGGTCGTACGAACCACGCTGGACCTTGGAGGTTGTAGTTTTCAAATTTCGTCCTTTTGGCAGTTTCACAAGACACCATCTGAAATCACTTCAGCCAAGGGTTTACATGGACAGAGTAAACTATGTTATGATTAAAATAATGGTTTTCAGTAGCACCGTGGAAATCGTCGAGTTTGGCGATAATCCCATGAAGCCATGGTCCCATCTTGTCTTGTTTCCAGTCGAGTTTGGCGATAACCCCATGAAACCATGGTCCCATCTTGTCTTGTTTCCAGTCGAGTTTGGCGATAACCCCATGAAACCATGGTCCCATCTTGTCTTGTTTCCAGTCGAGTTTTGCAATAACCCCATGAAGCCATGGTCCCATCTTGTCTTGTTTCCAGTCGAGTTTTGCAATAACCCCATGAAGCCATGGTCCCATCTTGTCTTGTTTCCACAGTTCAAGAAGGATCTGGTTGGATTATCAAGGTGTGTGGCATGTTCAGCTGGGTTATGCCTTCTCCCTTGGTGTTTCTGGAAGCTAGACAGTCAACAATCTTCCCAGATCGCCGCAAATCCTGGATCTTAGCCCTAGAGAGCATGTTTTTGACATATTAGAATGCTGCATCCAACAGTAATCTCCTCTGCCATCCACTTTACAGGAATTTAAGATCTGTGCATTCAATGTATGGTATTCTCTGGACTTAAATACACTTAAGGATCTTGTAGAATCTATTTCTAAACGCATACACGATGTTATCCGTGGTAAAGGAGGTTCAATAAAGTATGGACACCAGATTTCTAATTCATTTTCCTGTGTGTGTTTAGCGTTATTTTTACTGAAAATAGTGTTAGAATGAAAAGGTGTTTCAGCGTAAGGAAACAAGCCAAACGAAAAACAGGATTTTACTCCTCTTACTCAAATTCTCTCTCATGATTTATATAGGGTATATCCTAAAATGTTGTCAATAGCTGCTTTGGTGACGTTTAATCTAATTAACTATCATATATCAATTCTGAATTTTTACTATAAAATTCCTTTCTTGTTCTTCTGGTTATGTTTTTCAATCATATTTGAATTACTTCCAAGTATTTCTATATTTTTCAAGAATAAAAATAATGAAACACCTTTGATGCAAAGAAAATATTTTATTATCTTATAAATAAAATATTGAATTAGGCGGCGAGTGGTGAGTGTACAGTAGGGTGGGCCAAAAATCAAAAATCGAATTTCGCATGAACAAATTCTAATAAACAACAAGTTTGTGAGTCCACATGTCTGTTAATTTTCTCGAAATTAAAAAAATAGCTTTGTAATTGTCGAATTTGACGAATTTCATCCGTCGAATTTTGGCAGTATTACAAGACACCACCTGAAATCACTCGAGCCATGGGACATGGGCAGAGGAAACAGAGTAACAGTTTACATGGACAGAGTAAATTGCTGTGCTTAAAATAATGGTTTTCAATATCAAAGACGGATTAATATTCATGAGGTGCAATTAATGTTAAACATTAAAAACTAACTTAACCTCTGTCCTCTTTTCCATAGAAATCGCCACATATCGTGGGTTTGCCCTAGAACGACAGTGCAAGTTACTACCAGATTTTTTGCGATGTGATCCATTTAGTGTGTAATGTACAAAGATATTCCTGAAAAATCAAGGAATTCGAAAACTTCATCCGACAGTCTTATTTCACGAAGATATGTTTTAATTTCACAGCACTATGAATATGTTCCAGCGATATTCCTATTTTTCGGCCCACCCGTAGAGCTCAAAAGCATGGTCCCCAGAAATACACTGCCGCCATCTACATTCAGTTTGACAGATTAAGGCCTCAGATCAAATGCTTCTTCTCATCAGTGGTGGCGACATCTGCTGTAGAACAAGTCAAGCAAACAAGTTGTCGACATATTTTTTGTTTATTTATTATGAGAAATTAAAAAGGCGCCAAATAATATATGCTGATGTCTTATAAACTGCTTTTGTTTTATAAAACTCGAGCATTAAAACTACTTTTACCTCTGTCTACTTATGTGAGTTATTTTAAAATTGATGTTACGGCCCACTTGCCAATGTAAATATAAAGTATTATTGAAGTATTTAAAACATAAATCCTTATGAAATTTCTTTTACAAGTTTCTACAAAATTATAGTAACGTAAATAAATATTGCTTTATAGTGGGTATTTAATTACCGTCAAAGAAAAATGTTTGCCCAATCTGAATAAACTTTTTTAACCTATAACAGATTGCAAAGTATTAAAATAACTGTAAAATATTGAGACACTTTGCAGATATAGTAGAGAATCGGCACGATGAAAAATTCAAAAGTCTCCAAGCTAATGGAATCGTAATGATTTTGTGTTAATAGAGTATTAAAACCATTTTATTCACAAATGGGGTTTTAATAATTTCATTTGTCTCATTTATTTCGCAAACAGGACTCAGTATTAAAAAGTGATAATATAACCGTGAAGCATATTTAAAGCAACTAAATCTTCCTAAGTGTGAGCCAAAGATGATATCAGTTTGAGAAGTTTGATAGATTTCACTCGATTAATTGTTTCTAACACCAGTAGTTTAATAACAATAGTTCCTTGTTCTTTGAGGACTAATCACCAACTAATTTGAGTGGTATGTTGAGATTACTGAAAGGCCACTTTACTTTTAAAAAAATTGGCAATGATATGGTTATTGTATATAGTTATCACTCTTTTTAAAATTACCCACAATAAAAAAAAAATTGGAATTTTCAATCTCTTTCTTGACAAGCCAACAGCCGAATATAAGATGTCATTCACGTGAAAAAATTAATCTGTTTATCACAAGAACTGATCCCTCCCACCATTAAATCTGGCTCGCTCTTGGAATAGGGCTAATACATTTCGAATGGTATTGATCCGTGTGGATTTCTTTTGTTTTGGGTGATTTAGCAGAGGGAAGAAATTTACCAATAAATGTGTTCAAAGCTACAAGGAAAAAAAATTGTTAAACTAGGTTTCGAATTTCTCATTAAGTTCACCAATATGACTCTAACTTGAGTATATTTCTTCAAGGAATCCTACTGAAATATGTAAATAAAAAGTTTTTTGAGAAAAAGTATACATGTAGGAGTGCTACCTAAATGTGAAATAAACAAGTTAGACCATGCAGTATTCACCCCTGAATTACCTGTGGGATACAGTAAGTTTAATTTGAAACTTCGACTGTTGATAAAATTTCCAAACAATTCCTATCCCTCACGCGAGTTTTATTTAAGCGTAAAGTACATATTAATGAAATAAAATTTGAGTGAAAAGTGTTTAGAGCTCAGGGTGTTTGAGGTATAGGAAATGGTTGCCTGTGAGATATACAATATATATCAGGATTAGGTGTCCGATTCGTCTAGAAAGAATCCCTGTTTATACAAATATAGTATAGAGTCATTCAAAAAATAATATTAATTTAAGCTCACCTCCTTGTAAAAATTGTTGAATTTTGAAATATGTATAGAAAGGATATTAGTAGTGAGAATGTGCTGGTATTTGCAACCTGATGACAGTTATGAAAATGTTGAACATAATAGGAAAGTAAGTGTAATTTTACCCCCTTTACCACATCATCTTAGTAACATAAAATAAATCACATTGGGTTGAACTCTGTAAGACAATAAATTTTGAGGGACACCAATTTTCATAAGAATTTTTCTAATCCACGAAAACTTTATAGGAAAATGTAAAAACTTTCAAACTGTAAATGCTTGTAACTTGGACCGTAAGAGTGTGTTTTCAGTTCAGTTGCCATGCAGATTGTTGATCGTATACTTTTATATCAGAATAAGGTTATTAGTAGAATTTTTGATATTGAATAAAGTGTGTGTACATTTTCAAAACTACAATTTTAAAGATATTCGTTTGAATATTCTAACATTTATTTTTGTTAAGTTCACCGTAAAAAATTTGTTAACCTTCGAATGATATTTGTTAAATATAAAGAACACTATTCTTTAAAAACATTTCAATTCATCTTGAATGAAAAGAGTCTAATCTTTCCAGTGTATAGATATGTTCTAATCTCGCAGCTAGGTGAACTTTAATACTTGCAGGTAAGCATACAACTAAAAAAAAATATATAATCTAAAAAATCGCCTCTTGAACCGCAAAACTTATGATAAAGTGCCCTTATCTTTTTCCTCAACAAGTTTCTGAAGTTTCCATGGAGCTACCTTGAAGTACCGTGTATTCGTAGGAGCTCAATTCTCTTACAAGTCATACTTTTCGTCACGTATTTTTTAAATATCTTGCAGCATGAATAAACTTACATAGTTTATTCGATTCAATTATAGACAGCGTATGATTTAATTGTAGCTGACTGCGTCAAGCTAAATTAGTAAACATAAGAGACAGTCTTTTGATTCATTTGCGAACAGAATGGATAAGTTGTTTGGTGATTTGAAGGGATTTTTCAAAACCGGAAAATGTGTCATCGACAGTTACGTCTTCCGGCTCCACTACCGGTTCACGCTGGTGACTTTGATCGCATTTAGCATAGCCGTAACCGGTCGTCAGTACATTGGTGACCCCATCGACTGTATTTCCAAAGACGATATACCTACGAATCTGCTGGATACGTACTGCTGGATAACTACGACCTTCAGCCTGGATAGCGCCTGGCACAAAGAGGTTGGCGTAGAAGTGCCCTACCCTGGTGTAGACAAGTACACCCCTGGCGAAAAAAGGGTGTACCATGCCTATTACCAGTGGGTGTGCTTTGTCCTGTTCCTGCAAGCTCTTTTATTTTACGTGCCTCGCTACATTTGGAAGAACATCGAGAACCATAGGATCCAGAACTTGGTCATGGAATTCAACTCTCCAATCGTGTCTGCGGAAAAGAATGAGAAGACGAAGGTTCTGGTGAACTACCTGAAGGAAAACACCAACAACCACACTTTCTACAGCATCATGTATGCCGTCATGGAGCTGATGAACTTCGTCAATGTGCTGGGGCAGATCTTCCTAATGGACAAGTTCCTCGGCGGCGAGTTCACCACCTACGGGACGAAAGTCCTGTCCTTCACAGAATGGGACTACGCGACGAGGTACGATCCTATGGTCAGGGTGTTCCCCAGGATGACCAAATGTACCTTCCACAGGTACGGTTCTTCCGGCGACGTCCAGAAACACGACGCGATGTGTCTCATCCCGATCAACATCCTGAACGAGAAGATCTACATCTTCCTGTGGTTCTGGTTCGTGATTCTGTCGGTTCTGTCGGCCCTGGAAGTCATCTACAGGTTAGCCGTGATGATCCTACCTCCGTTCAGATTCTATGTCCTACACGCCAAGTGCAGAAGGGTAGAGCGAGAGCAACTGCAGGTGGTTCTGAAGCACTGCGACAGACACGACTGGCTGATTCTCAGTCTGCTATGCAAGAACATGACACCAAGCAACTTTAAAATTGTCATTCGCGATTTTTACTTTGAGTTAACAAACGAAAAGATGTTGTAACGACATTCCTAATTCATGCATCAAACATTTCTCGTATTAGGTAATGTCTTTTCGTCCTTAGATGTCGTTCATAGGTTAGAAATACGTATTGTTTTATGTTTATAGTGGATGATCAAATAGAGAATTTGAATATTTAATAGCATGTTAAAATATACATTTCCAGACTCCAATAGATAATTTGCTTTACAAATAATTTTAAGTGTAACATTAAGACTCGAGTACTTATTCATCTGAACGCATCATATTAGATATTTAATAGCATTGTGATAACAAGTTTCCTATTTAGTATTTATGAAAACAAAGGTTATATTGAAATAAAAGTATAGTTTTTAGAAAGTTAAGCTCATTGCTATTTAAAAATCTTCATAGTACCAATGTTGTAGATAATGTGAATTTTCAATTATTTTTCAAATTCTAAATCAATTTTTGTAAAATGTTTAAAAAGAATAGAACGATTATTTCGGAGGAAAATAACATAATTTCACTAGATTTATCTTTATTGCCAGATTAGTGAAATAAGAAGTTCAAAATACTTTAATATAATAATAAGCATTATTTGCATGTTACAGTTTTCCAAATTTCATATTAGAAGATGATCGTATTTAAAAATGTACAAGGTGTGAAAAAATCTTCAAAGGAAACCAACGAACTTTCAGTTTTTTCTGTTACTTAAACTTTTGTTGTACAGTTTTTTACTACCTTTTAAGATACAACTTTTGGCGTGCAGTTTCTTTAATACAAATGAGTTAATTACTTTCTTTAATATTGAAAAACTGAAATCATTTTTTGTTTAGATCATTTTATATTTAAGGGTAGTGTTACCGTATTTTACTGTAGGCGTCTGAATGCATTTTTAAACTACATCCAAAATTCACAAGACTGCAAGTCTACAGTAAAAAGTATCGTAAAGAAATAATAATTAAATATAGAGAAATTTAACGAAAATCTGTCATCACAGATCTCAGATATATTCATTTCAGAGTTTTAAGTTTTTGAACCAGCCATTCAATGTTGAAAATTCTTTCTGATGATAAAATTTAAGGATTTGATCCATTGCCAATTTTTTGAAGAGCATATGTTTATATTTTTGTGTTTAAAAAACAAAAACTCTACTTAAAACACGTATATTAGAGTCCCAGGATTAATTCTTGAAAAGACTGTGCAAAGTGACCCAATTTATTGATTGTGTGTTCTTGTGGCTACGACAGAACTGAAGAGGAGTTTTTCAATGCTTGAACTTTGTAGACAGACCATATTCATTTCCTTATGAAAATCATCAAATGGATTTTGTTCTGATTTGTAATTTTAGACTGATGAAATACAAATTTCGACGAACTCAAACATATTAAATTACATTTTTTGTTAGTGTAAAATTCAAACTTTCAATTTGACGGAGAAACACTGAGAAAAAGCAAGTGGCATTTCTATTTTCTTATTTTCTTTAATGGAGACAAATTTTCATTCCAAAAATAAAGACTATCAATTTGACAGCTAAATTGTAATTAGTAAATTGTCTCCTTAAGAGCATTTTTTTTATTTAGGGAATATTTAAATTATTCCCTGCAGTTGTTTCATGAAACGCATTTTACACAAAGGTTCGTAAGTAACTGTAGTTTTTTTATGGTAATTTTTGTTGCCTTTTAAGATATTTTTAGGTGTTCGTTTGGTCATAAATGCATTTTTACCTTCTGAGTTTTCTAGCTTTATTAGGTTATCTAAATTAATCTAGTCCTATCGATCACGCATGGCATGACATAAGTCCTCTTAACGCAGGGGTAAACTGATATATTGTAGGTAATTTTTATGTTTTGACACTCTCACAGCCTCTTGCTCTTCCGTATTGTTTGTTACATAGAGCATAATATTCTTTATAAAAAAATTGAAATACAATTAATGTAGAGAATACACTTCAATGAGCTGTGTTCGTGTTTATCATTTTTAGAGTACAGAGTGACAAAATGTAGGTATAAAAAGGTTAACGCAATAAATGCTTATGAGTTAATACTACATAATTTTATTTAGCAGACTTGATCGTTTTGTTTTAGTTACATCGAGTATCTTATCGTTTTCAAGTACCTGTCCGTTTTGTTAGTAATTGCTTATTCCAACACTGCAAAATGTATATTCCAACACTGCCATTTTAACTCAATGATATAAAATTAGATTGCATAAGATTGATGATACTAATATGCAATAGATAATTAGTCTGAACATTTATCTTCAGTGTGTTGCAGTAAATCCATTTATAGCTTGTTATTAAAATCACAAGCAATCTGGCTTGAAGCTTAAAAAAATGTATTCCGTTGAACCATCTGATAAAACTAAACATATATAACAAATTTTCATTGCTCTGTTCCAAATTAATGATAATCGTACATGAAATAAAGTATCCCATTATTATTTTAATTACGTATAACAAAAATATCATAATAGAGTTTTTGTGTTTGACATATTAAACACACAGTTAAAGCAAAAAATCGTAAACATTTTAATTTTATTCATTAGAATAAAAAAAAATATATCAAAAGAAGAAATTTCTATTTAAAATTTTTTAAACTCACTTTCAAGACGAATTTAACTAGTTTCTTATTACAAGCATATTTTAAAACACAAGGAATAATATTTTAATCCGTCCAAAAAAATCTATATATACCAGTAAAAAAAAAAAAAAACGACTCATTTGATCGCAATTCTACAATTTACATCGCAGAACAAATCGGAAGGTGGCAATCGATAGGGGTAGGTTTTCTACAAATACCAATATTTAAAATTTTTCTAAAGGGTCGTATTCATATTAAATTGGGTGCTTGCTCCGATATTTCCAATACGAACCCCCATCTTTTATCGCAAATTTGGATTCTACACACAATTTCAGGCGGATTTGATCAACAAATAATGAAAAACGGTGTGTAAAATGGATCGAGAAAATCCATAAAAACCACAGAGGTAGCTTGGAAAATGTTCGGAGTTCAATCACATTATAAATATTAATAAAGACGTGTAGTGGCCGTCGCAGTCAATGACCTGTTGCAGGCCCTTGGTATGGATTCTATTAAAATGGTCACAAAGTCAGAATCCATTCTGATTGAATCCCAGGATCTGTTGGCAGAAATTTGTGTTTCCACTTTGTGAACAATCCCAAGTAACGATAATAATCATCGAATTTGGAAACAGTCGCACTCCCCTACAAATTATGCACGTGATTATTTGAAATTTGGAATTCTGATGTTTCAGTAACAGTTGAATCACATGGAGTCAAAATTTGCCCAGGTTTTCAATTCATGATTTTTATGAATATTAATTTTATAATTAATAAAAAATTAGTAAAATTTATTTTTATAGTTAAAATGTTTATAGGTTGTGTTTGGGTTTTGGCGTAGCAAAGGATGGAAAAACAATTCACAAGGAAAATTAATGTTTTTAGTAAATATAACAAAAAACGTGAAACACCAATTTAAAATTAGGAGATCTAGTTTTCAAACACTTACAAATCGGTGAAAAATTGATGAACTTCTTTTTATTTCCGCCTGAAATTGTGTGTAGAATCCAAATTTGTGATATAAGATGGGGGGGGGGTTCGTATTGAAATTTTCGGAGGAAGCACCCATTTTAATATGAAGACGGCCTGTTAGACAAATTTAAAATATTGATATTTGTAGCAAACATTTATCCCTATCGATTGCTACCTTCCGTTTAGTTGTACGTTGTAAATTGTGCAATTGCGATTGAACGAGTCGTTTTTTTTTACTGGTGTACCTCCATACTCGAATAATACAGTTAAGTACAAGCAAAATAAAAAGCGCGTTTTTAAGCAGATTGTAAATATATTTGATAATATATAATTTTTGAGAAGAGTTGCAAGGTTTAAAGATACCTAATGTTACCTAATTTCTATGTACTTTGCCTAGACTTAACTAAAAGCATTGGTTTGAATTTTTTTGTACATTCGTAAGACATTTGCCTATTTACATAAGTAAGGATTAGTATTATCCTGCATGTTTCTGTTAACAAATATTTATACAAAATTAAGAAATTATTCTGTACATTTTTATGACGCTCGTTTTTGAGGTCAGCTCTCCGTAAGCATTAAATTATGTTTTTTGGTACCTCTAATCCACGTTTCTCGAGGAAAATAATTATTTATTTAGAAAAATCTGAATTATATTCGTAAACAAATATTTTCTGTTTGTTTGTATGGCCCATTTGAGTTGTCGCTCTTGCAGTTTGTATCTCATTTTTGTAAACAGCTACTTGTAAAGAGAAAGAAGTTATCAAGTGGACTCTGGGCAAGGTTTGCTTATAGATATGATAAACAATAATCCATGTCGAAATGCTAGTGAACAAGTAATACTCTGATAAAGTAACATTTTACGTACAAAGAGATACAAATGAAAAGAAGATTTGTTAATCTACTTGCCGGACTAAACTAAATGCCGGAATTATAATTGTTATTAAAGGCTTATATTCAACTTCTTGATACGAGTTTTAGTTATATCTACATATAAATTAAAACCACATTTTAATTCATGTAATTATGGCAGATTTTAATAAAAATTAAATTTTGAAGTATTAAATCTTTAAATCAATACAATACAAAAGACTAATTTTGAATTATTGGAAACTGAAATGTAATGAATAATATCTCTCTCTCTCTCTCCATACAAATTTTCATTTAATTGATGTAGAGCTTATCCAAAAACCAATTAATTTGTAATGTATTTACAGAAAAAAAATTAGTGCTAAGCACATATGCAGAATTATATTCAGTGCTCTGCAACACAACTCCAAGCAATTGCAATTGTTCTGCAGACATTTTGTCCATGTTTTGAAAACTACAGTAAAATTCTATGAAAATTGTGTCATTTTCTTTTCAGACGAATTTAGCATATTTCTCGTTTATAGTAAATTTCATAACGCTAAAAGAAAAAAAAAATAACCTCTCTCCAAAAAAAATTTACTGTCGTCGCCGGCGCAGCCGCAGGTTTGTAAACTCGCTGTTTTTCACTCGATTCTTAGACGGTTTCCCGAGAAAGTATGGATAAGAAAATTACGAAATTAACCTGGTTTGTTCAAAACTGTACAGGGAACAAGATGGAGAAGATTTTTTTTCCCGATGCGATTGTTAGTTTAGGGTGCATTAGGTGTAAAAGTCGAAAAAAGCGAAATTTCTAACTCGAGTGAACAAAACACGTACAAATTTTCAGTCTTCAGCCGCAAGTTTTTCTTAGAATACCTCTAAACGTAAATTTTTTTTCCTCGTCGAGCTGTCTAGAAATTTCAATTTGGTTCCTGGTAATATTTTTTTGAACTTCGGGAAAAATCGGGAAATGTTTGTTATTTTTTGTTAAAACTGTCATATCTATACCTTATTACTATTAATTTTTAAATTTGAAAACATCACAGGAAACCTTAGAATATACTCTTTCTCATGGTAGAATTATTTTTTAAATTGGTTAATAAATAGATTTGATGCGATTCAAAATTAATCATACAAATTTTGGAATTTCGGGAAATTTTCGTTATTTTTTTAAAACTGTCATATCTACAGCTTAAAAAAAAAAGTTTTTAAATTTAAAAACATCAGTGAAAACCTTAGAATGTATTCTTTCTTATGGTATAATTATTTTTAAAATTGTTTCTCAAATAAATTCGATGTTATGAAAAGTATAATTTCGCGATAGCGTACAAATGTTTCATCCCGGAGATAAAACGTTGGACCCTCCAAGTTGACCTTAAGGTGAAACTCGCTGTGACGTCATGGCAAGGCAAGACGCTTGCGAATTCTTTTGTATATTTGTAAGGACAGAAAACTCTTCTGAGAAATATTTCGGGTTTTAAATATTTATTCGCGAGTGTTCAATCTTAATATTTAAGTCCTTAAGCGATACATATTATTGAAAACAAATTTTAGAACACAACTGTTCTAGCAGTATTCACCCTAAATTAAAAATTTATCCGCTTTTAGATATTAACTACCTTAAACACTGGATATACACTCTGTGTCCCCAACCAAAAAAATATCAAAACACCCCGAAGCTAGTGTTTGATCAGAATGATATGTAGTATTTATGATGTACCGGATGAGACAGTGCAATTATCATGATATCAAATCTGGAGTACCCTTTTTTATTGTAGAATTGCATAAAAATGTCTTCAGTCAGGATGTTGTTCCCTCTAGCTGTGATACATGCCGATATACGAAGTGGTATGGTGTCAAACAAAACCCTTGTGTTATTCTTATGGCTAAGTATGCCAAGTAATCTGTAGCTGCTGCTTTAGATCCCTTCTTTTCCAATAAGAAAAAAATGACGACCTTGCATATTTGACAGGCTTAATGGGAGATAGATCTAGGGGTATCTCTGACGAATGAAAAATTTCAATGCACCGGAGGTACTCCTGGGAGAGACGTGCCGTTCCATGCCTGTCCAATACTCTTGGGGATGGCAAATTACAATACCTCCATTCCATCGCAGCCGATGATGTTCCACTGCTTTAATCAGTTTACTGTAGAGTGACACACCGATGTAATTCCAGTATAATGGTATTCAACTAGTTACCACCGTCCCAGCCTAAGCCATTTCCAGTGTAATGGTATTTAACAAGTAACCACCGTCCAGACTAAGCCATTCGGTGTATCGCCACGTAATTTTGAACCATGATCAGATGACGAGGCAGCATATGAGCTGGCATCCCACTCTCCAAACTTTCACACCAACCCAACTTGAGGATTTTCGGCCACGACATATTTAAGGTGCACCAGCCGCCTCTACACCATTGCACCATATACTTGGACTTGGACACGGCAGGTGTCCCCCTTACCTCCCGTCTAATAGGACAGGTAAAAGTGGTTTGTGATGGACACGCTGCGGAAAGAGCCCACCGTAACAGAATGTGGCAGCTTTAGGCGAACCCTTGGCTGTGCGCTTCTGCTCTAGGAGCAACTGCGCAGCTGGTTTCTGACTTATATGTTTTACTGCAGTTTGATTGTTAAATTGAGCTTTAGTAAGTTGTGATGAGGAGTGATGCCACCTATTTCCGAACGCTGGTAGGTGTAATTACCATTTATCTATGTTTACACCATATACTTACAAACATCCATACCCTGACCCGGATTCGAACCAGGAACTTTCCGTTCCAAAGGCTAACACCTTAACCACTATAACGGTTGGTCAGCCAAGTGTAATGGCATAACTTTAACTTCTTAGCACCGTTCCGCCCTAAGGTATTTGTTGATCAGTGTAATGGTATGTGTCACTTACGACAGCCAATCCCTTTTAGTTGTTGAACGAGTGAGTTTGACATCACAGCTATGTGTCTTGCAGATTCTGCAACCCGTTAGTTGTTTTTCATGCCACTAATCCAAGTGGCTATTTACTAGCACCTTAACATTCGCTCACACAAGTCTTTCCTTTCCCAAGAGTGCCTCCGTGGTGTTTGAAACATTCCTTGGCTATAGATATCTCAAATCTACTTTGCATTGAGATTGACTGAGATACGGAAGGTCGTCATTTGCTCCACCCTCTGAATCTAAGAGATCTGAAGCAGCAGTTGTAGAGTGCTTGATACAAATTCCATAGGATTGCGAAAATATTTAGTTTGATTCCAGACAATGTAGTATGTCGGCATGTAATCATTGCCAGAAGATGTCTTTCAATTGATTAATTTATTACCTTTCATCTGATATAATTCCACGATAATAAACCTCCTATAAACCTTCATGTATTCATTAGTATTTTTAATTAAGATCGTACATTGGCTTCGAGGGAGGTATATTCTTTTTTTATTTTAACACAGAATGCATTAAAAAAGTTTCAAAACATACTTTAAGTGTTTAAAGTTTTATAGCAAAGCGTATTTTATCAAACGTTTTTAATTCAAGGATTTTTTTCTCCAAAATCCAAAACAACAATTAACATACGTTTTAACAAATAACCAGCATAAGGAAATTAATTATTTTTTGAGCAAAATATCCAAATTATATTCGTATAAAAGTATTTTCTGTTTGTTTGTATGGCCCATTTGAATCGTCGCTCTTGCAGTTTGTATCTCATTTTTGTACACAGCTACTTGTAAAGAGAAAGAACTTATCAAGTGGACTCTGGGCTAGGTTTGCTTATAGATATGATAAAAGAAATCGATGCCGAAATGCCAGGGAACATGTTATGCTCTGATAAAGAAAAATTGTACGGACAAGTAGATATAGGCGAAAAGAAGATTAGTTAATCTGCTTAAAACGAAATGCCAAGTTATAACTGCCGTAAGAAAGCCTTAAATTCAACTTCTTAGTACGGATGTGGTTTTAGTTATATCTTTTGATAAATTAAAAATAAATTTTATGTAATGTGTCACAGGTTTTATAAATTAAATAGTATGGTGATTACAAATAATAAAAATCTTCTTGTAGACGCTTTTAATTTTTACATTTTTTGTGTGTGATAATTTTTGAACGTATTTACAAAATATGGATGAAGAATTTATTTACAGTTGGTTATATTCTGAATACAAAAAGTTTACAGGAATGAAAATTAGCGTAATTATCTATCCCGTTACCAAAATATTATATTTATATTTGTTCTATGCAACTTGAATGAAATGAATAAAAGTACATGAAACCGTTAGCGGATCCTTAAATTATTTTTCTAAAACAACTGAGTCTAATAAGTGTATAGTATATAATAATTAATTGTAGTATATAATAATTACATAATATATATATATATATATAAGTAATTTTGTGTAAAGAAACATAACGTATAGAATTTTTGTGTAGTTCTCGCATTTATGTGAATTTAACGAAGTAAAAATTCTTAAAATATATAAAGCTAATTAACTTTTAAGTTACGTATAGAAAAACAAAAAACAATTCCAAGTACACCTACACATTCGAAGCGGCTTCTAATAACGGATATAGTATAGTACTTTATAATCGACGAATTATAAATAATTAGTGCAAAATATTTAAGATACAGTTTTTTTTAAAAAACAATTACGTACAAATGAATACTTGCAGTGGTATCACAGATTGAACTATTTTATTGCTTACATTCGTGTTTATTGAATAGAAAATGTAAAATCGAATTACTCCGTATTTTTAAGCAATATTTTGAAAAGCAGTTAAATGAATCAACGAGAATCATAGATCTTATACTTTTCTCGTAATGCCCAACATTTTTGTCAGTACACATAATTTTTCTAAATATCCTCGAAGCATACGTGTGTTGTTCTATTTTAGTAAATAAGCTTGAAATTTAAAAGCCCATATCTATTATTTCCAAAGACGAACTCACGTATGTTCGAGGAAAAGTTACGAAAGTAAAATGCTTAGTCATTATGCTTGAATTGATATCGCGGAATTATTTTATATTATTTCGCAGCAAAAAATAATTTTATTCATAAGCCAATGCTTTTCACTAAGAAAATACAATATAAATGATAAATAACTACTGCAAATTTTACTATCTTACAAATTTAAATTCTTATCACTTAAACAGAAGTGTCAAAAAGAAGCCATGAAAATTAAACAAACTTGATAGAATAATATTTATTTTCTCAAATTTTATCACATCATTCCGAATATAATTTTCGACAGTAAGTCTTTCGTGGAGGGTTAGTTTGAAAAATGTAATTCTATTTACTCTGGCTATCATTTCAACAGTTAATGAATACAAATAGACAAGGATTTTAGTAGAGTCCGAAATCCTACTTAGGTGAGATACTTAAGGAAAAACCCAAAATTCTTATTATTCATTTTACATAACCAATTTTTTTAGTGATAATTAAGCACATATTTGAAAGCAATAATCAATAAAAAAAATTAGTTTTTATTTGCAATTATATTTTATATTACGATTTTAATAAGTTTTTAAGCCGAAATACACACTTTTTATAAACCCTACTCCTCTGTCAATTTTTAATATTTTTGTATGAAATAAATTTCTATAATATTATTATAGCATATGCAAAAGACCTAAGGAGTTATTTTCTAAAATTTATTTACGAGTTTTCATTAAAAAAAAATATTTTACTCATTTTATACGTTAAATTTCTATAAAAATTTCCAATTTTTTATGTTTATCAATTTTTATAATTTTTTCTGAACTATTTATAAAAAAAAAGCTCTCCGAGAGTCTGTTAAACAGTTATTTAAGACCTAAAAATTGTAAACAGTTTAACTCCAAGTGCATATATGAAAAAGCCTTAGTACTTTGAATTTTGGCAAAATTTCAAAAAACTGATTTTGAGATAATCGCATTTTAAGTACAAAATACAACAGAAGTTAACGAAAACAACTTACTTTTTGCAAGTATTATTTTTTAGTCATTTCTATTACATTGAGACTTTTATCAAAACAAGAGTTTTTACCGTAAACTCGTATATATTTTTTAAAAGCCAGTTTTATCTCTGATGACAAGTGGGTAATTTGTGATAGTTCACTGAAAAATTATACATTTCTTGTTTAATGAACTGAAAAAACATATTTTATTGGATCAGTACTATTTTAAAATAAACCACCACTGAATAAACCACGCCTTCTTTTTTCTACAGCTATTTTTTTTCTGTAAACGAGGCTTTTTTGAAGTGATACGCATACGACGAAATTTAGCGATTTTTTTTCAACGTGTTTCCTTCAATGGCGTCACAACATGTTTTACATGAGGACCGGGATTTTGTCATTTAGTTTTCGCCGATTGATAGAAAAGCAAGGAGTCTACACCTTAAGGGTATTTGAAATGTTTGGAATAATCATCGGTAGATACACTATGATATAATGTTGCATAAAAGGAAGTTTTCATGGAAAACTAAGCCAATGGTTGGCAGTCGATTAAGTAGTTGGAAGGTCAAATAAAAGTTAAAAAGCAGCTGGTAGCAATTTTCTTCGACTCTGAAATGTTGTCCATTTGTTCTTGAATATCTGATGCATCGTTTTATCCAATAAACCGAAAAACACTTTTTGTAAATTTTTTTTTCGAAATTTGGGGTTGGGTCTCTATTAACCAATTGACTTCTGTTAAAAAATTAACCACACATGGACAAACTAAATTATAGAATTAATAGGGAGTAAATTTTGAATTTTCGTGGATTAATATTTTCAATCTAGGGTAAGTGCGATAGTCTTGTTTTGTTATAACGTGTATAAAATAATACTAAACGTCAGAAACTTTTAGAAACATTCATGTTTTTTTTTGTCCATATTTCTCAATTAAAAAAAAACGTTTCTTTTGTAATGTTAGATTACCCTCTTAAATTAGTGTTTTTGAAATATCCATTACAGTAATCATTAAAATTCATCTTGCTGTTGAAAAAGGAATCAATACCTCGTAGCATAAACTCTAGTTATTTATCGTTAAAATGGGCGAAAAATCCACATATTTTAAGTAAAATATTGAATTTTCATGTTTGTATATAAATTTCGGTTGCTCCACACCAAACGTATCGTTATTGCTTTTATTGCCAACTTTTTTCGCCAACGCTTTTTCGGAAGCAACCCCACTTCATTCCAAAACGTGTTTTCATTCAGTTACGAGGAAGCCGTTTTCAGTGGAAAAACCCTCTGTTGCATTTGTCGATGCAAGTTCAACTACCTTCCGTCGCTTTCGGACACACGACTTTAGTTCGCTCTGCTGATAGATAACTGTTTGGAAACGGAACTTTTATTTTACGGATAAAATTTCTTTCCTGTTGCACTATGATAGTTTGTGGACTTTTAAGAGGCCTTAAATTTCGAGAGACTGTGATTGACGATTTGGTATTCAGGCTTCACTATAAGGTGACATTCACAGTGTTATTGCTATTGAGCATAGTAGTTGCCATCAAGCAGTTCATTGGAAATCCTGTCAAGTGCATGACAAACAATGTGGAAACTAGACAAGTTATCGACCAGTATTGCTTTTTGCATTCAACCTACAGCATAGAAGAGGCGTGGGAGAAATCCTTAGATGAAGTGCCATATCCCGGCGTGGACAAAGAAAAGCCAGGCCAAACGCGAACATACCATTCTTACTACCAATGGGTATCGTTAGTTCTTTTTGTCCAGGCTGTTTTATTCTTGGCTCCAAGATGCTTCTGGAAAACTGTGGAATCGGACAGAATGAAACACATGATTGGAGACTTTTTTCGATTTTCGAGAGAACGTCGTGAGGCAGTGCAGTTAATTACAGATGATTTAACTGAAGAATTCGGGCAGAGTACAGGTTACTTTGTATCCTACTTTGTAGCTGAACTGATGAACGCTGTTAACGTCATCTGTCAAATATTCTTAATGACAGCATTCCTAGGAAGCGACTCGCTTTTTACAAACCCACTGTCCAGTACAGCTTTGGTTCAGCCAACAAATGTAACACTTGATACACCGTCTGTACGGATTTTTCCAACAGTGACCAAGTGCATGTTTCACCGTTTCGGCGTCTCAGGAGTCGTACAGAGGGAGTCCGTGATTTGCCTTCTTCCTATCAATGCCTTCTTGGCAAAAGTGTATTCGTGGTTATACATCTGGTTCCTGATTCTCGCAATATTTTCTACTTTAAAAGTTCTGCACGATGTGCTGTTTCTTCTCCCTCGGTACCGGAGTTTCGTCATGTACCACCTCACTCGATCTCGATCCTTTGTTGTGAAAGAAGTATCAGATCTGTGCCCAATTGGGGATTGGTTCGTCCTTTGTTTGATATCGAAGAACATGTCATCCTCTAATTTCCGAAACATCGTGACTATATTAGGGCAACAACTGAAAAAATGTTCCTAGTTAGACTTCAATAAGGCAACGATTTCAACCATTGAACATGGCACACTAGAATGTCGAATGCCTTAAGGATGGGAAACAGTGTAAATTATAAGATTCATTTCATTTTAACAGCTATGTTTTAAATTTCTGATAAGTGGATCCCCAAATAACATAAAGTAATATCTTTATTTTCAATTCCTATATAACTTTTTTTGGAATATTATTTTTTTTGCATTTATAGACAGATTTTTTCAAAATGTATCTTTTTTTTTAACTCTGCTTTAGAGCAAAAAGAACTGTTAATTATTATTTTTTTTTTGGAAATCAATCAAAATTGGTACCATTGGTTCATAAGTCAAGAAAAATACAATATATTTTTGGGAGTGGATAAATTATAGTAATTTATTTCAGTGTCAGGTGTGAAAAAAAAGTTGAAAATCGTTGCTATAATCGGGCAAAATTTTTTAAACATTAAAAAAAAAAATTAGTTTATATATTTTTTGATTATTTTATAACATAGCTGTATAGATGAATTTTTTGCATAGAATTTGCATCAGTTTTCCATAACGCTGCAAGTATGTTGAATATTTACACTTGTGTTCACTTTATTTACATACATTCACGAATGTGTACGAACATTTTATTCACTATTTCATTATTTCTACATTTATTGCCAATTTTCATATAAAATTCATTTTCGGTTTTATATTTACATTTTTTAGTAGTTGTTTTATTTCATAGCTGTATATATAATTTTTTTTTGCATAAAATTCAGTTTTCCAAACTGCAAATGTATTGAATATTTACTAGTACGTTGACTTTATTTCCACTTATTCAAGAATGAGTCTGTACATTTGATTTACTATTTGTGCATTTATTGGAAATTTTATTAAAAATCTTTCTTAATTATTCCCAATAAAATGAATAATAGAGGTAATATTTTGGAGTCTATTTGTACCAATGTTGAATACTCGAAAAAATTAGTATCCTCTAGTCTTTAGAAAGAGATAATGTGTGTTTGATAAAGATTTTATGAATGTTTCCTATTTTTAATATTTTTTGAGTACTCGAGAGGATTAATAGCGTTCCATTTACTTTATAACATGGCAGTGTTCATTAAAAATGTACACTTTATTATAAATATTTTCACGGATGTGTGTAATATTTTTAGGATATTCAAAATTACTTCGTGCACCTTTACATGGTAAAAAGTACTTATAAATCAATAAACGGTTAAATGTTGATCTATAACCCTTTTCGACCAGGGTTTTTGAGTCATTGTTTCATAGCTAGTCTTATCTTTTATCGATTGAAGATTCTAAAATTTTCGTCTTTAAAATTGAAAATTTTGAATTCTTTGAAATTTAAATTTACTATCTAGATTTTAAAATATTCTAGGAGAGTAGATAGAAGTTTTTATGGAATTATTTCAAGTGTTGTAATATATGGAAAATAAAACTGGTTCCTTTTAAACCATAAATTGTTTTGCAAATTAAACCTTTTTTTCATTCGTTTTAGCTTTAAGTTAAAAATTTTGCAAATATAACTTGTCATTCACTTTAGCTGTACGTAAAAATTTCATTTTTGTAAGAATATATCAAACGATTACATATTGCAGGAAATACAATATTAAATTTTAATTTATTTGTTTTAACTAGCTCTTCCATGTATTTTTTGTTGTCACTATTCTCTGGTATACTAATCTATTAAGATTTTGAAATATTAGACTGCACAAATAATGTAAACCCAAAATTATTGGATATATTTCTCCAAGTTAAAATGTTCGGTTTTCTCAGAGATCAAAATGTTTAGGATCTTTAAATTGCTAAATTGATTACTGAAATTTTCGTCGACAGCAGTCTTGCAATGCATTACAATAATCCAATATTACCAACTACGGTTATTACCGCCAATCACGTTTGCTTTGCACGTGCATATTACACGTTTAAAATTACACAATAATGAAATGAAATGCAGTGAAACCCTAAATAAACAACATAAAAAAAAGAACAATTCTTAAGTTTCAAAGAAACTGATAAAAGCATAGCATCAAATTGACTCTAGTAATAATTTTGCAATGTATGAAACAAAGATGTAAATATGTATGAAGCATGTATTCGTGAGAGATGTACATGAAATATATATATTCTCCAACAACAATAATTATGCATTATCAATGAAGCTGCTGGCATTTCATTAAACCTTTGTCGAAGCTGAGACTCAGTTTCAATAACGAAGACACATAAAAGAACTTGATATTCATGTATTAGGAATTGAAAAGCTTCATTTTTGTTAGTTGGATGGTGCATCATCGATTTCTTTAGGGTTTTCTTGGAAAACATAATCAAATTTACCTTTGTAGTTAAAGCAAATTCCTATAATTTTCTTTAGTCATAATGCTTTCTTTGAGTCAAACCGAATCTACGGACCTATTTAGCTGGTGAATTACCCATTAACTACGGACTATTATGGAATTTCACGAGCTGTTTTCTCTGACGATTCCACTTCATAAGTGAATACGAGTTTTTTTCAAACTTCCTACCCAATCTCAGATACAAGTTCTATGGATTTATCTATAAACTCAAAAAAGTTATTTTAACTAGGTTGTTTTTACATATTGAATCTTGTCATACCTTCTTAAAAGAGGCAAAATTTCTACCACGTCAAACTTTGAAAAATCATGGATCTTAAATTCTTTTTTAACCTCTAAACTAGGATATTGTATTTAAATGTCTAATAATACTTAATATTTACAAAATGTATTAACTATTACTAAGCAATAGTATTTTTAGGGTGATTCTACTTAAACTGTAGAGGTGAACTAAGAAAGGATTTCGAAAAATTAGACTCCTAGGAGGCTTAAAATTGACCTTAGTCAAAACAATTCGAAATTACTATGGAAATAACATTAAGTATAAATATAAGTATATTATACGATTGCTATACGCAGCTCAGATTGCTTTAGCAGTATTGATCGAAAAACCATCTTTAAAAAAAAAGTTAAATTATAATATTTATATTTTTGAACTTACCTTTTTTTTTTCCCATGATGCAAATAATATTTATAAAATTTTGATTGACGAAGAAAGAATATTTAAAAGATTTAAGTTTACGTAATTTACATTTTGTATTTGAAAGCCCAAAATAAAAGCTCACTGATCATAAAACCGTAATTTTGCTACTCGGTATCTGGCAAAGTCAGAATTAATGTTTAATTTTTTTAATTGGATTTAGAATTTTGTGTATTTGGTATTGGACAGCACGATTTGCGGTTATATATTTGAGGATCCTCAAGTAGTATAAATATGTGTTCTTTTTGTAAATAAATCATCATTGTGTTTATCAATGTCGTTCGAAAGTCTTTTGTTGAGTTGTTCCATTTCAGAATATATTCGTAGGACGTAATTCAACATGTTATAGGGAATCAACTAGAATCGAAAAGCTATTTAAATAAAAACAAATTTCGAAAAATTGAAAAAAGAATACAAGATTTTTAGTATTTTTAGTCATATTTCTTAAATATGGCCATAATTTGAAAACTTTTCAACTCTTCGTAATTATTCTAGTTCATTACCTAGGCAACATTATAAAGAACAAGTTCTCAAAATTTTATGAGATTCCATCAATAACTTTTTTTGTTATAACATTTAAAGTGAGGAAATATGCAAAAATATTAATTTAGACTAAAAGCAGTTTGAAGTGTATCGTTTGCTCTTTCTCTTGATTTTACTGTTCGTGTAAACAATTTCGTTCTTCACTTCTCCTTTAAAATGTTCACAATATTTCCAAAAGAGAAACTATTTAAACATTTAAAAAACCTTTCTAAAATAAAATTTGCAAAAAAAAGTAAGTTTTAAATTTAAGTTTTGGCAGGTTTTTGGTCTTTTAATTGCCACTTCCGGTGGTTTTCAAACCTAGTTCCGGTTTTTCCGCCTTGATTAAAATTTTAATATCGATTCAACTAATTAATTTAGAGAAAAAAAAATCAAATATGTTTGGAAAGTCAAATAAGATAAAAAACTGCTTTTGGAATATTTGGTCAAAAATAACATTTTCAACGTGTTTGGATACTTTATGTTTGATTGAATACGTAACTGATTGTAGAATTGTACTTCATAAAAATAAACAAACATACAAATAATAAAATATACATTTCAGTGAAATTATTTCCTTGAAATAGAGTCACTTGGGAAGATTCTATTGTTCATTTCCTCCTAAGAATGGGATATTTTGTATAGGTTACATTGATGAAAAAGATCAAAATTAGGTATAAGTCATGAAGATTGCAGGTAGCAAGGTAGAATTACGCGTGTGAGCCTCTCAGAGGGCTTACATTGTTATGAAACTATACGAGTCTGCAAATAAAAAGGAAAAGTGTACTCATTTGTGCGAGTTAGTATTGTATACAACTAGGAACAAATTTTTCTTTCAAGAGGTGTCCCCCCCCCCCCTGGTACTGGAACACAAAACGTGGATATGGATGACTTCGAAAGGATAATATAATTTTATTTTTGAAGGGAATAATGATTCGGTTGATCTGGTTGAATGAAAACCAATTTTTTAACAAAAATCGCAACCAAAATAAAAGAAATGAAAGGAAGGATTCGTTTGGTTTTTTGACGCAAAGGGTCATAATTGGAAAAAATGTGTCAAACACAAGTCCGAGGATGGAACATTGAATGTGTCAAAAGCTTGAAAATTAATTTGCGAATTAAATTAAGTTGAAGACATAGTCTGAAATTAGCAGGAATATCGCAATCCCGCATCCTGTCGGAAACTGTCGGAACATAAACGCATCTGTTTGATCCGGTTTCGAAATCTTTCCAAAAGGAGCCCTGTTTCAACAATAACAACGAAAAACAACAGTCATCATAAGCAGGGTTGCCAGATTGTAACTGATGCGCTTTTGTGGCTATTTTCAATCACAATTCCGTAGCCTTAAACTGACCTCATGTTGGGGCAAGAACGTATGTTGCTGTGGGTGGGGAATTCGGAAGAATCGATTTTCTCATCTGTATATGTCTCATCTGACTCTACGAAATTTATCCAAACGTTCTTTTACAAATGTACATCATGGATACATTCAATTGCAATCAATGTATCTATCAAACTTATAAACAGGACATGACTAAATTTAAACTGTCATATTATTATAAAAAGATTAATTTGTAGTCGTAAGTGGAATTGTGGATCCCCGCCCTATTACAGTAAAAAGTTCGACTTTGAGGTTTTTTTACTCGATGGTGATCAGGGCCAGAAGTAGAATTATCTGCAAGAAATGCCCACGGGGCTGAAGATGTAAACGATGAGAGCCTGAGAAAGTATTTACAATTATCGTTGAGAAAGAATATTCAAATAAGAGCGTTTAAAGGGACCTTGTGAAAGGGGAAATGAAACCCGGAAGTAATATACTAAGCGAACATGTGATAATGTACATTGTTAAGTGAAATAATATGATCTGCAAAGTGAATAGCGCTGATATAAAAGGAGTCCACATATTCTTTACCTTGCAGGTGGCCCGTAATATATATATACATCTCGAATATGCTGTTTTTTTCTCTTAAGTTTGACTCTTGATCTCTTCAGCCTTCTGACATATAAGGGGCGAACTGGCAATTATTTTCCCGAAAACACCCAGTTGGTAAACCGCTGTTATACCTAACATGGACACTCAAAAACATGCATGCGCTTACAATCCGGGATTCGAACCCGTTCCTACATTAGGGATGCGTCATCGATTATTGTTAAGTACCTACCTAATTATACTTATAGTTAGTAGTACATATGTCAAATTGTTGTAAATATTACTTTCTTTTATATTATTCAATTTGTAAATAGAATATGAAGCTTCTATTACAAATAGAAGCTGCAAAAAGCGTTAATTGTTTTTGTTGTTGTTAAATTGTTAATTGTTGTTAAATGTTAATTGTTTTTATTAAATTTATTGACTTCGTTTTGACGGTTTAAAAAAATCTTTAAGTTATAAATTAATATGCACTGAAAATGACAAATTAAATCTCTCCACCCCCCGGGAGAACATTAATGTTTGAGGTTACTAAATCAGTTTTAAGAAATGGGGGTGGGGGGGAGTTTTAATACACTGATGTTTAAAAACATTATCCACATCGATGTTTTGTTGTGGATGTCGCATCCCTATCCTACAGGGTTTCAGATAAACGTTATAACCGCTATATCAGTTAGGTGGCCAAGTAAATTGGTAAAGGACAAATTAACAATTTTATCTGACTGTTTTTTATTGTTTAAGATATCTGTACCACCACGCTAATACCACCAATCTGACGAGTTTTGGCGATTTTCACCTAACTACATTTTTTGAGTCACTATTTCATATTTTATGTTATGACAAAGCCACGAATCATTTTAGTAAAAATGACAATTTTCATGAGAAAACAACCTATGAGTCGTAGCTCGATTTTTCCCTAAGCACCAAAATTTGAACGCATTTTTGTAGAAACTTCAATTTTGCTGATTGGTGCATTTGGCGTGGTGGTAACGATATATTCGATGCAAAACACTGAAACTCACTAACAGTGACTACTGGAATATTTTTCATCAGAATTTTTAGCACTCGCATCACACTTCGTTTAGAATTTTTATTCGACTGTCCTCCGGTTTCCAAGGCGTGGTTCTATGCGACTTTTAGACTGAGGATGACGTTAAAGGGCAAAAGATTTAAAAGCACAAATAAAATCAAGGCAAATGGGACAAAGCTCCTGATTCACATTCCCAAAACGTGAAGATTTTGAAGAGCCATAGCATGAAACGAATCAACTCAGAGAGGATCCGCTTGGAAGGGGATTAGGTTTAAATCTGCGAAGTAGTTTTATTTTTTTGGTCAAAAGTCGGACAAGTTTTGATCAGATTTTGTGCGCAGTGTTGGACGACGCAAAGATTCTTCAAGGGGTTCAATAAAAAATACTGTTAATTTATCAACCGACAAATGCAACTAATACACATGCAAGAACTTTTTTTACTCTACATTAACTCTCTTCGTGTTTCGACGAGATATCTCGTTCAAGATCTGATCAGTTTCGCTGAGATTTGAAAGATACCTCGTCGAGAAAAAACTGCCCTATGACTACAAAGGAAATGCAAGATACACTATATGGACAAAATATTTGGACACTGCAGAAATTTGGAGGAGGATCCACCTTTGTGTGGGATTGTTTTTCCTGGTTAGGACTCAGACCATTGCCTTAGGTACCTGGTACCATGAACGCTGACGTGTACCTTGACGTTTTGGATACGTCGGACTTGCCTACTTTATGACTACGGCGATAATGGTTGTTTCTTACAACAGGGACGAGCTCCATGTCGCACTGCAAAAGCTGTTTTGGACTGGTTTTCTGATAATGAGGTGAATGAATTTGCTTGACTGGCTTGTTCAGAGCCCCGATCTCAATCCGATCGAGCACTTGTAAAGCAAACTGGAGCGACGCGTACAACACCGTCACGCACACCCATAGGCACAACAATATCTTCTCCATGCCTTGCAAGAGGTATGACGAGCTATTCTTGACAGACTTGCAGAGAACTTGGTGAAAGTATTGCAGCTGTAATACAAACAAAAGGTTGGCCTACCCTTTACTAAATAAGATCATAAAGCTCTTTTTCTGTAAAACATGCATTCTCCAAATACACTATATAACAAAAAAAATCGAGGCACCAAGAAGGAATCATCCGATTTCTTTGAAATTTCGTATGCAAAAATGTTTTGACCAAATATGCTAAGGATTAAAATTTGGTGTCCAATGAATGAATAGTGCGATCTCCAGCGCATCGGAACTGCGCATCCAGCAGATGTATATAAGGAGTTGTTCTTGAACTATTGTTAAAAATTTCTGCCGCATTGCGATTTAGGATATCTTTCAACGACTGAAAAAATGTCTCGCCGCAGTATTCGAGCTCATTACGAGCAACTTTCAGAGTTTGAAATAGGTCGTATCATTGGATTGAAAGAGGCAGGTTGGGCAAATCGGAGAATCGCTCGTCATGTGAGTCGAAGCGATGCGACGATTTGAAGATGCTGGCAAGAGTGGGTGCACAATGGCAGATTTCAGCGTCATGATGGCAGTGGTAGACGTAGGGCCACAACAGATCGCGAGGACAGATTGATTGTCAGATCAGCTGTCACAGCGCCTGATTCATCGCTATCAACCATCAGTCGTGCGACCCACACAAGAGTGTCCACCATGACCATTCACAGACGGCTGAGAGAGCGAAATATATACGTTCGTACCGACCGTTACGCCACCTGCCACTCACGCCTGCACACTGTCGAGCCAGATTACAGTGGTGATTGGCTCGATCAGGCTGGAATGAAGCTGATTGGGAACGTATAGTCTTTAGCGACGAATCCCTCTTCCAACTGCGTCCTGACGATCATCGAAGACGTGTCTGGAGACGCCCAGGGCAGCGTGCCGATCCTGCTTTCATTATTGCACACCACACGGGCCCTCAACAAGAAGTTATGGTTTGGGGTGCCATTTACCTTGATAGCCGGACCCCTTTAGTCGTCATTAGAGGTACACTTACTGCATAGCGGTACGTTGACGACATTCTGAGACCTGCTTTGCTGCCGTTCCTTTCGCAGTACCCTGGGCTTATTTTTCAGCAAGAGAATGCCAGACCACATACGGCACGTGTTGCTATGAACTGTCTTCAATCTTGTCAAACACTTCCTTGGCCAGCCAGATCACCAGATCTCTCTCCCATCGAGCATGTCTGGGATATGATAAGAAGGCGACTGCATCCGGTAGGGAATGTTGATGACGTAGTCCGACAATTGGAGCAAATTTGACAAGAAATAAAGCAGGATACCATCCGGGAGCTTTATCGGTCCATGCCACGCCGTGTGGCAGCTTGCATCCAGACTAGAGGCGAGTCAACACCTTATTGAGCTCGTTACTGTAACTCTGAAATAAATCATTCAATTGTTCTGAAATTTTAATCATTTTCTATTCTATACATAATTTTCCTATCCACCAATTTTTGTCTCTATCGGACAACTCCTTGGTGTGTCGATTTTTTTGTTATAGAGTGTACTTTTGTCCATATAGTGTATAAATAAGAAAAACAAATTGTGCCTTGTCTCTTGTACAAAAAAATGTTCAAAACTGGTAATAATTTGTATCATGTTTTTGCGCCAGAGGCTGGACACTAGGGGGCAGTTTTCGATCAGAAGATAAATCAATCGGAGGGTGAAAAGCAGTTTTCAAAGACGTGAAGAAAAAAACCAAAACCATCTCCTTTCTTTCGAGCACTCCTCATACTAGTGCATATTCCAAGGTATCATTCAAAAGGAATTGACGCCCTCTGCAAATTCCAATCCAAAAATATTGCATAAAGGGACGTCTTCATATGAAATTTTGCACAAACAACGAAATTTCTAATGGAAACACCATGTTTTGATGCTATAATCAGATTTGCATTATTAAAATAGTCTAAGTATGAAATTTCATGATGTTACTACCTTTATATCCTGAGCTATTTAATTCTAAAGTTGGTGTTAATTTCAGGGTTCATCTCGAGATAGAAAGTCTCTAGTTGTACATCGAGATTAATTGTAGTTATAGCAAAATAAATTTCAACTTTGAGAACTATTTCAAACGTATTTTTCAGCAATCCGAGAACTGTTACATTTATTATGCAAGTACAAACGACTTTCGAGATTTACATTATTATATTTACTTTGCTAGTGCAAATGATCCAAGAATTCATATTCGAGGTTTGTCAGACATTTTGTAAACTTTTGGTTGCCCTTAATATCGTAATAATGATGGAAATTTAATGTAGCTCAAAACTAATTATTGGAATAAGGTGAGATTTTACGTTGCGATACTGAAAGTCCTTTTGAATTGATTTCCATCAAAATATGGTACCGTTTTAACTAATTAATTTTTCAGACATTAATTTAATAATTATTATTGCATATTAAATACCATTTTAAAATAAAATATTAGGTAGATTTTGTTTGGGTTGTTTAGCAGTAGCATGGTACAAAATATCAGCGCTGTAGAAACATTATTTAAGAAAAATGCGTAGAAGTCTAACAAATTGATTTAACAATAGGAGCTCCAATTTCCCTAAATTCATAATAGTCGGAGAGCTAATAACGAATTTGGGGAAGGTATTTTAGGCACTGTGAAATTCTAAAATAGTAGTACATCAATGGTAGTTGAATAGAGAATCGAGAGTCGGGAAAGGCGTTTGGGGTTATTTCGCTACTGTGCAGCATATGACATTTACAAAAAATTAATCTCACCGAGTATCCTTTAGGCACTTAGAAGTTTTTTTAATCTCTTATTTTAGTATTTATAGAATCCAGAAATAAAAATCGCAGACTGTTTAGACGGTTTTAAAGTGTAACCAGACTGCCCTGAACTTGTTTTATATTAAACTCAAAAAATATTCTTTAGGCACTTTGAAATTTTTATAGCACATTTATTAATTATCATCGAAAATATGTGCAAAAAACCAGACGAATACGTCGATTTTAAATAACTACCCGACGCAAATAAAGATTTTACATGAATACGACAACAAAGTCTTATTGGTAGATATGAGTACAAGAGAACGTTTATCGGCTGCGCCGGCAGCTGCCGGGGCCCTGGCTCGCTGAACTTCTTGAAAGCTGTAAACTTATATTTTCGACTTTAATACTCCTCTTCATTATTATTATTACAACGGTATATTAAACAACGGCATTTATTATTAAACAACGGTATTATCTCCGATGCTTCATCGTCTGTATGCTCATCCTCAATAAACGCCTCTCCGTCTTCATCGATATTTTTCGTTGTCTGAAAAAAAAAGGTTAATTTTCATTTGCGCACAATAAATAATGAAATTTCATTGAATGAAAAATATCGATATTTTCTTGTATTATTTTTTTGTTTCAATTTCTACTTTTAAAGCATCTAAAACAGAAGGCGGCTTACAATCTCTTTCTAACCAGCAAAATTCATATTTCTCATCTTGCAAATCCCATGCATGCCTTAATAGCGATATGCTACTTGGAAATCGTAAATGTGAATTTCGTCAAATACTTGTTATGTATTGAGTGCGTAAGAATTGTTGGTGTAACTCAGCTTTACACGGAGGTAAATTTGATGCATCGTAATTTTTCAAAAAGCTTTTGAACGGTTCATTAGTTTTATGAGCTTTATATGTTGAACAAAATTTATGGAATCTAGCAGTATTAATATAGGTTGAATTTTTGAAACCACAAATTTCACAGACAAATTTTTCTAATACCGAAAACGTTTCGTATCGCAAACCTGACACATGGGCTGCTCCAAGATAGGTAAAAGCTTTTTGATAATCTCCGTTAGATTTTAATATAACAAATTCTTTCTTTTTTTGAAAAAAGAAGTGTTATAATCGCAACCCGTAATGGCATGAAACCCAGGCAAGCTGGAACACACTGGTGGTCCTAGTTCAGTAGACAATTGGGACAGGTTAATATACCTTTTTTTACTTCCGTTGTCATACTCCATGACAATTGTCAGACTGCAGATGATCCATACTGCCGAGCATTATAATTAAAAAATCTGTATTGCAAGATTTAATTAGGACGCTAGCGACAAAATCATTATTAATTTTACACACATAATGTACAATTTTTGTGCCTGCTACTTCGTGATCGTCACAAGACAATTCATAATTTTTTACCATAATTACCGTATCATTTTCAATCTGTAAGAGTAACACTGATCGTAACTTAAATTAATGATTGTGTTACCAATAAATGGCGCCATTTCTGGTGTAGGGCCATTCCATGGTCACGTGTGGGACATTTGGACTCATAATTTTAAGATAAATAGTTATGCCGAGGTCACAAATTATAACTTATGAAATTGTGTAAATTTTTTTATACCAACCTTTTATGTCACAGATACTTTATGCATAATTATATTACTTTTAATCAATGTTTTTTTTTGTAGAAATTAATTTGTTTATTTGTGTCACGTGCGGGACATGCAAAGTCAACTACTTGTAAATAGCTATATGAACCAAAAGATATTTCTGCTCTTTTAATTGAGAAATCATTAAATTAAAATTATATTTAGAGAGACAAAAGTCCAAAGTAAGAGCAGCATTAATATCATTTGTAAATATTAATATTTAAATTATTAAAAAAAATTTAAATGTGTACTGTCACGTGCGGGACTTTTTGCAAAAATAAATGGAAGGCGTAATTTTAAATGTTAAAAAATTCTAAACAAAATTCTACTGCATATTTTAACATTGTATGACTATTTATTTAAGTGATCTCAAATTTATAAGCATGTTATTACTTAGCTTATAATACATTTAATATACATAATTATGTAATAAAATACAGATCATCATGAACTCAAAATTTATTTATAAATTTAAAATGTCCTCTGTTGTTAACAACAATAGGTGTCGATATTTTTTTAACAACCTCTTTAAGCATGTCTTAAATTTTGTCCAGTTGCTGTGGGCACTTGTAATATGTGCCAGATTTCACCATAACCGAAACTTCAACACAATCTGGACCAGCAACACAAGTGATTCCTCCTGGATAATTAATTCCATCGTATGTCACCACTACCCATTCACCCACTTGTAAGCGCAAATTTTTCTCTGCCGTTGCTAACTTTGTGACATCTTTTGGTTGGCACTTTAAATGTTCAGAGAAATTATATTTTCCATTGTCATATTTAATGACATGAAAAGTTGAAACCCCAGGAATTGCCTTTACATTATCCCATGGATTTTGTGATAAAATGTTTTGGATATTTTCTTCAGATATATGCATAATTATAGTTGCTTTGATGACATTTTGTGCAACATGGACAAAATCTCCGGCTCCCTCATTTTTCTTGCTCATAACTACTTGACGTACAAGTCGTTTAACATTTCCTCCAATACCATCAATTATACCTTTCCCGTGTGAAGTAGCAAAGTATTTCCATGCAAATGGCTTTTTATATTTTTCCGATGGAATCTGTAAGACTTTCACCATATACTTGTTCTTAAATTCAGATGATGGTTCATTTATCCATATAATTTCCTCCTTTAAAGATAAGATATCATTTTCATAAAGTATATCATATAGTAAGTAAGCATAGAATATATGGTATCCTTCTCTTCGTTTAGAACATCAGTGCATAAAAGATATGTACTGCAGCACCCATTGACAGATATTGCGCAGCTGTAAAAAGAGTTACACTAGATATTGACCAAAGGGCACTTTGGATCGCATTTTGACATTCGCATGAAAGTAGACTTGTAAGACACGTTTCCCATTTATTTTATTGTCACATTGTAACGCATCATCTTGTATGCTTTTAACATTCGCATGTTGTACTACTTTTGCCACGTTTTTTGATTGATTATGATGCAATTCAGCAGCGGATTCTTCTTTCATAGCTAATTTTAGTCTTTCATCATGATCTTTTCCCCACTCTGTCCACATTACTGATTCCTCGAGATCTGTAGGTAATTTTAAAAGCTTCCCATCAGAACATGTACTACAATGGTTCTGCCAACAAGTGGAATTGAATGTAGTGTCACGTAACTGATTTCCCCAAAAGTTGTCTTCATAAATCAGTTTGTCCTTTAAGTTGTAGCATAAAATTTTCGTGTATTTTGCATCCACACTTATCTGCTGGTGTATTCTTAAGAAACAATACATTTGGTGGTCTCAAAGAACAGAACTTTGAAAATCCTAATGCAAAATTTGTTTTTTCTGCCTGAAATATGACAAATGCCTCTCTTAAGTACACTGTCATGTAATATTTAGAATAAGTAAAGTTTTTTCCCATTTTTCCAAACAGTGATTTTATCTCTAATACCTGAACAGGTATATACACTGTCAGGTTGGAAGTAAAACTCTTTTACTGCATTAAAATTCTGACAAGGTTCAAATGCTGAGATGTTGGGTGCAGAGGTCATGGAATCTGTCATATTATTAGTAACTATTTTCACTAAACCTTGTACAACTGCACAGCGTTTACGTGGTGAATCTATCAGTGCTCTTAAAATTTTGTGTATAGCTTTACTAAAGAATTGTTTCGAGCGATACGGGGATGGTAAAGGTGAATTTATGGTACTGCTGGGTGGTTGCATAGTTACTGCAGGTGAACATCATTCTTTTGCTCGCTGCAATCTTTAGCCACGGCGGTGCGGTTGCTTAATTATAATTTAGACTGAAAACAATTAAACTTAACATTTATTAAAACTTAACAAGTTAACTACATTAACAAAGTATAATCTATCAGCGCGCTAACAAAGGTGGTTACGAGACTGAAACTCGAAACTGAAATCTCAAGAACAGCTTGAGGTATTTAACGCGTGAACGCATGACGCAGCATGCGCACGTCAGAAGTCTCTTGAAGTTGAAGTGGAAGTAGTCTCTAATTTGCATAACACCACAGTACTCCCTCGCCAGTCGATGAGACGATACGATGTTGGAAACTTAGGCTTGATAGGGCACAATGAATCGTACTTTCCTACCGGACCGGGTCTTCACATCAGGCTTTGACGTCTCAGGCAAAATTGACTGTTGGCTGGTCGTAGGAGGTGATGTCGACATGAAAAAAGCTGGCTTCAAACGATTAATGGTGACATTGGTCTTCTTGCAGTTGATTTGAAGCGTAAAAAATTTGTCGTTTCGTGCTATCACAGGAAATGGACCTTCGTAGGGCTGCTGTAGTGGTTTCCGTACCATGTCTTGTCGGACAAACACGTGAGAAGAAGTCATCAGATCTTTATGTATAAAGATATCCTTGCTTCCGTGTTGGGACGTTGGAACGGGCTTCACTTGCCGGAATTGTTCTCTTAAGCGGCGTAGGAAATCTAGGCGTGGCGGCCAATCGGAAACTGCTGTCGTCCGGAAAAATTCGCCAGGAAGTCTGAGAGTTGTTCCATAAACCAGCTCTGCTGATGAAACACCAAGATCTTCCTTCACGCAGGATCGGATTCCTAAGAGAATGTTCGGCAGCAACTCCGTCCATCTGGTCGAAGCGTAGCACTTTATAGAGCTTTTCAATTGCCTATGAAAACGCTCTACAATACCGTTGGATGCTGGATTGTAAGCCGTTGTTCTGGCTTTCTGTGAACCGATGAACTTCATTAGTGAACGGAACAGGTCACTCTCGAATTGACGTCCTTGATCCGTCGCAAGATGTTCAGGAACACCAAAACGTGCAATCCATCCGGTATAAAACGTTTCAGCAACAGTTTCGGCAGTCTGGTCTATCATGGGAAATGCTTCTGGCCAGCGGGTGTAACGGTCTACGCACGTCAGTAAGTAGCAAAATCCTCTCGATGGGGGAAGAGGTCCTACGATGTCGATAGCGCTAAACCTACAGCTGGGTAAAGGATATTTCCCGACGGCTGACTGGACGTGTCTGTGGATCTTTGCTTTCTGGCATCCAAGACATGCTTTGCACCAGGCCGCTACATCTCTATTGAGGTCTTTCCATACGAATCTCTCTTTGATAAGCTTCTGCGTAGCCAGAACTCCAGGATGATTCAAGTTGTGTAAAGTCTGAAAAACACTCAAGCGGAATTCTTTAGGTACATATGGTCGTACAGCGCCAGTGGAAGTATCGCAAAATAAAGGCTTACCTGAATGACCCGCAAGAGAGGACATTGGCTTCAGCACAAGTCCCGTGTCTGATTTTAATAAGCTCTTGAGCTCATCATCATCGACCTGCGCTCCAGCCATACCCTCGAAGTCAATAGACTCGATCTCGTTTATGCGGGACAAAGCATCTGCAACACAATTATTTCTACCCTCGATGTACCGAATATCTGTAGAAAACTGACTAATAAATTCCAAATGTCTCTGTTGTCGCGGAGAACACTTGTCACTTTTAGTTGTAAAAGCAAAGGCGAGTGGTTTATGATCAGTAAACAAAATAAAGTGTCTGCCTTCTAACATGTGCCTGAAATGTTTAGTTGCACAGTAAGCAGCGAGTAATTCCCGATCATACGTGCTGTACCTTTGTTCAGTTTTACTCAGTTTTCTAGAAAAGAAAGACAATGGTTGGCACACTTTGCTATGCGTTTGCTGAAGCACAGCTCCAATTGCTATATCCGAAGCATCTACCATTAGTGAATACGTAGCATCAATTTTCGGATGGACAAGCAATGTTGCGTCAGCTATCGTAAGCTTGCAAGTGTCAAACGCCTTGCAAAGTTGATTGTTCCATTCTATGGAAGTCCTATCATTTTTCTTTTTCCCTTTAGTTAACTCGTGTAACGGAGCTTGCTTTTCAGCCGCGTGGGGAATAAATCTGTGATAGAAGTTCAACATGGCCAAAAAACGTCTTAGTTCATCGATTGTTTTGGGCTGAGGGTAATCTTTTAACACCTGCACTTTCTCGGGCAAGGGTGAAATTCCTTTCGCCGATACTTAAAATCCCAGAAAAGATAAAGATTCCACGCCAAAAACACATTTCTGAAGGTTTAGAACGACACCGTGATTACGAAAACGTTCAAGAATGGTTTTTAGATCTTGTTTATGCTCCACCTCGTTACGTGATGCAACTAAAACATCGTCGAGGTAAGCAAAACAGCAATCAAGACCTCGTAAAACGTTGTCCATAAATCGTTGGAATGTTTGAGCAGCGTTTACTAAACCAAAAGTCATGTAAACATATTCAAACAAACCAATAGGTGTAATTACTGCGGTCTTAGGGATATCGCATGGTTCAACCGGAATTTGGTGATAGGCTTTCACAAGATCTAATTTTGAAAAAATAGTTTTCCCGTCGAGTTCTTGTGTGAAATCCTGTATATGTCGGATCGGATACCTATCTACCTCTGTCACTGCATTCAACCTGCGATAGTCACCGCATACACGAAACTCACCAGTCTTTTTAAGTACTAAATGAATAGGACTAGCCCAAGTACTGTTAGATGGTCTTATTATACCCTGTTCGAGTAAACTGGAAAACTCTTTCTTAACAGCGGCTAATCGTTCGGGACATAGTCGTCTAGCCTTAGCAAAAATGGGTGGTCCTTTCGTCAGAATGCAATGAGTTACATCGTGACTATTGCGCTTTATGTTAAGTGTAGGAGCAAATACACTCGGAAAATCACGCAATAATTGTCTGTAATTGCAATCAGAACCGATAGTTGTTATACCTAATGATTGCGTAGACTTAACATTACCTTTCTAAGAAAGGGTTGTTGTACCATCAATAAGGCATCGATTTTTAATATCGACTAACAAACTGTAGCGTTCTAAGAAATCTGCGCCTATGATCGGTCGAGTAACGTCTGCAATAACAAAAGTCCAAGGGAAAATCGCGTCTAAGACCCAAATTTAATACGATTCGGCAACTACCATAAGTGCTTATTTTTGATCCGTTTGCCGCATAAAGACAAAACAAGTCTTCTTTTCTGTTTTGACCACGAAATGCATGCTTGGGATAAACGGAAACCGCAGCACCAGTATCAATAAGGAAATTACTATTTGTCGACCTTTCAAAAATAAATAGGCGACCTAATGCTTGGCTATCATCCGTCATCGCCAGTTCAGATGAGCCCTTTAGTTTTCCTGAAATTTACATGGTGTTTTACACTTATGCGCTCTTTTCCCAAATTTAGCATGATACCAGCATAAATCTAACCGGTTTTCACTATGTGAGCTGCGACTTTGACTACCTGATCTCGATCTCTTCCTCAAACCAAAGCGTCCGTCATTACTCCTTGAAAGCCTTTTAACTTCGGCGCTCAAAGCTGAAATTTGCGCGTTTAAACTTTCAAGCGAAAATTCCGTATTCCGCGGTATTTCTGCAACTGTTGAGGAAATACCAGGTACGTCTAGTATTTTGTCAGCTATCAGAGCTAGACCGTTTAAATCGTCCGAGCTGACAGACAAAATCTGCTGCACCTGTATCGGTAACCGTTGCATCCATAGACTGCGCAAAATATCGTCGGGTAATTTATTTGCCGCGAGTTCTTTCATTTCAAATAACAACTGCGATGGGCGTTTATCGCTTAACTGGAGATCTTGTAACAGAGTTTTTAATCGAGAAGTTTCAGTTTGTGCAAATTGCTTGATAATTCGTGTTCTCAAAGCCTCATACTTATTTTCGAGGGGAGGAGATCGAACTAGATCACAAACGAATGTTAAAATCTCAGTATCAACTGCTGCTACTGCTTTGTGAAATTTCGTTTCATCGCTAGTGATTCCAGCGTTTTTAAATCGGCTCTCAATTTGTAAAAACCACAACTCGGGGTTTGTACGCCAAAAAACTGGAGCCTTGAAAGAAACTCTGGATAGTTCAAAGTCAGATTCTAAATCAGGCATTTTTAAAAAAAAATGGGCTATCGCAGCATTAAACACGATTTTGGAATTAAAACACTGAAAATATTGACATCGAAGGCAGGGAGGAACAAGGACTTGAACTAAAGCCAAAAACTCACCCACAGGCATTCAGGATCCTATTCGATGCAGTCGAAAATTCGAGTTTATGGTCATCAGCCCAGGACCATGTCCACGTCACGGGTCACCACTTTAGCCACGGCGGTGCGGTTGCTTAATTATAATTTAGACTGAAAACAATTAAACTTAACATTTATTAAAACTTAACAAGTTAACTACATTAACAAAGTATAATCTATCAGCGCGCTAACAAAGGTGGTTACGAGACTGTGACTCGAAACTGAAATCTCAAGAACAGCTTGAGGTATTTAACGCGTGAACGCATGACGCAGCATGCGCACGTCAGAAGTCTCTTGAAGTTGAAGTGGAAGTAGTCTCTAATTTGCATAACACCACAAATCTCTTTCTATCACGTTCGTACAACCTGTATTTTTCCTTTTTAGCATCTGACATGCTAGTCTTTTTCTTCTTTTTAAAATCATTTATCCTTTTTTTTTTATGCTGAAAATTTGGATTTTCCAACAACATTTTCTCCCTTATTCTTTTCATTCTTGCTGCACTTGGATATTTTTTGTTTTCCATTCCTGAATGATTAAAAAAAGCACTACAATTAATAAATATTTCAAAATAGTTGCAACTATTGTACTAATGCAAACTTAATAAGTTTGGAAGGTAGAGTGTAATTGGTAAAGGAAGTAACTCTCTTTTCATGTTATGGATTTACATTAATATAAAACCATAATAAATAATGATTAAGTATATTATTGTGTTTGATTTAAGGGACTTAATTTAAATATAATATCAAGGAACTAATTGTTTCAACAAAGAAAAAACACTGAAAACTGCAATGCATTGAAATTACTAGTTCCTTTTACAAAGGTAACCAAACTATGTGTGCCCAGTCGTTACCCCAATGACTTACATCTTCAAGCTGGCAAAAAAAAAAATTTCATACAAATTTATAGAAAACCTCTTTCTAACTCTAAAAATATGAGCTAGTGCTTGAAATTATCGTATAACCTCATTTACACCAATTAAAAAACAAGCAATGTTGGTGTCCCACACGTGACAATGTGTTTTTATCACTTCATTTTGAAAGTAACATGTACAGTTACAATAGTACACAAAATAAAAGTAGCTTTATTATCTCTTTTACAAATAGTATTTAAATGTCATGGAAATAATTATTTTTTTCACAAATTCAAAAATATCATCTTTTGTGTCACGTGCGGGACACTATAAACAAAGGTATTTTATTGGGTTGGTATGGGTCTGATATAAATGTAAAGGTATTTATAAATGCATAAATTTATAATATAAATTTAGACTTACCTTTGTTGTAAAATTTGTAAACTTTTATTTTTTTTCCGTCTTCTAAAATGATTACTAGAAGTTTAACCTAAAATTCAAAACATGTGACTATGGATGGCAGTCATTTTCAAAGTGCTGTGTTGTCACTTCAGTAAAAAGAAGTTGTGATTTTTTTTAAAGAAAATACAATTTAAACTATTAGCTCTCAATAAATAATAAAAAAAATAGTTAAAACTAATTTTAAAATTTTGTGCTCTGGTTGACCTTTTTGTGGAATGGCCCTGTAGTCCAGTGGTCTATTAAAAATCTTACGAGAGCCTGCTTGAATTTAATGTTTTTATCTCTTTACTGAAATCTGTTGGACGTACTTGCATTGGACCGGTAATTTTAAAATCCATGCTGTTTACTTCATTCCGTAGTGCACGTTCGTAATTTTTAATCGATAAGAAAAAATACTGGTCAAAAATTATGTCAACACGTAGAGCTTTGGTCGCTGTTAGAGTTCTCATATATTTTTTTGGAAATGTTGCCGAATGTCGTTGGATATTACGCATGGTATGTAAAATCTGGAAACCATCAACTATTACGATACCAAAATCTTGTATGTTTCCAAAATCTTGTATGAAGTATGTTTCCAGGTTTGTGATTTTTTTCAAAAACTTCTACTATTGCTGTTTTTGCAAATGGTCCCATAGAAATGGCATAAAGAGATTTGAATCGGTATAGTTGCATAACATAAAATCTTCTCAAAAACGACATTGTAATCCATTGATATATATCAGCATATACCACAGCATACTTCCAAACAAATCCCGTTGCATCCGTATTTCTTGTACATTATTACCACTTTTAATCATTTTTTTTTATAGTTTCAGCAGAAATATTCATAATGCGTACTCTTGTAATTGTATTTTTCAAATCTCTCCCAATAACAAATTTTGCTCGTTTTCTGAAGGTGCTTTTCCATTAGAAATATTGAAAAGTAAACTTTGGTTAATATTTGATCGAATAAATCCATAAACTTCGAAAATCCACCAGTAGAAGTTTTTAATGATTTGGTATCTCTCTTGATATTATGCTCTTCCAAATCGGATGTTACGTCCTGTTTCTTTTGTAGACCGGTAGTTTCATATGTAAATGATATAACAGTAAATCGGATTTCTTGGCTCTTACAGCATTGTTTACGAGCTGAGATGGAATTTGTAAAATTTATGCATGCAAACTCTTTGCAGCATCAGCATTGATTGTTTGTTCCAGAGTCAGATCGATTGGCTGTCTTGAAAAAGATTTATCAGTTCTCTGGATTCCGAAATATCCTTTTCCATAGCTTCTGCAATTTCAGGATGAGTTTCTTCATTTTTCATTAAGTTGTCGTGATGTTTAACCAACCAACGAGCATAATTCGGCTGGTTAAAAAAATAGATTTGACATTTTTGGCAAGTTGTATTTAAATAGTGCAAAATCTCCTGTTCTGATACTACGGCTTAACATGTGATAATATTTAGTTAGGTATATATAAGTCATATAAAATTGTGCTGTTTTATAAATGATCCATTCAGAGAGGCTTCTCTTTGTGCAAGATAAGAGGTCATAAGCTCCGACATATCTTGGTTTTCCAATACAGTCGTGAAAGACAATCTACCCTTATTAAATTTCAAAAGTTTCGAACTAAACTCGTCCCCAATTGTGCATTCTCCTTTTTCGAGAAATAATTTAAAGTTCATAATTTCTAACCCCAGTGCCATTAATGGGTGCAATCTTTTACATCTATTGGAATGTTTGCCCGTGATGAATGATTCAACAGATCCACTAGCTAACAACTCACAATCAACAGCAACATTCATTAATCCGCAACCACTAATAAATTTCCCAATATCTTTGAAATAAACAATCATAAAAATGAACTCTCCTAAATGAATAAATAAATTGTCGTGCAATGGTTCCTGTATTGATTGAATTTGCATCGCAACTTTGGCAATAGCTAAATCATATGTCACACTTATACTAGGTTCTCCAAGTTCTTGGGGTCCAAGTTTTGACTTTCTTTCATCGTTTCAAGAATTACTTTCTTTAATATCAGCTTTATCACACGAAACAGAAATTTTTAAGTCGTGAAAATCAGTTGTATTATTGTCTAAATTGGGTTTATCTAAAGAAAATTCCTCTGGATGGATAAATTTTCAAATATTAGAAAAGTTACTATTATTAAATCAATTAAATCATCAATATATCTATAGCCAGAATTTATTAGAAGTTAAAACAATTATTATCACTATAATAATTAATTATTACTATGTATACATAGTTATATACATGTGCATATGTTAATACTTAAAATGTTAACAACACAACTGTATTTTAAAAAAACCTCAAAAAACAGTATAACAATGAACTCAAAATAATTTCAGCGTGGTCACATTTGCGTGGAAAAAAAATAAACTTCTCCAAAATGCTTTGCAAGCAGCCTCAGCTGCACACTAAACTCGAGTCATATGGTTCCTCAGCAACCAATCACAGACAAGCGAACTAGGGCCCTGGCAGCTGTCGACATCCAGCCGATACTTATGTAATATTTTTATTTGCGTCGGGTTGTTATTTAAAACAGTCGTATAAATCTGGCTTTTTGCACATATTTTCAATACTAATTAATAAACATGCTATAACAATTTCAAAGAATATTTTTTGCGTTTATTATAATACAAGTTCGGGGCAGTCGGGTTATACTTTAAAACCGTCTATACAGTCTGGGATTTTTATTTCTAGATTCTATAAGTACTAAAATAAGAGATTAAAAAAATTTCTAAGTGCCTAAAGGATACTCGGTGAGATTAATTTTTTGCAAATGTCATATGCTGCACAGTAGCGAAATAACCCCAAACGCCTTTCCCGAGTCTCTATTCCCTATTCAACTACCATTGATATACTACTATTTTACAATTTCACAGTGCCTAAAATACCTTCCCCAAATTCGTCATCAGCTCTTGGACTATAACTTTGAAGAGGAAGTTAAATTTTGATATTGATTCAAATTGTATATCGAAATAGGGATTCATATTAGGAATTGTAAAGTTGGTGCGGAACTGAATAATCAGTCGGCCCCTTATTCAAATTTTTAACACAAGACACTGGTTGTTGTCAAAAGCTATCTCTCTAAGTTTTCTCTACTGTTAAAGTTGCTTAAATAAGGGGGCCCACGCTTTTTTCAGCGACATCGACTGTTACAAAACTATTTATAAATTTGATTCTACTTGTAAAAATTCTTTGTGAGTACTTGACCTTCAAGAATTCGTTTCCAGTGGGGAATCCCTGAAAGAAAAACAGCATCCTTTTCATCCAGTTATAAAAAACATACACGAGTAATAGACAGGTTGTTGCAATAGTGCTTCCTCTGATAACCAACCGGAAGTACAGATAGCACGTCATCCCCACAAGCGATCAAAAACAGCCGAGTTCATATTCTTCCTTTCGGGTCTTGTTGAAAGGGTGTTGCTTACACAAGTTCGAAATTAATGTCGAACGTCAAAATGACCAGACAACGTTCACTATGGAGTATGCTGTTGAACTCGCAAGGGTTTGTCACTGACAATATTGTATTCAGATTACATTACAAGTTGACATTACCTATTTTGTTGGTGCTGAGCGTTATTATTGGCTTTCGTCAGCAATTTGGAACACCTATCATTTGCTTAGAATTCAGCGATCTATCAAAGGATTTTATAAATGATTACTGCTATGTTCACTCAACGTATAGCATTGTTGAGTCATGGAAGCGGGATGTTGGAACCGAGGTACCTTATCCTGGTATAATCAAGAACAATCAAAACCTCACTCGAGTCTACCACTACTACTACAAATGGGTATCGCTCGTCCTTTTCCTCCAAGCTGTTTTGTTTCTCGTTCCGAGGTACTTCTGGAAGGCCATGGAATCAGGACGCATCCGTGACATGATTTCAGGTCTCAAAGCATCTTCGGAAACTTCCAATATGAACTTTCATTGTTTGGCTAACCAAGTAACTTCCGATTTTAGTTACAATGGAGGATATTTCGCTTTGTATTTGGTTGCTGAAGTACTAAATGTGATTAACGTGATCGGACAAATCTCTTTGATGGATGCCTTTTTAGGAGGTGCATTTATTTCATATGGGTCTCAAGCACTTGAAAATCCTAGTAAGAATGGAGTAGCATATGACCATATGCTTCGTGTTTTTCCTCGATTAACCATGTGTACTTTCAATCGATACGGATCTTCGGGTGACATGCAAAGGCATAATGCTATGTGTCACCTTCCGATAAATATCCTGAACGAGAAAGTATATCTTTTCCTCTGGTTTTGGTTCATAATTTTAGCCATTTTATCGTGCCTTGCTGTTGTGTACAGGTTGATGATTTGCATCTCACCACGAATCCGAATGGGTATTCTTATGCTTCGTACACGGCCAGATGCAAAACAGTCTTTGCAGACTGTTCTTAAGAATCGTGGTGTTGGAGATTGGTTTGTCATTTATTTGCTGAGTAAAAATCTAAAACCGTCTTATTTTAAAGATTTCGTGTTGATTTTGGGTGGAGGAAATGAGTATGTTGAACCTCAACGTGTGTAATATTGACTCTCGAACAACTTACATTAACTTTTCTTAAATGTGTAGTTTGGATTGCTTTTTAATTGGAAAAAGAGGTTATTACTGTCTTACGTTTTATGTTGCTTTGAAGTTTGTTCTGTTACGTTTATATTAGTAAGTATTCCATCTCCCTTAAAACATTGATATTTGAATGCTCATAAAAGTCATTTATCTTAATTACATATAGTGTAAGAGTATTAATTAATCTTGTAAGAAATTTGATATATAACTTTTTTTTTAATTAACCAAATTTAAAATTTTAAAAGCAAATTAATTTTAATACAGTGTTGTTACATATTCATATTAAATAAATGTTTCTATACTAAGAAATATAATTCATATATTTAAGGAATTCATTTAAGATTTTTGTGAACTATGTGTTGATGAAGATTGAGTTGTTAAATTTACTTTTAAAAAACGCATATGAAAAATTTAGTGAGAGAGAATTGATTTAAAGTTAACCCCAAATTTTCAATGTTCTCTTTCCTTATAGTATAATCCTTTTGGGGTATTTGCACTGTGACGTATAGTAAAATTATTTCCAAGAACATTTTATTTTAGTTAAAAATGGTTCTTTTCTACCTAAAATTACAATTTTTTTTTGTATAAAAACAGAAATAAAAATATGTATACTACTTATGTTCGGAGAAATGGCCAAAAAATTATTTGTGTGTTGCTTGATTAGTACTTCTTGCAGTAAAATGTAGAAGTATCTAAAAAGGAGTTACAAATTTTTAATTAATAATCGTGTTTATTAAGATATATTTAATACAAAGCTAGTAACTGAGAGTAGTATTGGCAATAACACGTCAATTCTGAGTGATCTTAATTATATTTTTATTGAAACTGTGCGATTTTGAGAAAACACTTAAATTATAACCTGAAATAATGATAAAAAATATTTTAAACGTTGTATTCAACTCTACAACCTTTTGATATTTGTGTGACAAGAAATCGTTTTTCTAATATTTGACTTTCATGTCCATGCTTGATATATATGCTTTAATGTAATATTTTTTGTTTCTTTTCTGCACTATTGCTTTATTCTTTTAGTAGAGCGTATTTATATTTCTACCGAAATTTTTTTAAATTGAATAGTTAAAAGAGGATTCTACATTTTACTAATTTATGTTTTTGTAGAAGTTGTTGTCATTTTCACTAATAATTATGTATTGCTATGCACCATATCAATTTATTTTACTTAGTGATTCAAGAGAAGTTGCTCAGCTTAATTGAGGAAATGTTTCGAAACAAGTCAAAGTATTTATATATTTTTTTAATTTTCAACCTCTTCGAAGCCATCTCAGTCTTTGAAGATTCCTATGTACAGCCCAGATAATGACTAACCAGCCATATCTATTGGTTGAAAAAAAAAAGATTCTATTGGTCAAGAAGTCTAATTTTTCGAAGTCATGAAAGGAAAACTAAAGTTTTGGTGGTGGAATAATGCATACATGATCTCCTCATAGTTCTAATATAAAAATTTAAACTTAGTGTGTTCTTTGACGCTCGTAATCATAAAAAATTTAGTAACATCTTGAAGACGAGGTATCTTCTTATCAGTAAAATTGGTTTGATCTTGATGGACTATAACTCGTCGAAATCACTTGGAGATGTTAAGAAGGTAGCACATTGCTTAATTCTTTATTTCCATTGCCCTAAGAGTTTTATATAAGATCGTTACACAGAAACCGGGTTTTTATATACATTATTTAAATAACTGTATAGTTTACTCAGAAACTATATTTCTACCTAAGAAAGTTTTTACTGCAAATGTATTTATTGCAAATCCATGTTTGTAATTATTATGATTATACACTAAAGTGGGTCAAAAAAATATATATATTTATTTTCGGAACGCTTTAGTGCGGAAAAGTTGACTACTGTAACAAGAAGAAAAACGGCATGAAAAAAATTCAAATCGGTTTACATCTTCCGTTTGCGCATCTTACTTAAAATTTATGAAAAATTGCAAAAATCACGATATTTTTGTAATTTTTTTGTGTTGGTTAAAACTTTTAAAATAAACACGCTTTTGTTTTTTATGCTTTGTAAATGGTTTAATTAACCTAAATAAATTAAATTCTGATCAATAATCTAATTTTTTCTGTTCGCGCAGCGTCTTAGAAAAAACAGAAATTTACCAATATTTCGCAATTTTCACTGTGCAACTCTTCGTTCTTTTTGCTAGAACAAAGCGAACAAGAACTCATGAACTCGAACAAGAAGCGAGCAAGAAGAAAAAAAATTAGATTAATGATCAGAATTTTATTTTTTTAGGTTATTTAAACTATAAATCAAGCAATTTTTCATCAACTTTAAGTACGCAAACGGAAGATGTTAACCGATTTAAAAAAATTAGATTATTGATCAGAATTTTATTTATTTATGTTATTTAAACCATGAATCAAGCATAAGAACGAAAACGAGTTTATTTTAAAAGTTTTAACAGAAAAAAATTACAAAAATATCGTGATTTTTGCAATTTTTCATAAACTTTAAGTACGATGAGCAAACGGATGTTAACCGATTTGCATTTTTATGCCGTTTTTCTTCTTATTACAATAGTCAACTTTTCCGCACTAAAGCGTTCCGAAAACAAAATGCTGATTTTTTTCGACCCACCCTATTATACACCTTTAAGACCACACGCCAATTTGAAGAGCTGACCTGCCATTTATGTCCAGAATAGTTTTGGCCCTTACCGTTTTCATAGATTTTATTTCGGAGGAGTCACAAATTTTTTAATACAATTCGCCACATTAAGATATGGATCACATTTCAAAAATATATTACTTTCTTAAGTCTTTGTCACTAAGTCTCATATTGATATCCAGATCATAAATTAAAAAGGAAGAGATTATTACAACAATGAAATAAAAGATATTCAGTTAATTTGAAAAGAAAAATAAAGTTATCACAGATATTTATGGCAGTAAGTAACTCTAAGTAAGTGTTAGAATCTCGTTTCTGAAATGATACGATATACTGGTATGATATATACAGATCATAGTGTCAGCAACAATTTAAATCCGGCACTTTCATACTGAGTACAGCAGTACTCCGATAAGTGGGTCCGACGAAAATCGCTCAAGTCGAATTCGCGTAAGTTAGGATACAACTTTGCATATAAATCTATATATATATTTCTCTTACGTGGCACGCAAAAAAGACGTTATTTGTTACCGCGTTTTGGCAACATTGTGCGATTGTTTGTTTACTAGGAGCCTCGCGAGTCATTTGAATCGATAGCGTTATCGGATGAAATTTTATTGAAAAAAAATGAATTTTAGACGAGCTGTTGCGGTTCGTAATAGAAATCTAAGAAAGCGGAGGATCTTTTCAGGGCTATTTAAAAAACGGTCCTTTTCAAGGCTAACAATTATAGTACAACAAGACGCGTGCACTACAACTTTCGACAACAAACTCAGTCAAAAAGTGTATGGGTAGCTCGAGTACTGGGGAAATGTACACACAAACAACATGCTGGGTATTCAATTTCCAAAGCAGCGCTCACATTGCGAGTAAAAATTTACTCAAAGTTTTCATCTAAATTCTGATTCCAAAGGTACTGTATATATCTTTTATGTAATACAACAAATTTAGATTTGAAAAATATTTTTTTGGAATATATTTTGTAATCAATCCCTTCTGCTTGGACACGTGTCTTCATTGATGCGAGCGAAGCGAGCATAGGTTCGCGCAGCGAACCAATGAGAATTGCGAAGCAATCCTCCGGGGGTTGGCGAGCGTTAGCGAGCAGGGGGCGGGCCCCCTAGTACCTATAAATTTTGTTTAATTGGAACCAAGGACTAACAAAAACACTAGTTTAGACACTAGTTGACATCCCCAGCTTCTTCTTTCAACCTCTCAAAAATCAACTTAGCATGACAGCACAGAGTGTTCTGATCAACTGGACAATTCTTCACTTTTACTTGATTATCACACCATTATTTCAGCATTGTTTCCATCTCAGAAATAATACCACGACGTTTACTAATCATGCTTGAGTTCAAGGATTCTTTAACTTTTATGATTGTTCTTGCTGTGAATTCTGGTGGCTCAAACTTTACCAATTCCCAAATTTTCATTCTGCTATCAAAATCCTTCACAATGGTAAGTTAATGTTAAGAAACGTATTACAAAACATTCTTAATTTTCGTCGATCGTAGAATCGTAATCGTGCACGTAAAGTTCGCGCAAAATGCGTTCAATGTGTATAGACAGCAAGAGAAACACTGAAGAATGAAGATGCCAAAGTGTTGCCAAACGAAAAAAATAATCAAAAACCGCGTAATTCCGAGTTTGTGTAGGTCGTGGTATTACTGTACTTAATTCGTTGAGTAATATGAAAATTCAATGCGACAAGTAATGAATTGATTTTAAATCAGAACTATTACAATTTAGAGTGTTGAAAGCTTTGACATGTGTCGACCGCAATTGACTATGCGTAAATACTAAAGTCGGCAAAAAAATTTACGAACTACTTTTGTTTCATTAGGATAATTCACATCAACAAATGCACCCTTTAGGTGATTTATTTAACTCCTTAGAGATTTCCAGAGTATTCTTGGATTTTATTGTATATAATTGAATATATTTTCGAATTTTTCAATACATTCTAGATTCTTATTTTTCGAAAATTTTCCAAGTCATTCTATAATTTGGAATTGTACTTAATTTGTTTACTTTTAATAAATTTATAAGTTTAAAAAAAATTTTAGTAGGCATTGGACAAATTTACATCAGCCGTCCTCGTTCGTGCCGTGCATATCTCCGTGACAATTGTTGCCGCTTCTCCTTAATTGGCGTAACTTTGAATGTACTTGGCGAGCACCAAGAACGTTGCAAGTCTTCCAGTTTGTAGCTGATCTCTTGCCACGATAAAACGATATCACCAGCGTCTCCCCGTTTCTGGAGCAATTCCTTGTATACTAGAGATAGTACTAGGGATGCGACATCGACAGCAGGACATCGATGTTGATAATACATGGCCTAAAAACCATCGATGTTTCTAAAATTCAGTGTATTTAAACTTTTCCCCCCATTCCTTAAAACTGGTTTAGCAACCTTGAACACTAATGTTCGCCTGGGGAGGGAGATTTAATTTGTCATTTGCCGTGTTTATTAATTTATAACTAAGACTTTTATTTCACAGTCAAAAAATATAATAAGAACAGTTAACAAATCTTTTATTTTCCAATTGAATATTATAAAAGAAAATAATATTTACAACAATTTGACATAGGTACTACTAACTATAAGTATAATTCGGTAGTTGTATAATAATAATTGTTACTTATTATTAATTATTTGTCAACTTATGGGGGCATCATTAACACTATTAAAACATCGATGTTAAAAAAACCTCGGCTCCAATAAACCGATGGTAAATACATCAATGTTTTATAAAATATCGATGTTTTGAAGACATCTATGTCGTATCGCTTCTTTTCAGACCCTTCACTTGGCCTCTTTGGTATAAAAGTATGTACAATTTACTGATTATAAAAATTATGGTACTTGGTTATTTTTTTAAATTTTTACAGTAGTACTTTTTTCATTTAAAAATAGAACATCGACAACGTAAAAACATTGATGTTAAAAAAACATCGGCTCCAATACATCGATGGTAAATATATCGATGTTTTTATAAAACATCGACATCGATGTCGCATTCCTTGATAGTACAACTCTTTGAGTACTTAGAATGGTACATCAATCAATGTAAATAACATAATTACAGTCCGCTGAAGTTTGTATTTTTGTGAGCAACAGTCCTTTCTATTTTACAAATTTTTTTGTGATTAGTTGAATCGTTTTAGTAAAAAATTGGAGAAATAAATCGGAGACCCTAGCGAGAGCCCGTTTTGAATGCTCGACTGACTTAGCCATTCCATCGCATGTTTTGAACACATCAAACAAAACAAGTTAAACATTTCCTCACATGAGACTAATTTTAATATTCATTTAATCGCCTCAATGAAATGAAATTAGAACTGCCACTCAGATGGTGATGTGACAGATTAAGTGCCGTTTTGCAAACTAGGGTGAAGGTCCCACATCATTTCACAGGCAGAATTTCGCAGTCACGTGATACCGTCAGAAAAAACATCGAGTGCAGATGGCGAAGAGGGCTGGGACTTTAGAATTGGACCGACTCCAGTTGGAAAATTGTCTGTCTAAATACAGGCGGCAACAGATTTGATAAATCATTTATCAAGATTATAAGATATTCGTCTCTCAACACAAATTGCCACCTCTTTTTTAACTACTACGTTCGCTCATAAGTTTATGTCCATTTTGCAACTTCTACGCTAAAGTATGAAATCTTTATTTCTCTTCGTGAAGTGATGATCAAAACCTAACTTAGCGTCAAAGCGTATTGTGAAACACGAGGAGGATCTTACTAAAATGTACGACTCATGTAAATAAAAAAAAGCTCGAAATTTTCTCTTTTACATGTTAAAATATCAAATAAGTGACATAAAAAAGTATTCAGGTGCTGATGAACTACTTAGACGTAATTTCTACTTAATAGATGAACTACATTTTAAAGTAATCCTGATATGCATCATGCGCGGGCATTTAAACAGCAAAAGTAAAGTCTTCGAAAACCGTCTGGTTTGTTTGTACTAAAAATCCCAATGAAAGGGGTGAGCTGTGGTATCTCGGCTGGTGTTGTTGTTACTAATTCTCCTTGGTCTAGATCAAGTCCAGAAGATCGTACACCCTCAAAAAGTCCATAACTTGGACAGGATTCACTTTCAAATCAGTCTTGACCTTCCCCATACAAGCAAGAAGGTGACCGGGGGACGCCGGAGCCAAACTGCATTTTCTACACGGTAAAAAAGTCTTACGTTCCTGGTCATAGTAGAGAGACTTAAGTTAAGTCTCGGTTGGTAGAGTAGCCAATTCGAAACCGAAGGTTTGTGAATTCGAAATTCGATGCTACCAAAAGCCGTGGTGGAGGGGGTTGGTGCACACTAAATATGTAGAGGCCTGAGATGTCCTCACTTTGGCGTGGTTTGGAAGATTGGAGAGTGAAGTACCAGCTCAGATATTGACTTCGTCATTTGAACGTAGTTCAAATTACATAGCGTCATCCTCCGATCTTTCCCTACGAGATTTATCCCGAACCGTCCCCGATTGTCCCCCCCCACGCTCCTAGTGTGATGTTAATTCAAATACTTACCTAACCTGATCACTTCAGTAAATAACTAACATTTTGGAGAATTTTATAACTTAACATATTCTTCTTTGTTCTAAAACTAATAATAATACTTAGGGAACCAGTGCACGAAAATCTTTCAGAATTTCGATTATTTTTTTTATAAATGCAAATAAATGTTTATACAATTATGTTTAAACTGATGTATTATTTATGGAGATAGGTTACGATAACTATTCTTCTATTTATAATGATATATTCTAAAAGTACAGTTTGAGTAAGTTATATAATGATTGTGCAAAAGTAAGATCAAAAGTGTATATAATTCCCTTTGTATACTATTACTATGTGTACTTATGCATTTTTTTTAATTACTCCCTATTAATTTCTTGGTCCACGGTAGCTCAGTTGGAAGAGCAACGGATTAGCAACCGGCGGATTGATAATTCCATACTAACGTGGCCTCAGAGTCGTCACGTTGGCATGGTGTGGAAGTTCAGAGAGTGGGGTACCAATTCAGGTTCTAGTCATCCGACCATGGTTCAAAAATACGAAGCGTTGTCCTTTTATCTGTCTTTTCCGGATTGTTCCCGGGTCGTCGCAAGTACCCCCCTGTGTCGCTGAAGTGTTAAGCTAATTAAACTACCTACCTCAGTGAAAAGTCTCACCTTTATCTGTCTATAAACGTTGTTTTTTTTTTCAGATGTGTTCTTCAAAGCGGATGTCAAATATTTTCTCTATTTCCTTTTAGTTTTTCAATAACTTGTGTTGCACCAGTGCGACGTTAATTACAAACCTACCATTTAATTTTGCAAAACGAATTCAGGTGTGACTGATCATCATATAAAATCTTTCGTACAACATGCAATAATAACCATCGTTTCTAAAAGCTGTAAGCAAATCATAGTGTTTTCCTATCATGCGTCATCATTGTTTAAAATATGAATTTCTTATGAGGTAAGGTAGGCACTTCATTAGACTCTGCCTCGGGAAATTGAAACCAGTTTTTGCTTTTCTCTTCACACTTTTAATAAGTTACCGAACTATTAAAAGGACGTTCTACTTAAAGTAGCACATTTTTGGTTTAACTAATCCGCTTGAATTCCAATTCCAATAATAATTCCACTTTATGCTGTAATTTGTAGATTTTATTGTTAAAGTTATAGTCATTTAATTTTCTTTATGATTGTAAGCGATCTTATGATCGCTATTAAAATATTTTTTATAGCTCAATCCATCACAAAACAATACTATTTCTAAAATATATGTAGAGACATTATTTCTCTCTCACCCAAAAGCAATAAATTGATTAAGTGAATTTGGCGTTGATAGATAAATTAACAGATGGTAAAACGTGTAAAATATCAAAAAATATAATAGATATAACTAGGTAGTAACTTCATCTTTGAGTAAAGCCAGTGAATTCGTATGCTTATCAACTTGAACAGTCAACTTCTTGGAAAAGATAAAATACTTCAAAATCTTTTGTTACATAATGTACAGTATCATAAATTTCATGGAAACATCTTTTCCCGTTTCATTCGTGGAATACGTTTATCCTTATTTTAAAAGGTTAGATTTTTCTGAATAACATGAAAAGCAAGCAATTTATTTCTTTGTGCTCTTTAAAGTGGATGAAAGCAGACTGAAAACTTGTTCCTGCCTTCAAAATACATTTTATAAAAGAGCTATCCATTGAGTTTGAGAATATCATGAATACTAAAGGCTTTTTCATTTCAAATCTAATTGATTAATTCAGTTATTTATAAATGTACCTAAAATAAGTAATCTATTCGCAAAAAGTGAATAGAAACGTGTATTGTACGAAATTCTTAGATATATTTATATATGAGACTAAAGAATATATAATTTCTGCCTTTTTTGTGTAAAAATAAATTATACAATTCGGCAAACAATTTTTTTTCGAATCGGCTATTATTTCTACGATTTCTCTCCTTTTAATATATAATTTGCTATTTCCAGATGCAAAAAAAGTTCATATTTTTGGCGGAAAAATTCCTACATTTAATTATTACAGCCATTCAAATTTTTGAATTCGCCCCATTCATTAGAAATGTAAAAATAAATGTAGGTATTTAAGGTTGATACAGGAGAACTTCGTAGCAAGTTCATCTAGATTTTGTTTGGTATTACTGTATATAGTTGGGTGTTGTGTCATGTAAAAATACAAGGTCCTTTCCATTTGCTAAAACTAGTCATTTAGTTTTTGCATTAGTAGTAGAGCCTTGGCTCTTTCTATCCCAACAGATACGCGCTGGTGGAACGGCACGAAAGATTTATTTTCTCCGCTATTAGTTTGTGCTCTAAGAAATTCGAACTATGAAGATGTCTCTAAGAAATTCGACTTTTTAATGAAGAATTTATTTCAGAATCAAGGCTTTTGATTGAGTTTATTCCTATAGTGAGAATTTCAGTCATGTGGAGCACTAAACATCAGACACCATCAAATTTTCACATTTGAAATTTTCTACCTGTTCTTTTTCGATATTGAAAAGGAAACCAGAAACATTAACTCCCTCAGTAGCACACGATTTACAAGTAGTGTAGTGTTTTTTTTTCACAAGAGACACATATCCAGAATTAGATCCGGTGCACACATCCGGTTTTTCAACGTGCGGCGCTGCTGCGGCAACGCAAGTGCGGTATGAGATACATTAGATCCAATGGACTGGTGCACACATGACTCCGGCGACGCACGTACAATTTGAGTGCAAGTTGTACCGCAGTTCCCCACGGCGCCGCACACGCTTCTCCGATCTAAAGTACCTTGTTTTCATAAATAAGTGGAATATAAATAATAGTTAATAAATGGTTGTATCCCAGGACTCGAAATAGATTTTTAATACATAAGCACTTTGTGGACCTAAGTTTTTTAATTAGGTGCACAGGTTATATTAAGGTACACATTTAAATAAAACCGTAATATAAGAGTATTAATGTAATGAGAAATGTTTTATTAGTTGGGTATGTTTATATAAGTTTTTGTATAGTAGATAGTAAATAAAAATATTTAAAAATCAAGATTCTCACTTCTCCAGCGTACGGCTGTCGCGACAGTCGCTTCAACAGAGCCACCTGGAAAATGTTTCGATCATAGGAAAGTTCTGGTGGCAGTGACACAAGTAAACTTTCCTCCTGTAAAAACCCGTTACGACCCAGCGATTTTGTTTTTGCATAGTGTTAATTAGGAATTTTAATTACGTTCCTTTAGAGATCGATACTAATATTTTGTTCAAACATCAAAATAACATGAAACACGTTCCACTCACCCCACCCTTTTTTTTAACGTTAGGTGCACGCAGTGCACCTAGCGGGATAAAACTAGGTGCACAATTTTATTTTCATGTGCACAGTGCACCTGTACACCCGGGTATTTCGAGCCCTGTTGTATCCAGAAACGTCTATTTTGTTTCAAAATATACTTTTTTTTTGCACCAAGTAAGCGAAATGAGCACGTTTTCTTCAATGGAATATTTATCGCAAATTGCGCGAAATGAGTACTTGCGTCATTTCACGGTTATGTGTGCATAGTTTGCCTTTGGGGCCGCAGCGGCGCCGCACGTTGAAAAATCGGATGTGTGCACCGGGCCTTAACAACCACATCATTTATAGGAAGATTCACAAGAAAGATTCTGTTGGTCAAGAAAGTCGAATTGGTTTGCCGTGTATACATTTGCAAGCCGAACAGTTTGCGAGCCTCTAGTTCTCATGATTTGGACGAGGTTTGGGAAGCAAAACAAGCGGCTCGTGAACCTCTCGTGGCGATCGGCTTCCTGCCGGTTTTTCGACGAAGACAAAGGCGTTCTCGGTTCAGATTTGAACGGCGTCGTGAATAGTTTGTTGCTTTTCTTTATGCTCGCGAGTCTCCAAAGGCTCCATCGACAGACACCGGTGATGACGATTGAGCTGTAGAGGCTCCGGGGTCGACCACGTCCACTCACTATCGTGTTCATCCTGGGCAGATAAGGGTTTTTCGGACGGCGTGTCACTAGGCCCACTTCTAATATTTCTCATTAGAGGCTTTCCCTAGCTTCGGCTAATCCGCTGTGGGTTTTCAATAACTCGGTACGGAGGGGTCACTAGCGCGTCTTTCTAGTAATTGCTCTTCGTTACGTGGACGATTCTATTTAGGACCGTGGGGAGGACAGGCGCCTCAATCCCATGATAGTACTTTACGCAAGTCCAACTTGATCGGCTAATCGGATCACATGACCTAGATGCGTATGTCATCAAGGTTTATAGTTGCTGGCGATTTATCTCTTCCTTTCTGCTTTCTTCTTTTCTTTTCAGATCCATGGCTATGGGTGGGTAGAGGTGGGAGCCGAAAATTGTATCCTTTTATTATATGTTAATAATTATATAAGTTAGTGTTTTATGTATGCTTTTTGTTACATCAGAATGGTCCTAAGCCAGCGGTGGATACGACATCATCATCCTAAAGCAAAGGGGACGGCAGAGGGGCGGAAACATATCAGCTGGTAGTGAGTTCAGGAGTGGTTCTTAGATTATTTATGTAAAATCAACGGAAGCTTGGAAGAATATGAAAAGGGTATTAAAAATTAGGAAAAGTAAATTTGAATGAAAAGGAATTAAATTGGAATTTTTTTTAAATAATTTGGAGGATCTAAAAATTTTTCCGCCAGCTGGGTTCGAACTCGGGAAGTCATCCTCAGCTGCCGACGCTAATCTGAAGGTGGGTGACTTTAGACGTTAGGCCGTCGTTGCTTCACGAAAAGAAGCTCTTTAAAGTATAAGTACCCTTCCATCAATCATACATTCCATCAATCTGCTTCAAAAAATCATAGAAGACACACAAAAAAAAGACTACCAGACAAGTAAATAATCATAGCTCACTGTAGATCAAATGATCAAAACAAGTTACGAAAGAATCAAACTGAAGAATCGATTCACTTATCAAGAGTTTAATATCTACCGACCTCCCTACGGTCCTAAATAGAATCGTCCACGTAACGAAGAGCCATTACTAAAAAGACGCGCTAGTCGGAGGGGTCTGCTTCCATTCGAAGGAAGGAAGGTGGTTCTGGTTGTTTCCTTCCTTTCCTATGGATCGATGGAAACTCGTTGTGAAAATAATTTCAACGAGCGGCTCGCGAACGGTTCGACTCGCAAATGTATACGCACCTTTTGAAGTCGCACAGAGTTGGTTGGATTGAGTTTTATGGCGCAAAGATCCAGGTTTGGTCTTGCTGCGCCGAACACAAGACAAACATGATCAAGTAATTGACATACACGCACAACGAAAGTTTTATTACCACGGAAGCGAAAATACACCCAGGGAGGAATTGAACCTGAAATTAATCAAACCTGCGCAGGTTGCTCGCTCATTGGGAATACCCACTGAACAGCGGCGGTCTTAGGCCCGGCGCACACATCCTGTGTTTCAACGCGCGGCGCCGCTGCGGCACCGAAGCCCAACTATGCACACATAACCGTGAAATGACGCAAATACTCATTACGCGCCATTTGCGATAAATATTCGATCGAAGAAACGCGTTTATTTCGCTTACTTAAAGTATGTTTTGAAACAAAATAGACGTTACTGGATACAACCAATTGTTAATTATTATTTATATTCCAATTGTTTATGAAAACAAGGTACTTCAGAATATAAGCTTCAAAGAGAGTAGGTTAGATTATGGTTTTTTTTTAATAAAAAATGCAAATAATCCGGAATGGCCTGGATCCGGAGGATTCCCGATATGAGGCTTTGTACTGTTTTCGTGTAGTTTCACGTTCTCCTATTGGATATCCACCTAGTCTCGCTACTAAGAAATCTGCTCTTGACACCAAGTCGGGTGGTAGCGGGCATTGAACATACAGGGGACGTTCGTTTTGCAGTAGGTGTGAATCACGGGGGTTTTGTTTTCGCAAATTTGATGGCGGAAAGGTACTTTTCTAGTAGTGATCCCGACGGCAAGTAAAATTTGCAACAAATATATTTCCAAATTATTAAATGCACCAATGGTACAAACGTAAATATATTTCTTTGAGCATACCTAAGGAAAGTAATGTAAGGTCCGTTTCTACAGGAATGGACAGGTTGATGTATGTTACAGCTTTCATGGTAGACAGATAATATAAGTATTTAAAGTATTCGAAGTAGGATATTTTAGACATGTTCAATACGTATACTGAAGGCAAAAGCATTGAAAATGTGGTAATAATATAGATCTGATAGATGTGATCCAGTGAATAGATGTCATTGACGACAAATATGAAATACTAGTCACTGGCTACCCCGAGTTGCTCGAGCCCGTGGTATTTGGTTTTTATCTGGTGTAAAATTTTCCGCAGATATCAAATCCATTGAAATATTCAGTCTGTCTCTAACGATTCCGATTTTACGAAAAAAGAACTTAGCTATCCCAGTTAATATGTTTTTATTTCTTTGCTCTCCTTCACTAAAATAAAAATATGTTTATATTTTTATTTTAACGCGACGGGCAGAAAATGCAATCTGTTTATTTTTGGAAAGCGAAAGTTCACGTGACGTCATAATCTCTTGCGAAAATATAAGAGATTAAAAGAAACTCAAACGAACTAAGTATCTATCTGTTGTAAAATTTTCAGCAAATTTCAAATCCGTTAAAATTTTTATTCTGTCTTTAACGACCGCTGAGATAACAAAAAGCACTGATAAACGCCAGTGATAACTTTAGTAATATTTTGCTTCATTGGAATCTGTTTCGGCAGGAAATCAAAATGAATGAATCTCGAAACAAACGAAGGTCATTCGATCTCCCCGGAGATGTAAAAAACTTGTCATGGTTCCAAAGGCTGACGTCAATGTGACACGTGAGGGCGAAAAGACAAATTTTGATGTTTCTGCATTCCTCGGAATTACCGCGGTAAAATGAAGAATGGTGAAAAAAACTATTAAATTCATTTAAAAATGTCTTAGATTGAATTTTAAAATTCGCCTCGACCCTAAAACTGCAAAAAATTCACACTACCAATGTGCCAAATCCCATTACTGTAAGTGCCATAGATTCGTCAGGACTTCGCGGGCAAGAAACAAACAAACAGACCAACACTTCCTTTTATAAAGTAGATATAATTTTACAGTCTATTTGAAGGAGAAAGCGAATACTATGCAATTTCCCTTCGAGGTAAGAAATATTACATTGAAATTAGTCGACACAAAGCGTATCGTGACATTTAAAGTTGCGGTAATGACTTCCCCTGGGTGATAATATATCGCAGCTAAAAATCAAAATGAATTAAATTCCGATTGTATTGCCTGTCGTCCTCACCTTGAGAATAGTGCTAAATAAATCAGTTGCATTTCGGCTTGGGACGTTATTGTGTTTGAAACGTAGTACTTCAGCGAACTTTGATCTGGAGGAACGTGAGAAGCATAAACAATACCAGGACCTGCCCTTTAAGGGTGATGTCGATCCGGTTTTTCATTCCCTTTCCACACCATACCAAGCACAGTTCTTGAAATGAGGCTTCATGGTAGGGGATGTTAGCAAACAGGTTTCTTGAATATTATTGCTTTTTTTACTCGCCGTCTGTTGTTGTTTTTTGTGGTACTTTTTTGCCTTCTCCTCCTCTATGCCTGTTTATGGTACCTTCTCTGTTGCTTTACTTCAACCAGAAGAAAAGCGATAAATTTATTGGTGGTTATGTTCGCCTTAATAGCCTGTCTGCAGTTAGTTTGGGTTTTATGGCGTAAAGTCATTTTTCGTCAATCTGCGACAAATGCAAGATAGACAACGTCAAGAAATCGACATACACACACAAGGAAATTCTTTATTGACATCAGATGGAAAAAAATATTCCAGATAAGTTAGAGGAATAGAACCTAAACCACCTGCAACTCATAGGTTGCCTGCAAAGTGGACAAACCCTACCTGCATTCGGAACAATGAATTGTGAAAGGCATTTTCTGTCAAGATTATGCAATTTGTTTAACTATGCAATTTGTCTGCACTGAAAATACCTCTCATTGTATTAAAATATAAATATTTCAAAATTAAATGCGAAACTGACGATAAATTTCAATATAAAAACTGAAAAGTGGATAAATGAGCAATTATTATATTATATAAGCTGTATTCATAATTATATTTTCCCTTTTTTCTGATAGCCATTTTGCTTTTTTACAATACCATGCCCATTGCGAAATGAGTTCTCTGTTCCACAGAAAGGCTAACGGATTAGCGACAAGAAAGTTGGGAATTCGAGACTCGTTTTAGCCCAAAATCGTCGGTGTACGTTAAATCTGCAGTGGCCTCAAATTTCCTCACTTTAGTGTGGTTTGGAAGTGTGAAGAGTGGGATGGCAACTCATGTGTTGACCTCGTCATCTGACCGTAGCTCAAAATTACGAGATGGATTCGGATCTTTTCCCTTGCAATTGATATGAAACCGTCGCTAATGGCTGTTGTGGTGTTGCCGCTGTGTTGCTTCAGTGATAATGAAATTCAAATGCCTACTTACCTCTTTCACATAGAAAATAGCTATAAATTTTGGGAATTTTATAATCCAATATATTCCTTGTTAGTTCAACAACCGATATTAAATGAAAAAAAAACTTGAAAAATTGATTTCTTTATTTGAAGTTTTATAATTCTATTTGATTTTATTTGCATGATTCCTCTAGTATTAATTACTTATTCTCCTATTATTAATTAGGTATTCTAAAAGTAAAGTTTGATACATTATAAATTGATTGTGTTCAAAATTAAAATAAAGGTGTGCAAAAATTCCTTTTATACTAATCTGAATTCCTAAATAAAATTCCTCGTGTGGAAAAAAATCCTTTTTTTAACTGATTGAGTATACATGTATTTCGACTATTTAATACACTTAATAACCCACTTACAAAAGTGGGTTACAGGAATAGAATCATCGCCGTTCGCAGCTCGAAGGCTGCTTGATCAGTGGGCGAACCCATTGAGCAACGTAAGTTGCACCTATTTTATAGAAACCTATATGAAGAAAAATACATAAGTTAAAAAATACTAAAATGACTTAAATAAGTTAGGATTGTGATGGAATAAAGTGAAGAAATAAACGTGTTTCTAGCGTATAAATCTGTCAAAATTTTCTTTAAAAATTGTATTAGTTTTAGTTTTTGTGTAACTAGAGTTTAAATTAGATATTTAAAAAACTTTTTACTAGCCCTGTTCTATATAGTTTTTCTCAAAATAGTCTTTCCTCAACGATATTTTTCGTTTTTAAAATTTTACATGTTTTTACGTGCTTTTATAAACGACAAAAAGTTCCAAGTCCAGAAAACGTATTAAGTATTGTCATGTTTATCCTCTTAGGGGGTTCCACTCAAAATTACATCTTGCAACTTGCATAACTTTTACATAGTTTTCACCTTCTTGACCAATAAAATCTATCAAATTATTCTATTCTGAGGAAATAAGCAAAAACATATTTTTTCAAAAGAATACTAATCTAAGGGAGGAAACGATAGAATTTTTTGAAGGAATTCAATTCTTTGGAAAGGAGCAATAAAAAAAGCACTTACCAAAATATTACCATCTTAAGAAAGGAACAATATATAATGTTTCCAAATGATTCTATTCTACAGAATGGTTCAATATAATGGTTTCAAAGAATTCTATTTCAAGAAAAGTACTAGTAAAATTGTTCAAAATAAAGATTCTATTATTTGAAAAGAACGAATTGAATCTGTATTATGGTTGATAGAATTCATATTTTTATTAATATTTTTGGAAACATTTAAATCTTTACCATTTCAGAATAAAAATATTACGCCTCTCCATAATATCTTTATAAACTAGCTAGTACAGATCTTAAATATAAACAATTCGTTAGTCTCAGAATGTTATTTTGAAATAGTACGAAAAGAACAGCAGAATCTAGTTTACAATTTTGCTAAAACCTTATCCCATAAAAATTATAATCGACTAGAAAAAGAACACGATTTAGAGTTCCGTTGTTCTACCACCTAATCCTACGAAAGATTCTTCATGTTTATATCTAGTTATATATTTTTATTGAACATAGGTAAAGTATTGTCATGTTCATCAAATTTCAATACAGGCATAAGGAAGGTACAGTACTACGAAATAATAAAACATATTTTAATACTACTTTGCTTGGAATTGAATTTGATAAAGGATATGATCAATGTGAAACTTACAAGTACTGTTTCAGTACAATGTGCCCAAATCAATCATTCCTCCGACGTAAAAGATAACTTATTTTATGTAGCACAAAACTCGGAATTATAGCGATTGAAAATTACGCAATAGATGAAGATGTGTGATTTTTTTGTGTAATATAACAACCCTTTTTTTCATACAAATGCCAACAAAATACATTAAAATACAATTAGACTTAAGATTCACACATTCTTATTCAAATTCGTCTTATTATTACATCTACTTGAAAACATGACAGCGGTATCTAATTCTAGGCATTCGGAATTGCGCTTGAGCCATGTAGCCTCCTAATTTCTCTGAGTTTCACGTATTAAAGGGCGCTTTCAGAGTAGTGTACACATTTCCATATTGTTAGAAATCATAGGTTTGTCAAATTACTGAGAATAGTCGGCAGATCAAAAGCGAAAGTGCTGACGGGACCAATTGCACATCCAGAGGGAGTGGGGTTGGCTGAAGTCCATCAGTCAACCCCTACTATGTCATTGCTGATAGACTTCAACCACCCCAATGCAACACAAAATTCACATTTTTATCCAAAACGATATTTCTTACAGTATGAAAAGCATGGTATCATTTTAAAATTTTTCCATTATTTCATGTAATTGTAATTCTCAGTTGAAAGCAAGGGTATTTAAATCATTTCTGCTTAGGAAATGTTTAGAGGAATGATCATAATAAAATGCATTTTTCTGTAGTTAACCCTCCAAATGGTTTCGACGAGATATCTCGTCGCCTAGATATTGCTTATTCTTTGATCATGACGAGATCAAGATCTGGTCAGTTTTCTTCGACGGCATATCTCATCCATCAACATCTGGTCAATTTTGCTTACCTAGTCAATGCAACCACCAGGAGGGTTAAAGAAAAGTGAATTTGGTTGCGTGTTCTATAACTAAGGGATTTTCAACTAAAACTGATTTTGTTTAAATCAGTCTTTGAATAAATTTTCTGTCTGAATTTCACTAATCAAATCCAAACTGAGTTTTTCTTAAATTTTCATAACCCCGCTCATATTTTCCCCATAAACTGATGGTGAGTAAATGAACCAGGGGAACGGTTGTGAAGTTTCGGGGTAGAGCTTTCCCAAATGACCACATAGGAATAACAGGATGATGATCACTTTCTCAGTCTTTCTGAATAAAAAATTATGGGTTCGCTCGCACTTAAGGAAATTATTCACATATATTTTCATTTTGCACACTATATAAATAATAATACTAAATCTAACCTGAAGATTCGTTACCTATAACAGAAAGTACCACCTCATCACATCATTATTTCAAAACGTACACATTTCTAACTGATCGAATAAATAGTAATTTGACTGTAAAAAGATCGAAAGCATTAACTGAAAAAAAATTACAAACTATGAATAATGTATTTGGAAGAATATATTTATGATGTGCGTTTGGGAAAATGTTCGTGTAGGTGTAGGTAAAATGCTGCTTAGAATGATTTTGTTTTTGTTTTGTTTTTCTCTTAAGGGTAATTAACAGTAGAATCACTATTATTGCTTTCATTGTCACTCAAAGACAAACATATTGTTATTGTATGCTTAGGTACAGTATTTACTGAAATTTCTGCAAAGCTATCAGAACGTATCCATCGATAAATCACTTTCTGTCCAATATCAATGTCATATTTTAGCCATATCAGCCCTAAAAAGATATATAAATTTGTATTCCAAACATTATACAAAAAGTAGACCGTCCCCTTAATTGTACCGGTTCAATCTAGGAAACTTTTATAAATATTTAAAAATACGTCACATTCTTATATTAAGCTAGAAAAATAAAACTATATTTGTAAATTGTAGCTAGACAAGTGTGTACTTTCTGAAGATATACTAAAATTTATATTGCTACTTGCTTTAAAACAGTCACAGTACTAATGATATTTGGTTTCAATATTTAATTGATAATATCTAAACGTTGTCTAATAAACCAACACTAACTGCTGCCACGAGGTGCTCCCTCATGAAAATGATTGCATCAGCCGCGTTTACGTCCATGCAACTTAAATTGCCTATTTTGCGGGGAAAATGCCTTATACACAGGTCGTTATAATAGTGATCCAACCTGGATGATAGTTCAAATTAAGTAAATATCCTACTTATGTGTGGAATCTATTTTTTCTTAGAAATATAAAGGATTTCCAAATATTTGGAACAAATATAAAGAGAATAGAAGCTTTGATTTTCTATATCTTATCCATGTTTACTAGAAACTAGGTATATTTTTAAAACGTGTTACGATCGTATTTATAGTAATTATAACTTCTTCAAGGTACATTTCTTCATAATTTTGTGAAGAAACTAGACTTTAGTACAAAAAATGCTAAAAATGATGGCATATGTATATATTTTGACCAAATTTCCTTAAAAGTCATTGGTTTGTGACACATAGGCTTCTGGAATTCCATTTTACCAATAGAAGCAAAATATACACACACAACCTTTTAAAATAACATTGGTTACTAATAGGATTTTTAGTTATACAAAGCAGATTAAAAATTTTATAAAGGTGCCCCTTACAAAATAATTGAACTCATTAAAACACATTTATTTCGATGTTTCAAATAACTTGATTTTATTGGAATTGTACTCAATAAGTAACTATAATGTCACCATTATCATTTTGAATAGGTACGTGGGTTATTTAATTATTATGATGGATGCAAATTATGGATATAAAATTATTTGGATGGATATAGAACAGAGTGTATGGTATGTAGAAATGTGTTAAAAGTTACTTTATAATACTAAATATCGTTTACATTTTTCTATGAAAGAGAAAAGTGATTATTCTGGTTACTTTTTTTATTCTACAGTTAATCAATTGAACCTGAGTAACTCAAGGTAAAATTCTCTCTGTGTATTAAAAAATGAATATTCATATTGATACTAAAATGTTTGACAGAATACCTTTGTAATTGTTTAATTAACTAGATAGCATATTAAATGTACTATTTAATTTAAAAAAACTGAAAATTGACTAGACAGATGCCGATTATTTTCCTGCCCATGTTTACGGAACAACCCGGAATCAAATTTTTTCAACTCAAGTGGTTTCACACTTTTGACGACATATAATATATAATATAACAAAAATGTCTGCATAAAATAGGTTTCTTTGATTTTTAAAGCTAGATAATAATTTTTGGCATAAAAAACAGTACGGAGCATTGAAATGAGCACATCGTAGTAAATAATATTAAAATATAAACTGTGACTTTTGGGCTGCTGAATAGTACTCGTGTATATTCTAACTATTAATAATTTTTTAAACAGAACTTTTGAATTACAATCTTGACTTTATTGATTTATATACTTCATAATGACTGTTTATACAAAGATATGTCCAAATGCGATAATTTTCCAAAAGCATTTATAAAAGCAATTAAATTATGAAATATAAAAGTAGATGGCAATATTCCACCATGACTATAGTTAGTTAAACTTATATTCTGTCAATGTCAATTTTTATGTGACACATTGCATTTTTATTAAATTGGAACACATGAATGTTTAGCACCATTAATTTACCATGCATGTGATGCACATTTTCACTATGAATTTATGATTCTAAATTATTGTACTTACAGTCTTTATCTCCATCACAATCCTATAGTAATCCAAAACACATTGCAATAAAACTGTTGACTTTACTTTTGGCAACTCACAACAACGACACTTACATTAAGGAACACCAATTTGTAAAAAACTTGAATAACCTATAGTGAGTGTCTTGCATTGTCTTCTCAGATAGGTTAAGCCTCTGACGCATCACCGTAGTCTTTACCCTCTAATCTCCGAGACAAGTTGGATAAGAAATCTCTGAAATTCACCGAATGAAGATTTTTGGCGAGTAAATGTATGATGAACCAGTCGCCCATTTTGCATTTCCTCAGCACTATCTCCAAATGCTCCTCTCTGGCAAGGCTGGCCCTTGGCTTTAGGGTTCTCTTGCGAGCTTCAGGAGACACAAACAGCACCACGCGGTACGCCACCGCGATGCAGGACACGACTGCCAGAAAGACGAACCAAAACCACAAAAAGACGTAGATCTTCTCGTTGATGATATTGATGGGAAGGATGCACATGGCGTCGTGCTTTTGCACGTCACCGGACGATCCATAGCGGTGGAAGGTACACTTAGTCAGCCTGGGGAAAACACGAATCATTGGATCATAGCGAAGTGTCCAGTCCCAGTCCGAAAACTTCCACACTTGAGTGCCGTAAGAGGAGAACGCTCCACCCAGAAATGTGTCCATCAGGTACATCTGCCCGATGGCGTTCGTCGCGTTCATGATTTCGGCGACGAGGTAGAACTTGGAGTAGTTGTCGTTGTGATTGAAGTTGGCGATGACATAATCCACCAACAACCGCAAGTTTCCCTCCCTCTTGGTTTCATTCATGACAGGACTGTTGAGTCCCTGGATCATGGCCTTGAGCCTTCCCGATTCCATAGACTTCCAGAAAAGCCTCGGGATGTAGACCAGGATGGCTTGGAGGAACAGCACGAAGCATACCCACTGGTAGTATGCGTGGTAGACCCGTTGATCTCCTTCCTTGTACTTGTCGACTCCTGGATACGGGATTTCCTTACCCACCTCTTTGAACCAGGCACCCTCGACGCTGAACGTCGAGTGTATCCAACAGAAAGTGTTCAGTACCTTCGACGGTATGTCATCCTTTGAGATGCAGTCGATGGGATCGCCGATGTACTGGCGACTGGTCACCAGCAGGCTGAAGCAGACCAGTATGGGCAGGGTCACCTTGTAGTGCAACCTGAAGACGTTGTTGTCGATGACAACGCCTTGTAGTTTCAGGACCCCTTTAAGGGACTCGAACAGCTTATCCATGGTTCGTGGAAGCGTCCAGTCCGAGCGAGGGAAACGAGATCACTCCCAGTGCAGTTGAACTCGAAGCGAATTCCACCAGTTGCTTCTGACTCGGGGGAAAAAAGGTGAAGAAATAACAAACACACGAACTCGCCGGACGAGAGACTGGAGGTCACGTGGCGAGTCTGTCTCGGGGCTCGGTCGCATATTAAGCTTGTTTTGCCGTCCCGGTTATGAGAAAGTCCAATTATCTCATGCAAAATTCGCTTCGGGGAGACATACGCAAATGATATCGTTAGATTAATTTTCTCAGGGAGGTTTCAGGTTATGATTCACTTCGATAGTCCATTTCTTTCTGTTTGCATGGGAGCTGTAAGCGGCGCTGGTTCGATTCCTTCCTGAATGCCTGTGTCACCTTCTGCGTTTGTAAAACGTCCCTTGTTTATATGCCCATTTTTTTTTTACTTTGTTTGGCGCAGCTTGTGCAAATATAAACCTTGAAACATAAAACCCAACCCTATTAACCAACTTTCTGGTTACAAATCTGCAATGATTTGTTTTGTTGACAAAAATATAACTTTACAAGTTTTGACTAAGAATTGTTGTGTTTGTGTTAGACATGGAATCTAAATGGATGTGCCTATACCACAAGACACCGATAGCAAAATTTTAGGGTAAGGCCATGTAAACATGAAATGTTCTTGTTCTGTAAGTAGCCTGCCTTGTTTTTTCGGTTCAAAAACGTTTAAATATTTTTATTGTTTTAAGAAAATAAAGCACTTAAAATTGTATTAAAGAAGAATGCATTCATTTATGCATATAGAAGTATTTGGGATCAAGAATTAGGGATATTTCGATCACAGTTGATTTATGTTGCTGTTTCCAAACACTGATGTGATAGAACATAAAACAAATTCTATAAGCGTCGTATAGTCAATGTATAAGAGTAGTTTTCTAGTTTTGAAATACGGAAATTATTCATTTAAATATAATTTACTGTTTAAATTTGAGCAATCTTTTAGGCTTTACTTCGACAAATATAGAAAAAGGTTCACACACACATAGGTATTTAAAAATCTATCTCACTTTTCGTTTGATAAAGTTAGTGGGCTTAATTTTTCTATCCTTCTATTGCTCTTTTTTGCTTTTTGTCCCACGCTCCATATCCTAGATTCGACTTTGACTTAATTTCCGTTCGTCTTCGTAAACTAATCGAGTACCTTGAACAAGTATTGAAATAAGGTCACAAAACCGCAGTAATTGCACGTACTTACAAAATCACAGCATTATTTTTTACGATATTTTAGGACATAATCAAGAGAGTATGGATTCAAATTTGTTACAGGATTTGACGTCCTGTTTCTTACGATTTCTTTCTTTAAATCAGAAAGTGCCGGTACTATGGTACCTATAATCGAGGTTTTAGGAGTGTGGCCAAGGAAATATGAAAAGTTTTTTACAATGATGTGCAATCTGATGTGGAGGTTAAAAAATTACAACCTTTTAACTGTGTTTAAAATAACAAAGGTGTACAATAAATAGAAAGAAGAGAAACAATAAAATAAAATTACATCCGCTTTCTACTAACTTTCAATGTAGCTATTTGCGAAATAAAGCAAGCCTCCAATTTGCTATTTTTGTAAATATTTATTTTCTATCACTATCTTCGAGATGTGTACCTGGTCTGCTCACCGGATAGACATATTTAGAGGGCCGTATCTGACTGGAGGGCTGGATAAGCCTGTTCGGAGTGCCGTATCACATCTGTCGACCAAATAAAACATATCGAGGGTCGTATGTAATTTTCAGGTCGAGAAAACCTTTCCAGAGGGCCGTATCTGGTATGCAGGCCTGATAAAAATATTTGAATGGCCGTACTTTGTATGTGGGCTGGTTAAATCTATCAGTAGGGTAGTATTTGGTCTGCAGATTGGATAAACCTGAACTTCGAGGACGGTTAAATCTATCCGGTAGCCCGTATCTAGTCTGTGGGCCGGATAAAAAAATTTGAGGGCCGTATCTAGACTGCGAGCATTACAAAAATATTTGTAGGGCCAAATCTGGCCAGATAAAAATTCTTGGAAGGTCGTATCCGGGACTGATATGGCTTTTGGGTGGAACTAATTATCTTATGCGTAGTCTTTTATCTTATGGTTACATTTTTTAGTTGACAGGATAAACCTCATCCCGATAGAGAACAACAGCTGTTAATCAAATAGCTTATATTAATACATTCATGCAAGTTAAACATCGAGTACTCGGGAATGCTAACTTTATTTCATGAAGGGCTCCTTCATATGTGGGGACAGCGTGAAATGTCACATATTTTTGGCCTATCAATTGTGCCTGTTACAAAGTCCTAAACAAGTCTCGGTAAAAAGGTTTATAAACCTCCCAAGGCTTAATACATCAGAGATAACAGATGCTCAACACCCAACAAAAAAGCGAGCTACAATTAATAAACTTGATAGCAAAATGACCCCTTGACATGAATAACTGCTTTCATTCTGCCGCACTTGATGGCCAAAATGAAACTGTTCACAGGTCTGTTCCCTCTCGCTTAGCGAACAGAGGAGATAATTCAACAGTGCTCTTGAAATATACGCAATATGTCGTCATACGGAAGTTGGATTCTATTTCAACCAAATCTCCTTCGTGATTGGGCGGTATTTCGATTCGAAGGAAAACGAAATTGCGCTTCTACATCGAATGAAAAAACAGTTTTCATTTTCATCTTCCGTTAAAGACTCTTAAGTGTCCCCATTGAGTTTTAATTGCGGGACAAAACAAATCAAAATCAACTTTGAAATCGTGAATTATATGAAAGAATAAACCTTTATTGTTGATCCTCCTGGTGATTGTCTCGATGAGGTTTCTCGTTTTTAGCAAAGCTGACCAGATCTAAGATGAAAGAGATAACTCGCACATCAAGATCCCTTCGTCTCTTGTCATTAGAATATCAAATCTAAATCTCGTATTCATAAAAAATCGGCAATATCTCGATGACTAGCTAATTTTAGACAAGATATCTATTTACCATTAAGATCTAGCTAATTTTATTAACGACGAGATATCTCGTCGTTAGTAAAATTAGCCAGATCTTAATGGTAAATAGATATCTCGTCGAAACCACTTGGAGGGTTAACAAACAGATAAAAGCTCTTTGGTTCAGTATTAATTATTTCAATGAATTGGTGCACACAATTCGATTGGGGAGTTAATTTTTGTTGTCGACAAACACGTAAATGCCGTTTGGTTCAATTAAAATGTTTAAATTAGTTGGCAAACAATTTGATATTTGTTTCACTTTTTGGTGCTTTCTGAATTTTAAGTAGAGTAAAATTGGAGTCTCTTTGTGGAATGCCAAAAAAATAGCTTCGTAGCATTTAATCCGGTCACCCTATGGATAAAAACTGTCAAACAGCAAATAAGATTGTTGTTAAGTGGTATTCAAAGTCATATCATTCCTCTTCAATTTGAATATTATTTGTTCAATTTAAATGTCGTCCCTCATTTCTTAGTTCATTTTTTAGCACATATACCCAAAATAATTCCAAATTATATCATGCATAATTATTTAAATTGTGCCGTATGGTGCACATTAGCTTTTTTCCAGCGCATCTCAAATTGGGCTCCGTAAGGTAAAATTAAGGGTTTCGTGAGAGATTAATTAAAAACATAAGATTGGAATTTAAAAGTACTGTATGTATGTTGTTGCCTGGTGGATGTGATGATATTTGTGTCAGGAAGCTTTTACTGCACAGCTGATGTGCTGTTAAAGATGTTCAATTGTAAGATATTTGACTTAAGTGTTAATGTATTGATGCGATAGGAAAAATAAATTTAAGGAATTCGTTTAGGGAATATAAGATAAGATCTCGTAGTTAAATAATTAAATTTGGAAACGATGCTTTTGGAGTTCATAGGTAAAATGAAAGCAATTTGAACTTTTAGTGGAACTTTCGCTTTTTCCAATGATGGATGACAAGCCCTTTTTCGCTCACTGTTCTGTTTTAAAACCATTGCTATTAATATTTCTTAGATTTAGTTTTGTCACACTACGATAATCTTTTACAACTCAAAGGCTAATTAGACCTTGACCTACTGGTTAAATTGTGACTGTAGTTACAATTAGAGCATGGTATGGAGTCAGCAGAGAATTTTTCTTTCTTAGTGCCAAGCTCCAATAGTTTTGCTATTGTATGTTCTCTTTTAACTTCGCCATTTGACCATGGTTCAAAATAACATGGTGTTGTCCTCGGATCTTTCCATTGGGGGCCGTCTCCAATAGCCCGATGTGTTGCGCCAGTGACGTTAGTTAACTACCATTACCTTTAAGAAAAATCACATATTGAAGGAAAATGTGTAAAACAATTAAGAATAATATTTTTTTTGCATATTACCTCTTATTTTATTGAGGTATTTTGAAGATTTTTTCACAAGCTAACTGATTGATTTTTTGAACTCATATTTTCCGACTTGCATGATTGATCTCAAGGATGAGCTTGCTAAATCGCTGGACCGATACAAAATAAAGTGTTACTCAGAAGCGTGCAGGTAACTAAGCCTACTGAACCACTTAGGCCCATAACAGTAGTCAACACAAACGTCTGTCAAAAAAATTACAGTTGAAAATTTCAAAGTGGCAACTATAAATCACGTCAAAAATTTTCAAAAACGCAATTTTAATTTAAACTTAACCTTCAAAGTGGTTTCGACAAGATATCTCGTTCATAAAGATCTGACCAGTGTTGCTAAATTCGAGGATTCCGGTCATCAAGATAGTACCTATTTTTTGCTGATGACGGAATCAAGTCCTGGTCAGTTTTCTAAGGATCATGATAGGGTTTCTTCTTATGACGAGATATCTCGTTCATTAAAATAAGGGAATGACGAGATACCTCGTCCAGACAACCACCAGGAGGGTTAACAACCTCTACCTCCTACAGCAAGTCGCTTACTAGCGTAGTGAGAGGTTCTTTTCAGCACTTAAAAATTTCAGTGTATTTAACATCTTTAATTCGTCTCGTAGAATTGTTGAATCGGACGCTACTAGTGTCTTTCAGTTTTAAAGATTTAACATTTGCCTGAATAGAGGTCTTTTTAGAGGACAAATTGCATTGAACAATATAAAGACATGTGCGTCATCTTTAACACTTTTGTGGTTGTCTCTATCTTGCCATTGGAAAAACTGACCAGAACTTGATGAACAAGGCCACATTAGAAAAAACTGACCAGATCGTAATGTAGTCATCTTTGACAATATATCGAAGACATACTGTTAACTCTGCTAAGGGAAGAACAGTACAAAACTTTAACAACAGTCTCAACTAGGAGACTTCAAGGTTTTTTTTTTCTAATGGCGGACACATTTTATCTAAGTCATTGGCCACTACAAGGCCGGAAGTGATGGCCACTTGTGAAGGAACACCCAGTGGGAGGACCATCATTGCCCCTAACAATTTATACTTCGTAATTTTGAAACATGTTCTGATGACGAAGCAGCACCTGAGCTCGTATACGCTTACAAACATCCATGCCCGAACCCGGATTCGAACCGTTGACCTTCCTATATAGGAGACTTCAAGGTTCATTCCAGATAAATCAACTGCTGACGGGGCATGAAGCCCTAGGGAAATACCAACATAGATTTTTTGCAAAGACTAAAGTATGTAAATGCGGAGAACAGGAAGAGACAGTGTGAATCTCATATTATCTACAGGTATAGACAGTGGGACGCTATTACAGAAAAAAAATTCCAGGGAATTATAAACATTCTGATAGAAAACTATTGATTTCTGATAAAAGAAGTAGAGAAGGCATTAGATGCATAATGAAGTGAATTTTAGACAATAGATTACAAGAAATAGAAGAGACAGGATAGGGAAGTTGATGCAACCCAAAACAAACCTTATTCCTATAGGCGGGGTGGTAATACAATTAATTCAATATCTCCAAGACAGGATATCTCGTCATTAGAAAAGTTTGTCAGTTCTTGATGGACGAGATGCCTCGTCGAAACCACTTAGATAGTTAAACAGTAAGTACAGAAATTAGATAAATGCAAGAAGAAACCATTCGTATTTTTCTAATTCAAGACATATGGCAGACATCATCGAAAGGAAATAATTCAAAGGAAAAGAGTACGTATCCAAAAGTAGGTCCCTCCTCTCTCTGGATCAAATAATGCATTCGATCTAAAAATAGAACAGGAAAGCCGCTTACCCGGTTAGAGAAGCACAAAAACCTAGCTACTTATTATTGTAATAAGAAGCCGGTCTGCGTGTTAATATTCCGAAGAAATGCGTTTTGGCATCGTGACAGGGTAGGTATAAGAAATTTGCCCGAGAGGATGGAGCAGGGAAGAGGACTTAAACCTGTCCGGATCGTCTTTGGACCGAAGCCAAAGGAAAACCAAAATGTTGGAATTAGTTGACCTTTTACGGGCCACTCCCAGACTCTCGGCAGCTCCGCCCCCAAATGTTCCTTGCTATGCCGAAGCGTGACAATTACTGTAAACAAAATTATGGGAGATGATGAGAGGGCTTCAGTGTCTTGGCCACGTGCTGGTTAGAGCTAGAGGACTTCATTTCTTCTTTTCTTGGGAGATGGAGATTCATCACCCCTATGACCCAGGCGATTAAAAGGCCACTAGCTAATATTTTTCAATCTTGGAGACAAGGGGTTATGAAAGAAAGTTATCTCAAACCCTCGTATTGCCAGAATTTTGGCGACTTTTCGAAAAGATTGGCGATTTATTTTTTAAAATTCACCAAAAGTCAATAAAAATGTACACATCCCTCCCCCCGGGTTTTTTCTCTTTTTCTTACGTGAGGAAAAACATTTTTCTTTTGAGAAAATTTTTCAGGGGACACCAAAAGACGTGGTAACCATGAAAGGAGGACATTGGAATCTGTAGTTGCTAGATTCTCATGAAAACCTTATTTAGATAGTGCTAAAATACTTTTTATTTAAAAAAATTTTCTTGGTGAGATTTTCAATGGTCTGTTTTATACCAAATTAGTATATTTCAGGTTTTAGACAGTTCATTTTGATCTGAGTAACTAAAATAGCTACTAAAATAGGTTTTAAGAGGAAACCTTCATTGTAATTATTTCAAAATGCTTTTATACTACTAATGCTACTATTTTAAGGGTACTTTGGCTGTGGCAACACTGCACCTTCTCAAGAAAAATGACGCACCTCAAAATAATCTTTTATTTCCAACAAGTCAACGATTCTAAAATCCCTTTAATGGGCTCTGTGCTAAAAAGTTTTTCAAAAGCTTCTGCCACCATACATGAAAATACTTTACACCTACTAAGGTTGTGTTTTTCTCTTGGTTCAAAGAGTGGGGGATATATATATCTTCTTGACCATTTATAGCACTCCTAGGTATCAAAATTTCAAATAAAAGAAGCACAAACCTTACCCACCTGGTTGTTGTCTCTCGATAGAGGGCGGAGTCCCCTAGTACTTATTAAAGGAAATATCAATAGTTAAAATAATGAGCATTTTCAGTTACGGGAATGTTAAATCTGCTAATTAGGTTGAAACTTTGGTATGATCACGATTACAACAAAAAATACTTAATTCAGCACCTTGGAATTGAAGAGTATTTTCTCATAAAAACAAGCGTCCTCAGAGTACAGAGAAAAAGTGTTTCGTATCTTTACGACATTTTCGAAGTGTTTGGTATTTTCCAATCGGGCTATTGCCCACTAGCTGTCATAATTCTTTGTAGATGATATCACAGCATAACTGTTAACAAAATTATGGAAGTTAATGAGAGGATTCAGAAAAATTACATTGTCCTGGGTATGTGCTTAGGAATTGGAAGACTTTATTTCTTGATTTCTTAGAGATGAAAGCTCATCGCCCATGCTTGAAAAAAGTGTCGCAACTTAAAATCAAGATTTTTCAATTAACAAGCAACACCCTCATCATACCCCAGCTTTAAATAGTGACTATTTTCTGGTGATTAGATGTTTTATCACTTCAATCTAATTATTAAAATTAATATGAAGAAAGATTTTAACTTCGGGCAGTTTTAACTGTGTAAATAATGTGATACCCAATTAGAAACCTTGAAATTACATCACTACAATTATCAAAACACTAATACAAGCAATGTTCAGGGGAGGTATCAATGTCTCTGCCATGTGCTTGTCAGTAATTGTAAGACTATTTTAGTATTAAGGAAATGGCTTGTTTAATGGATGATCGTATGGATGGAAGTTTACCAGTCTTATCGCAAGGTCTTAAGAAATGTGACATAACTTGAAATTTTTTTATGGGTTTAACACTCCAAATAGTTTTGACAAGATATCTGGTCATCAAGATGTTTGCAATTTTTTTATGATGGTAAACGTCATGAAGATGTGTTCAATTTTGCTAATGACGTGTTACCTCATCGAGGTAACAACCTATAGGAGGGTTAAATTTATTCATTTACTAGGAAGTACAAAAGTATGAAAATTATGTATTCTTTCGCTGACAACCATCCTTACACATTTGAATATCTTCATATCAACGGTTCAAAAATGACAGAAATAAAAAAAGAATTTCTAGAAACAAGATTTGAATATTTTCTTAATACTATTTTCATTGTCACAAATACGTACTTGAATACGAACCCCGAGTGTAAGCAATGCGGAAAGGAATATTTTCCCCTTTCTTTTTACTGTTTACCCTAGTATTTGTTCAGATTTTGACGATGTCTTAGAAATCGAGCCTTCATATCCGAGCTCTATCTAAAATGTATACTCCTCAACTCCATTATTCGTACCCATCTTCGAAGACGGGACAAAGGAAAAACCCATACTGAATCTCCTTTAAAATGTGAAGTTCGTCTGCCAAATAGAGCGGGGTCAAGGACATGCATTAAATAAGCATGGTACAACCCCTCCCTTAAATATCGCCCCTCTGAATGATATCCTACTGGCAAAGAGCCTGGAACAGTTGTTCACTGTCCAGTCCACCCTCTCTTTCAAGAAACGGAATAAGCAAAACGGGAGAAAAATGCAGCTTTTGTTGTTACCACAATACAAAGGGTTGAGGGGGTAGAAAAAATTAAATATTAATATCACGTGGCGTGAAATGCCATCCAATTGGGGTTGAAGACCCGTCAGGAGTTAACACAGCTCAGTTTCTATTCCGGGGCTTAGAGGCATCGCATAATTCGAAAAGTTAGTATAGTTTGTGACAGGTTTCAACTTTATTTGGAGGAAATGTATATGGAAAGTGCCAAAAATGAGTTATTGTTAGGTATTTTTAGGTGGCTGCCTTTTTCGGACTGGAAATTTTTCCCGATCTGGTGGAGAATAATCAAGTAGACGATCATGCACTGGTGTCCATAAATTAAGGGTCAGTTATATTTTTAGAGAAAACCAAATTCTGAAAGGAAGATGATAAGTATAATAAATAGAAAATTTACATGCAGACTTCACAGAGATTTACACGCATAAAGAAACAAATTTGCTTGATGCTAATTAATAAGCATTAATAATGTATACTGAATCAACAAAACGTATCATTTTTGGACTTTGGCAAAATGTCCATAACTTTTCGAATATTGTCCCCTGTCAAAGTTTAAGAGTGTATAGGACTATCCTTCACACTACAATAAACAAATGGCATCGGTTGCTTAAACTCTTCACTAGATTAATGAGTAAATCTTGGGGTATATTTTTCCATTCTTGTTTCAGTGCGATAACCAGGCATTTTTGTTACTAGGTGAGGATTTCGTTCTTTAATGCCCCTTTCATGCGTTCTGCCATGCGCTTCTCATACATTCTACCATGCGCCTGCCATTTCATGCATATTCTATGGAATGAAGGTCAGGGTAGTACGAAGGACACCATTCGGTCTATTCCTTTTGTGTTCAAATGGTCATCAATACAGACCGAACCATGACAACGGACGTTTTAATCCATAAAGATGTGATAATTTCCAACAGCACCAAGAAAAATAGGTACATTAGGATTGATAACATCCTGACAATGACGCTGAGCATGCATGGTTCCACATTCCAACACGTAAATCGAGGTTCATCCGTTCATTTATAATGATACACCCTAGACCATCACTTCACCACCACTGTATTCATCTACTTTTATGATGTTGGTGGGAAAAATAATAGTTGCAGTTCATTCCAGGTGCATTGATGTGCTTCGCATCAAACGGCAGACGAAATCTACTTTCGTTCGTGAACTGGACATTGGCCCATTGATTGTCAATCTAGTTGGCATGTTCAACGACACCATCGAAACCTATGTACATTGTGTGATGTAGTCAACGAAACGCAGTTTACTGGTTTGCGGGTGCACAGACAAACATGACTGAAATGCCTGGATATGATCTGGCGAGATAGTATGTTGTTGTTTCTTATGCCTACACTGGCAGACCAAAGGAGTGCCAGGCACTTCGAAGACGGCAAGAGGCGAGTGGGGTGCGGCTTCCATGCAAGTGAGCCCCATTGGGAGGAAGTCCGACTTAGCTCGAATTTTTAGCCAACAGATGGCAGCACGTCGGCACGTCTCATTTTTACGGAGAGGTCACATTTTCATGACATTCAATCATACTCAGGCACACAGTTGTAATTTTGATCCAAACCAGAGACCAACTAATCCCTGGTTCGGTACCCCCAGAGGTATTGATTTATTATGGGAACATGGATGACTTTGTGACAACGACAGATTTTTCGTGCACCAGTCACCCTTAGCGTACACGGGAGTTTTCGGTCAGCTGGGCTCGAGCTCATGATCAGTCAGTCACGAGTTCGATGCCCTACCAACCAGGCCACCCGGCCCACGGCGAGATAGTATGGTCACCGTGTTGGCCTGAAACTTTCGCTAAACTTCGGCATTACTGCTGGAAACTAACAGTTATACCGCGACATCTTTTCACCGTTATTGTCTTGTAACGATCTTCAACTGGAGTTGTTTTGGGCGGTCGACCACTGTTGTACCGTCTGGCAGTTTTTTCCTTTTTTTAATTGTTTCCACGGCCTTGCTACTACACATTGGTCCGCTCCGAAGTCATTGGCTAAATCTCGCGTTGAATGACAATTAATTCAATTTTTCTACAATTCTTCCACGGGTAAAATCATCAAGATTCTTAGCGATATTGTGTCACTTCCGTAACTAATTATGAATATTGTCAATTAAACATATAAAACAAATCATTCAGACACCAGAAACCGCTTCACATTTTATTAAATTTTAACAATCCTGTGCTGACACGTGACTACAAGTATATTAATTATAATCAACGCCAATCGATCGTTTCTATTTCATACGTCTGTTACTGCCGTCAATGACTTTTCATCACAAAACATCAACTTTCTCATCCACAAATTTGCATATTGTATCTGGCATTTAATTTACGGACATCAGTGTGTATAAATAAAGATTAACGAGGGATCCACACACTAAAATATGGCTTTTTGTACTTGAACTTCGTTACTATTTTAGGTAAAAGAAATAAAATCACGGTTGGAAAAAACCTTTACTGACGCTTCGTTTCGAGTTAGGTCAAACCTAATCATACTTTTGAGCATTGTAACATAGCGGGCTGTGTTTAGTGTTAAACGTAACGATATAGATAGATAAATATTGGCGAATGGCAACAAACGAATATAAACCAAATGAAATCAATCGCTAATAATTTTGCAGATTTGTTTAAATGTGCTACATTTGAGTTATGGAATGTTAACATATCGTTAAAAGTACTTCGAAGAGCTTGCCTATCAAACGATATTCAATAAGGCAATGTAGAAGACAGTGAGAAAAGCAGAGAAGAGAAATCAGAGAAGAAAAAATAAATATGAGGGAAAGGAGAAAATAAAATAGATTTTGACGCTAAAATATACTGAATCGCCTTTCAAATAAATGGTATGCAATTGAATTGGATGTCCAAAAGCTGATAGTGGTAATATGACTGAGGTATGCCACTTACTGTATTGAAAATAAGAATCAACCCCTGTAAGTAGTGCATGAAATGTGCATATCAACGCTTATATCATATAAAATATATTTAATCGCCCAGTGATTATGATGATATGCATCGTCATCAGTAAAGCCTTGAACGAGATATCTCGTCAACAAGATCTTGCCGATTTTTGTTATGATGTTGAGATCAAGATCTGTGATCAGTTTTCTCCAAATCATCGTGATCATGTTTTCTTAGAATGACGCGATACCTCGTACATCAAGGTAGGGTCAGTTTTGCTGATGACGACATACCTCTTTAAAAGAACCACCAGGAGGGTTAAAGAAAGTATGAAAAGTGAGTAGTGACACTTCAATCGAATGATATATGTAGAAATCTCAGCATAAATTATATACCACGGATCTTCTAATCAAAATTAAACACACACGAAACAATATGAAAATGATTGTATCCTCTCTAATAACACATTTTAGTCCATGATGGTAATCTATAGTTTTCTCTACCCATGCATAGAAATTCGCTTATTTATTCATCCGAATAATGAAGTCTATCTAAACAGATAATTATAACCACACCATTGGATTGTGATCGAAAGTTTATTAAGGAAATGTCTTCGACATACTTTCAACCGCTTCTTATCGGGAGCTGAAAGTTTAGCAGTTATCTCCACTATTGCTACCCACCTAAATTTCTCCACAGACATTATCAGATAGTGGAGGAATCAGGTGTCGTGATTGGATCGTTGACAATAAATCATGTTTTAAGGAACGGGGATGATAAGAAGTGTGCCTACATGCACACCTCAAACTGGTCGCGTCTGTGTTTATTTTTTGTCATCTGATGTAAGTGGTTTGCATCATCTATCTTGGAATTGAGATATTTCAAAATCGGAATTGTGCGATATGTTGAAAACATTCCGTTATTTGGAGGCATAATCTTAATCCTGGTGTTTTCCTGACATTTGTTTTCCGCCCGAATTTTGTAGTGATGAGGGCTACTAAAGTCCAGGTTTATAGTGGCTTTTCAAAATTAGAATACAAAATTGAGTATGGGCTTGAAAGTTTGTGGTGCTTGGAGGGAAAAGTTGTTGAAAAATCCCGATATTTAGAGCACAAAACATAAGAATGAACCTACAAGACAAATTACAGCCTCCACTCCCCACTGCTTATAACTCCCCACTCCTTATTACTTCCCACTGCTTATTACTTCCTATTGCTCTTTCCCACTACTTCTCTCTGTGAGTATGTACAGGCGGATTGTGGTAGAAGGTATCGCATATGTTTCCGTGACGTAATTTCTCCACACACACTAGATAAAATTTTAATCTAGAGACCACAAATGCATTGAACAGAATACCGCTGCTTCATATTTACCTGCAATTTAAATATCATTGTTTGAATGTATTTCTTATCTGAAAATAATAATAATGTAAGCCAATCCAATCTAACGAAAAAGACAAATGAATTGATTTAAAACAAAATCCAATGACATTTATTTGCAATACCTACATTGCGAAAGAGAACTAACTAACCATAAGGATACGCCACAAGGCAGTTCCCTATGTATGTTTTTCGGGTCTCAGTACAAAGTTAGACGGCCTTCGTAAAATGCAAATACCAATTCCATGTACTCAATGCTACGTTTAAATAAATAAATATTCTCTTATTTTGATTTGAATATTTTTTGTACAGCTTTGTTATCAGTATATAATGAAAAGATTTATCTTTTAAAGCATTGAAAATTGACAACAGGTTACAGTGAGAAAAAACGTTTCACATTTCCTTGGCCGGTACTATAATACAGTCGACCCTCCCCATATTATTACAATACACACACACATATAGTACAACTAGCAAGAAATTTATCCCATTTCGTTGATTTCAACAAGAATAAGATATGTCCTAGTCTTATTGAATCTGAGTTAGCAATACTTAAGTAGTGTAAACAGTATAAAAAGCATAATAAAAATTAAAAATAGTTTTATTACTGAGAAAAGGCAAATTTTCCATCGATAAATCATTACGTAATGCTCATCAACCATTATTTTCAATTTTGAAGGAATGATTAATCTCACTGATATAAAAACTCAATATTTTTTTTTGCTTTCATGTTCAGTCCTTTATAAAATGGTGAAAAATCAATTTCCCCAACATTCGGAAGTTGTTTGAAGAAGATTGATTATTACACGACTTTACAAAATTAATATAACAATTATCATACAGTACAGTCAAAACAATAATTACGGCATGGCGAATGACTGTATGCATGCGTGTAAAACCACAATTTTGAATAAAAACAAACATAAACTACTGATAAGATCTCTCCCTGAACACAGAGGAGAACTGGAACAAGAATTCAATCTGGTGCCTTAATGTCTTCCAGCTAACTATCAACTTGGAATTTTTTAAGAACAGAAAACGATTCGTGTTTCTAGACTAATTGTAGCTATACATGTATAAGTGATACACAATATTCTAGGTGTGTGACGAATTAGTAGTTAGAGGCTTCACAAAATATATATTCCAAAATTTTACGAAATGAATGTTAACAGTTTTCTTGTTCCCACGATTTTTATTATTTCATTCGAATCAAAAATTAATGAATTTTTTTTCCAAGTACCCGAAACGATCTATTTCAAACTGTCATTTGAGAGTGCTATTCAGCGGGTGTTTCTTAAACTTTGCCATGGAATAACTCCTCTTGAAAATAAATATCGTAAAATTGTTGCAAGTATTCACAAGTTAGACAGAATTCTGTCACTTTTAAGTTCAAGGCTCGCTCAAATCTTAACGGCTTCTTCGGATACAAAACCGCATCTAAATAATTATTTTTATTTCATGCATATTTTAATTAGATTTTATTTAACAATATCGCTTGCATTTTAATTTCTTTAAATATGCCTATTTTAGCCTCCAAAAAAACTATTTTAATAAATTTTATATATTTTATACATTAAAGCAAAGAATGGAAGAACTTTTTTTAAATGAGCTATTGAAATCAGGGCACAGGTTTGAAAACTTGCAATTTTTGCCTCTTTATATAGTTTTTCTCTTACTGTAATTGGGATGTTACTCTCTACTTATTTTTTCAAGGAAGGAACTATCGTCGTTTGTAGTCACGTATTATCACGAAAGTAATTTCAACGACATTACTTTCATTTCAAACGCTTTTTATAAAATAGTTTCAACGGGAAATAATTTCTTAATTTTTTTATACCTCTAGAATACCATAGAACCTCTAATATCATCACGTGGAACACAGAGATCATTAGATCAGTCTAACTTTCTAAATTACTTTAATGGAAAGTAATTTTTAAAACAATATTCAATGAAAATAAAATAAAAATGTATGTTATGTTACATACCGTTCTATGAAGCCAAATTAACTCGTGTCAATGTACATTTTTGTCCATTAATTTTAAATGCTATCTATTTATTTATTTTAAAACATTTAAATGTTTTGAAGTATGTTTTCTGTTGGTAGTTTCCGCTGCTTTTACAAATACAAATACAAATATTGACGACCAGCTACAGGCTCGAGCCCAACAAGGCTGGTCCTTTGTTTATGAATTCCCCAAATCCCACTGACTATCCAATTGTATCTTAAATTCGTATCACTTATCAACGTATAAGAAAGCTAGAACAAAGAGTATGATTTATTTCTCATGAAAGCCAATAGATGGCACCATGAGCGATTGTTTCTGTCGAACCAATTGTTTGTGAATGCGTGTTTAACGTAGTATTTAGCCACTGCGTGGTCAGCACGGCGTTGCCCGTGACATTTCTTTCCGGGGGTCAGGTGTGACCACTGCTCGATAACCCCCGGTGATTACTACGGATTCCCATTTGGCTTGCGCAACTAACCAAATGGGAATTCGTAATCTGTTTGATAACACCCATCATGGCGTTGCTCATTGATATCCTGAGGGTATGGTGGGGAGTGTTTAATTACATTGTTTAAGGTGACAAAGTTTAATCAAACTGTTTTTGCTCTGCATTTCTATCTCGGTGGGGATATTGTCACGGAAACAAAAATTTGACTCTAAATCAAATTTTTAAGTATTTAAAAAAATAATTCTTTTAGAAGTTAAAATATTTCACTTTTCCATGATTTTACCAATAACAACTGAATTTCCAACCCCTCCAGCTAGCATACAACCCGTTACAAGTCCCGAAACTCATCTATGTTCCAAAGAAAAGGAGAGGGGGAGGTTGCCATTCTATAAAAAAAACCAATACTATATTATGCCTATAATTAAATTTTAAAATGTTCGATTGTAAAATGAATTTTAAATTTAGGGCGCGATATAAAAATCGCAAAAAATTCGGACTACCTGTGTGCCAAATCCCATTATTGTAAATGCTATACATTCGTCCGGACAGTACACGCAGACACTTCCTTTTATAATAGTAGATATTATATTTCTGTACGAAACAATCCAGGAGTAAACACACTTTTGTGACCAGAATTTGCGAATATTAGACATTTAAATCTTATTTTTAAGAACATTATAGTGAATATAGAATTGCTTTTAGCATAATATACTCTTTTATGTGTATTTCACTGTAACTTACGAAAATTAAGATAAAATGAATAGTTATTAGAGTTTTGGGTTTTTAAAGAAATTTTTCGTGGTGTATGTGCGTGTGTGTTTTGTTTATACTAAAGTTTGGGTTCCACATTGTTTATTCTCTTTGGTAATGAAAGGGATCTCCAGAGCAAACAAACAAACCGAAACAGAAAAGGAAACTTCCTTTACTCAATTGCTCTCTCGTGACACATATTACGGTTATGTTAAAATATAGTTTATCGCCAAATCCCAAATATTTCTGACTGGCCTAGAATGAAAGCCGTAGCAGAATTCCGCCTCGCTACTGGCCACGACTGCCTTGCAAGACATTTATATCGCATAGGCGTCCTTGACGATCCACGCTGCAAGCTCTGCAACCTACAGGAACTCATGGATTTCCACACCTGCGACACTGTCCTGTGCTCTCCGCTACAACTTTGTGGGAACGATACTGGGAAGCGAGGGACCGAATGGGTCCATAGATTTTCTTCTGTTGCCTTTTTTTTTTCTTTGTTACATTGCTTTTGTTCTGTTTTTTTTTGTTTTCAGTTTTGGTTTTTGTACCCGCCATTGGAAATAAAAAACAAATTAAAAAAAGTTTATCGCCGGTTCAGCAGCGTTTGGTGTTTAATCTAACTGGCGTTGAACAATCAAATATTATACATCAATTCCTAATTCCTTCATTGGAACTTGCATTGGTGTGGAGATGAAATTGCATTTTTTTAAAATGTCAAATGACGCAACGTCTGGAATACCCTTCGTTTGGTAAAGTACATTCTTGGTGTAAACACACACATATATTTATGCGTCTCATTGACTCGAAACAAAACTGCATATTCTCACTTTCTCTCCTAAAATGTAGTCCATTTTGTGCAGAGTATAAAGATTTCAATTCTTTAACAATTAAAAATTTTAAAATTATGAATTGTTAAGATTTAAAACAATGACATTCACATTACGCTAACCATAGCGACGGATTCAGGTGAGAAAAAGCATTTACGACAAATGAGTATTTGTGAATTAAAACTAAGCTCATAGACGTAACATATTTAGCCATTAGAAAGCAACATCTCATGAGACTTCATTTGATACGAATGGGGAATAACAATCGAATGACGAGGAGGGGAAACACAAGCAGAATTTCTCCTGTGATTCCCTGGTGTGGCAGTTAACAAAATCCGCAAATCGGCTCTTACAAGACCTCGATAGGGCATTGATTCAGGTCAGTGGCCTCAAGCACGGAAACCTTGGTTAAACCATTATACAATTTTGAAGGAATTTAATAGTGTTTTGTAAAAAAACTACAGAATGGCATTCATGCTTTGGCACTAGAGTGGGATATTTACCGATAATTATACGTAAAGAATGAAGCTTTATCAACTAATTTCATTTTTGCGGGTCGTTGCATGGTGATATGAGTCTAATTTTCTTTGCAGATGAAAAATAACAATATTATCTTCTTGAATAATCAGAATATCAGTTCAATTGTATTAAATAATCGTAGATAGGCTTTTTGGATGCACACATGATGACAAAAGCTTATTTAAAAAAATACCATTTATTAAGAAACCCAAAGACGATGCAAAATTGTAAAGAACATCGATCAGCTCTCATTTTCACTTCGTCTCCCATTTTTCTAACATCTAAGTTCATTTTTTTTTTCACATTTTTTATCATGGTTTGCAGTGTATAATATCATTGTTAGCGCTTACATAATATGCATACAGGTGTTTGACAAAAATATGGAAACACCTCGTGAAATGCATGCTTGAAAAGAAATGTTTACTCGAATGAAATGTGTAGGTGGCGATGGTGTTTTCGTCTTCTGACGCCACCTATACAACGTCATGAATACGGCAGGTCAGTCGTTGTTGGGATACTGTTCTGGAAAGTCGTAATTGCATTAGGTCAGAGCTAGCAGACTTCGAATGTGTGCAAATTGTTGGAGCTCGTCTAGTGGGTGCTTCCGCAAGCAAGGTAGCCGAAGTGTTTAGTGTTTCAAGAGGTACTGTTTCTAAGATTTATTTCGCCTATTTGAAAAGCGGGAAAACATCATTCGCAAAATCACAACGTGGACGAAAGTGTATGTTGAGTGATAGTGACAGACAATCATTAATGAGGATTGTGACCAAAACTAAGAAGACCACTTCTGCAAAAGTTACTTCTGAAATGATTGTCGTGCTCACAAACCCTCAAAGTACCAAAACAATAAGAAGGGAGCTCCATAAGCTGTGTATTCCTGGCCGAGCTGCAATTCAAAAATCATTCATCAGTGATGCTAATGCCTGTAACAGGAAAAAATGGTGTTAAGTCCTGAAGCTTGGACTATGGACCAATGGAAGAAGTAATTTGGTCGGATGAGTCTTGTTTCACACTGTTTCCCACTTCTGGCCGAGTTTACGTCTGGCGAACGCCATCCCGAGCCTATAATACAAACTGCTTGTTGCCAAGAGTGAAACATAGCGAGGGTTCTCTGATGGTTTCGGCAGCCGTATCGTGGTTTTCTGTTGGGTCCCATGATTTCTCTGCAAGGGCACATTAAGGCCTAGGATTATGTGAATATTTTCGCCGATCAAGCCCATCCAAACTTTGTTCCCCAATAGTGATGGTGTCTTTCAAGACGACAAATCTCCTGTTCACACAGCTCATATCGTCCAGGACAGATTTTCTGAGCACAAGGATGATTTATCACATCTCTTCTGGCCACCACAGACATCAAACTTCAATATTATTGAATCTTTGTGGTCTACATTTCATAGGAAAGTGCGTGATCGTTATCCACCGCCATCATCGTTATTTTAACTTACCACAGTTTTGTAGGAAGAATGGTACAAGATTCCATTGGCAAGCACACAGGAATTGTATTTATCCATTCCGAGAAGACTGCAAGCTGTTTTGAATGCCAACGGTTTTTCTATACCATATTAGGCAAGGTTACAAGTTCTTTTAGATGTTTCCATATTGTTGTCCAACCCCTGTATACCGTCATGCTAATTAGGAAATCTCGTAACTCCACTGATAACGTATAGCAGTTACGAGTTATTCTAATTAGTCTGACGATATATATATATATATATATATATATATATATATATATATATCGTCAGACTAATTAGAATAACTCGTAACTGCTATACGTTATCAGTGGAGTTACGAGATTTCCTAATTAGCAGGCGAGATAGTTTTCTTCTTCATAAATTTTTATTACTCTCTCTTAGATAGCAGACCTGCTAGTTATGAAAACTATAACTTTGATTTTTAGTGAATATCATACGTGAGCGCAACAGATATTTAAGAATAATCATTCGTTTCAAAGACGAAAGAATAAAAGTTCTTTACTCTTTGTTACTATACACAACGTTCCACACGTCCATAGCATAGCATCTATGCTACGAATTGTTAATTGTTCTTATCTACTGATAGCACTGTCGCTTTTTTACTCACATTTCGTATCTTTTTAAAAACCCTTTACAATGAATATATTCATCGATATGCACGCCATCCAAATGAAATAAAATCAAATATGTAAAACATAATTTTTTGTACATACTGGTCTTACTTATTCTTGTTTCCAATAAAGTGCAAGACAAAAACTGCATACCTCAGTCATGTCGACAGTTAGTTGTTGAACGTGCACTTCAACTACATTTCATTCACCAAGACTATTCGGCAAACTTTTATACCTAAACGTCCTTACTTACCGCACTTGGCATTGAAAATGTTACACAAAGTCTATTAGCCCGTGATATTTGTCCTCAAGAACCATCTTAGAATGGTGAATAAGCTGGCCTGAGGGACAGCAGAGACAGATCATGTGCTAGATTCATGTGCTGGATCATGTGCTTAAAAACGAACTCAATTGCATTTAGAGCATAGGGGGAAATGCTTGCAACCCAATTCTATCTTCATTGCCACTTTTTTATCTTATACCACAAAAACCTAACCCAACCAACCTGAAATAATCACGTCTTACTAATTGGCCATGGCTTGTAAAATATAGCATTTTCTGACCACAAATGTGTGTTCTTCTCCCTTTATTAATCTATATTTGGACGAATGCAACAATAGGGCGGTCAGAGTTCTTGAATTCGTAGACGGAACATCAGAGTTCTTGATTCGTTGTTCGTAGACGGAACATCGCGGGAGGGCTTAACCTTTTTCTCGTTCCTTTCGACACAACAATAGGCGTGCTTAATACAGTTGCATGCTTCGTAATAAATCGTGTTGCGTATAAAAAGATGGTTTTGCCAAGTATTACTATGATTTTTTTTATTTATGTTACAATATACTGGAGAAATGGAAGATTTATTTTTCTTTTGTAATCATTCATACGAGCAATATGTGGCCCTTGGAGCGTGAATTTGAGACCACTGATTTATATTAACCTTAGCTATTCTTGATTTTTTTTTTGAAAAGTGAACGTCATACGTGAGGGCAACGGAAATAAAAGAATAAGTATTCGATTCAAAGACAAAAGAATGGAAGTTCTTTATCCTTTGTTCTGGTACAATATTTACATTACTTTCTCATTCAATTAAGTTTGAATAAGTCTGTTGACTTCGTGTTCTTAAAAAAAATATGTTTCTTTTAAAAACTCATTCACATCGAGTCTTAATTTCCTTCTTATTGCTCTTTCTAAACTCTAAAAGCCTCATCGCAATTTCCATCGGATTCTCTCAAGGAGTTAGTTCAAAGCGCATTAAAATTAGACATTGGAATTCAGAATGTTCATTCTTGGCTATTATTTAACACTGTTTGAATACCAAAGCACGTCTATAACCTAAGCATTGAGATAGTTCTTAACGTGAGTATACTTAATCCCAAATGAAAAGTAGTCTTTCGATTGCCAGATAGAAAGAAAATCAAAAACTGAAGCACATGTCCCTTTATTTAAGGAAAATGCCTTCGTATTTTACCGGAAGGAATTTTTGTTTATCGTTTAGCATTTGATTTTTAGGCGATATGTCCTAAAAGGGAGAGAAAAGAAATATAGATCTAAGCTTTTTTTGTTTTTAGTTAAACGATCTTGTTGGAACTTAAGACGTGGGGGATGAAGCTTTTGGCGCTAAACTACCAAAGTTTTGCAAAAGTTAACCCTTTCCCTTTTGAGAAATGTCAGACATATCTTCAACTTTGGCTATTTTAAAAACAGGAATAATGCCAGGAGAGTACAACAGTAAGATGAGTTCTCTGGCATGACCGGAATATGGAATAAACTCCGGGAAATTAAAAGTAGATATTTTTAGAATGGTTGGTTCTTTTGACGTTTCATTGCGCGAGGACCATATTTGGTCATGCTGCGCCAAGCACAAGATAACGTCATGAAAAAATAATTAAAAAAAGGAGAAATTTACGAAGAGGGGTTGACAGAAAACGATCGCTTGGGCATCCCGGGACCGCGACCCTTGTGTTTACTAAAGACGGTAAACCCCCAGTTGGAAGACTCAACAGACTAGCAACTGAAGAATTGCGAGTTCAAAACTAGGTCCAACCAAAGACCGTCGTGTACACAAGGGCTGGTGCTCGTTAAACATGTATCTTGGCTTCAAATGTCCTCATATTACGTGGTGTGGAAGTTTGGAGAGTCAGGTGCCAGCTCAGGCGTTGACCTCGTCATATGACCGGGGTTCTAAACATGGTGTTGTAGCCGGATCTTTCCCTTCGGGATTCATACCGGACCGTTGCCAATAACCCGATGTAGAGCACCAATGCGACGTTAATTAGCTGCCTACCAACCATTTGAAAAAAATATCGCTAGAGTACCTCGGGACCATGAAGCTTGTACACATCTAAAGAAGATGTGTCGCTGTAGACCTTTTTTTTTTTAATAGGGCAACATGTATGTAAGTACAAGAACTTATCAAATCCCATACTAGAGAAATGCAATAAAACGAATTACAGGCATTAATTTGATTTTATCTAGTGCTCTATCCATTTTTCAGAAACTGATGCATCAAAAGTAGATATACTTATTATTTGCTAAGTAATGTCTGTTTCCTTGGCGCTATCAAAATGCTCATACTTTTTTGACCTGAAATGTAATACGTCAGTCCTTGAACATACAATTTTCATATTTTACATTCTCTCCTCTAACAATTCATTGCTAGTTGATTATCCCTTTTTATATTGAAGTACCGAAATCAAATTTTTGAAATAAATTTAAACTTTGTTGTCAAGATATTACCCATTCTAACAATATATAAAGGGACTGCACAGTAAAATATTTATTTCGTCATTTATTTAGTTTCTGCTTTAAGCCGACTATATTGCACTCGCGTGCCCCGAAAAAGACGCCTTGTATGATTCTATTCTCGATTCAAATTTGCTGATCGAAAGTACACGAAGTTTTTGGTGGTTTTAAAAGTGAACGTTAAATCTATTGTTGCCTCAAACATACTCATGTTGGTGTAGTGAGTAGGTTTGGAGAGTGGCGTACCAGCTCAGGTTTTCCCTAGTCGTCTGATCGTGGGTCAAATAGCATGTTATGGTCATCGGATTTTTCCCTTGGGGGATTCATACCGGACCGTCATCAACAGCCCGTTGTGTCGCTGCAGTCCGATGCTAATTACAAATGCCTAAAATACCTATTGGCTGTTTTAAGACACACAAAAAATGCTGAAGTGCCCAAATCATATTTTTGAAATAAATTTAAACTTTGTCGTCAAGATATTACCCATTCTAACAATATATAAAGGGATAATCAATGAATTGTTAGAGGAGAGAATGTAAAATATGAAAATTGAAATAATTTAGCTTAGTAAGTTCTTCTGGAATAACAGGATTCTCTTGATGGTTAAAATAAATAAATATGATTCATCTGATGAGAAAATTTGTAAAATTAAAATATAATCTGCAATGCATCGGGAAACGAAATGTATACTGATTCTACCACTACACGATTCTTATGGAATAGAGTCATACTGTTTTTAGATATATGGTCAGTACCTTAAAATCCTATAATTTGCAATTAATAAGTTTGTTGCAACACTTATTAAATTTGTTATAAGCTGGTATTTTTTATTAAAAAAAATATTTGTCAAACTTTATTATTAAGGCTAGATGGTTGATTATTTGGGTTTTATGGTGCAAGGGCCACATTTGGCCAATCTGTGCCAAACACAAGACAGACAATGTCAAGTAATTGTGAACAAAAGGAAAGGAGAGGAGAAAATAGAGAAAGATCACTTCGGCGTCCTGAGGTTGAATCCCCTATGTTGATCAGATACAGTAAACTCCATCCATGTGAAGATGGTGACTGGCTCAATGAGTAACGAGGTAGCTTAAAAATGTAAAGTAACTTTAATAAAAATTCATCGAAAATTCAATGATCATAAGACTTGATAAGTTTTAAAATATGTTTTTGTATTTAAATACTATACCTAGGGAATAAAAAGGGAATCTATTATGTAATAGTTAACCATATTCATTTGTCTAGAACGTAAAAAATTAACTGTTAATAACATCACTATCATAAAATTAATAAGTTGACCGTTTTCCAAAAGACGACGTAAAAATAAGAACATGCAAATTTCTGGTGAATTACTCATTATAACTGATCAGTAATGTCTTAGACTTATTGATGCAGTTGAACTTTTCGGTGACGTATTTTTTAACTGAGTTTCGGAAACGCTTCTGGTGTTATAATTTACTCAATTAAATTTACATGGCTTTTAAGAAGGAATTAACTGTTGCTAAATTTGTCGTAATCGTTCATCTGCAACTGGTGTGCCACTTTTCAAGATAGCCTCCATTTAAATGGTTTTGGAGAGTAATTTGTATACGACAATGAAATGAAGTCAAAGTTTTTACCAACGATGTTGGAAGTGGTGATTTCATTTATGAACTCTTTGTATTTATCTTTCTTGGTTTGTAGTATCAGTTTTTTGTATTCCGCTTGATTCTTTCTTGTAACTTTCTTTCCACACCTTAATATGATACTAGAGAAAGTGACAAGAATTCAAGGCAAGTTAAATAGAATTTCAAGAGCCACATGGGGATTAGAACCAAAGTTAAGAAAATACTAGAGAAGATAATTGGTACCTACACCCCCCGTATGCCTTAGGGCGGGACGGTTTTGATAGATTAAAAATACGACAGTGAAATGTTTCGGTAAAAGTGGGCAGCATAGAGAATGTTTTGGATCCAGTAGAGCTGTAGTAAATTCAAAGGTTGAATGGAAACCATTAAAAATTGCGCCTGAATTATGTTTCAACTTCAATTTTTTATACGAAGTTCTCCAGTGTTGTTGACCACACTAAAGAGAAGATTGAAAACTGTGGTCGGATTGGATATAAATGGGAATAAAGAAAAAGTCTTCTAAGAGCTATCATTAAAGAAACTAGTGTGAGCAGAAGGCTGTAAAACAGAATAGTTTAAGACACGGTCCCCAAATGCTAACTATTAGCTAGGTATACTCATAAAGTTTGTATCCCCCTCCCGAGCGAAGTGACGTAGGCGATAATGAGCGTGTCACGTGACTAGTCGGTGGAAATGGTTACGTCTGCAGTTGAGAAGACGTTTTGTGTTCTTGAAATGAGCAAAACGGATCCCGTCACCATTGTGCAACGATATTTTCTATCACGATTTGGAAAAGAACCTCCAACCAGAAAATTCATTTACGATTGCTTTAAAAAATTTGAAACTACGGGCTGTTTGTGCACAGTTGAAAAGCCAGGACGACCGAGTGTGTATTGGCAGATGCCGTTAAAAACTTTATCCATCCAATTGGATAATAAAGTCGAAAAACTTTATTCATGTCATTCCAATTGGATGGTACACCACCCCACTGGTCAGGTGACATGCGAAATTATTTCTATTAACATCTTCACCGATGGATTGGACGAAGCGCCGACTACAGCTTGCCACTAGCCAATGGTCACCCAGGTGCCCTGATTTAACACCAGGTGTTGTCCTCGAATCTTTCCCTTAAGGGACTGATCCCGGACCGTCGTCAATAGCCCGTTGTGCAGCTCTAACTTTTTTCTTTGGGGTTACATAAAGGATAACTTTTTTAACCATCCTTTTCCTGTTGATCTAGCGGAGTTGAAACAACGTATCGCAACCACTATCATTGCACTTGCTACAGATACCCTAACACGCGGCGTCTGGGCAGAAATGGGTTACCGGTTCGATGTGTGTACACATAGAACATCGGTGACTGTCTCTAAAAAAACTTGAAACATTCACCGACGATTCTTTTACAGGTAACATAGAATATCTTCCATTGTCACTGTTAAATAGTGCGTTGAAATTGTATACGTACTTATGAATCACCCTGTATAAGTGAAATAAATTTATTCGTCGAAAATCAGTGAATGGATGCTACCTCATTATATTACCTCATCCATCAAGAGTGAAGATAGTTCTGTGATAGTATCAGGCTGTTTTGGAGTCAAAACATTTGATAACTTGATCAAAATCAGTGAAATTTTGAATCGTGACTATCATAACATTCTTCAACAGTAATTTTGTGTGGGTAGAGCCTGATTGATCGCTGATTTGTTTTTCAGAAAGACAATGACCTTGCGCCCTAAAAACCAAACCAATCTTAACCCGATGGAGTTTCTGTCGTATTACCGAAAAATCCAAAACCTAAGTCAATACTAAATAAACGACACCGGCAAATATAAATTAATTCTTGCTAGAAAGTATCGAGTGTTCAAATATGTGATAAAAGCGCTTGGTGGATATTTTGAGAAATCAAACATTTAGATTTAAAATAGTATTTTTTTCTCATTTGGTCGAGGTGTTTCCAAACTTAATGGACGGTGGTGTGTGTTTTGCAGGAAAATCTTTCAGTCAATTATGTATTTGGTCTCTCGTCATCTGATCATGATTCCAAACGATGAAGTGTCTTCGGATCTTTCCCTTCGAGATTGAACCTGGACCTTTGCCAATAGCTAGTTTTATAGCTTCTTGGCCTTGGCAGATTCTATCTGCATAAAAGCTAAGTTATAGTGTTAATATTAGCAGCTCACAGTTCCCATTTCATTAAGAAATATTTAACAATTTAATACAACACAAAATACATAAAAAAATTAAGGGCAAACTTTTCATTTAAAAAAAAATCATTGCTACGGGGCCATCACCATTAAAACTTTAATACATTCAGTTCAAATCTTTATGCATGATATATAAACCTATAGACATTTTTTAGTAACTATTCCATCTCGAAAAATCTGGGGGAAAGGAAAATCGTATATCATTCACTCCCCTATTGCATACGCGTAATGTCATGTATCTCCTTAATTTTAATTCACGACACAGGTACCCTGGACTTTCAATCTTTATTCACAACAGCCAGGATAAAGTTTGTGGAATCTTGCTCAGAGTCTCTCGTGCTTTGAATAAAACGCGTTTGCCTTTTTGATTAACGTCGGCTAAACAAACGCCGTTGCTTCGGAGTCGATAGTTTATGACGACGCAAGCGGGCGGCAAATCTGGAGTCTGATTCCGTTTTACGACGCATCGGCCCCGAGGACGATACCTGGAAGCGCTATTAACGAGGATACGAAAACTTTCTCTCGCCGAACTTACTATTTATAGTTTTCCGAGAGGTTGTGAGTGGACGGAAGTTTAGTCTCCCGGACGCTTCCTCCTTAGTCTGGACGACCCTTGTTTGTGTTTGCGAGAACAACGTATGGAGCACACACACAATCCGGAAGATTTTGTTTACCTAAGACTGAAAGAGCTCAATGGAATTCTTTCGTAACAAAGTAAGAACCGTTGTAGCCCGAATGTGTAAAAGACGCGGATTTAGAAACCCGAGAGTTAAGGCCCGGTGCACACATGCCGTTTTTCAAAGTGCCTCGCCACTGCTGCGGTCTGAGATACGGTAGATCCAATGGATAGTGCACACATGCCTCCGGCGACGCACGTCCAACTTGCGTGCAATTTGTACCGCAGTTCGCCGCACACGCTTCTCCGGTCTCGAGCACCTTGTTTCCATAAATAAATGGAATATAAATAATAATTGTGTCCAGTAACGTCTATTTTTTGTGTGTGCGTTTCAAAATATACTTTTTTTACACCAAGTATGCGAGATAAACAAGTTTTTTTCGATAGCATTTATATCGCAAATGACGCGAAATGAGTACTTGCGTCATTTCACGGTTATGTGTGCATAGTTGGGCTGCGGTACCGCTGCGGCGCTGCATGGTGAAAAAGCGGATGTGTGCACCGGGCCTTAGGGTTCAAATATCGATCCAATCATAGACCGTCGTTCATGTGGGAGCTAGTGCATAAGTTAAATCTATTGTAGCCCCAAATGTCCACACGTTGGCCTGGTGTAACAATTTGAAGAGTAAGGTGCCGGCTTAGGTGTTGACCTCGTCATCTGACCACGTAATTTTGAACTCTGGGTAGATTACGAGGTCTCACTTGAGTTGAAACTCCACTCTTCCACACCACGTTCAAAATTAAGTTTTCTCCTCGGATACATGGAAGAGACTAGGATACTTGGAAGAGTTATCCGGAATCAATCTCTTTGGGATTGATTCCTGATAACGTAAGGAGCACACACACAACACAAAATACTCATAGTTACTCAGATGTTTGAGCATAGAACTTTTCTAAATATCTAAGTAAAGGAAATTCACAAATAATGTATTCACTAAACTAAAATATATTTATAAAAAATAGAACATAGTATTAAAATTCGTTGTATATATTTTTTATGTGCTTAAATATGCACAAAAACAGACGTAATACAGGAAGACAGACCAAAGTAACCAAATCCAGTCACCAAATGAATGTAAGTACTCTGCATGCAACGTTTCATGAATATACACCCAGCCATTGGACATAGTACGGGCACACACATGCATATATGAATATATATATATATATATACGGAAAGCATTTCAATCGGCGTAATGCAGAAACGTAGCGATTTATCCGACGTCCAAAAGGGCATGATTATTGGCTTTCGGGCCAAGGGTGGAAGCATTTCGGAAACGGCTAATTTTGTGAACTGTTCGCGAGCCGCCGTGGTAAAAGTATACCGTGCATACCGAACGAAGGCTACGCAGATGCGTTCGGGCGAATAGACGTGCAACTGTTGAGCAACTGACCGCCCAGATGAACCAAGGGGCTACCAAGAGTGTATCCTCAACAACGGTTCAGCGAACGTTGTTGCGTATGGGCCTCCGCAGCAGACGCCTGGTTAATGCACCTATGCTGACTGCTGTTCATCGGCGACGAAGGCTGGAATTTGCACTCCAGTACTGCAACTGGACGTCCACAGAGTGGCGACAGGTGACTTTTTCCGATGAATCACGTTTTATGCTCCATCGGACAGATGGACTTTGGCGTATACGGCGTGAAACGTCTGAAAGCAAACACCCTGTAACAATTGCCGGAAGGATCCAGGCTGGAGGAGGGAGCATTATGGTTTAGGGAATGTTTTCCTGGCATTCTTATAACACGTTGATAGCATACTCACTGGGTGCACTCATCATTGTGGAAGGCACGGTGGATCAGCACAAGTACGCATCTGTCCTTGCGGACCATGTCCACCCATACATGCGAATTATTTTTCCTCAGAATGAGGGCATCTACCAGCAGGACAATGCGAGGTGTCATACAGCTCGCAGTGTATGTGCGTGGTTCGAAGAGCACCAGGATGAGTTTACGGTACTCCTCTGGCCAGCAAACTCACCGGATTTAAACCCAATCGAGAATCTGTGGGACCACCTCGATCGGGTTGTTCGCGCCATGGATCCTCAACCGCGTAATCTAGAGCAGCTGGCCACGGCACTGGAGTCGACATGGCTCAACATCCCAGTGAACACCTTCAGAAACATAATTGACTCTTCCTGCACGTCTCGCAGCGGTCCGCTCTGTCAAAGGTGGTTATTCTGGCTTTTGACAGGGTCACATTAATGTGACTGGACTGTGTAGATTAAACATTAGATTTGCAAAATTTTGCATGATATCCAATAATATTTATGTTTAAAAAGTTTGGAATGCACACCATCGTCATTTGATCAGTCACGTTCAGCAAGAAGTTGTTGAACATGACTGGGAATGAACATGTTGGATTGGGTTTCATAGTTCTAAGAGCCATACTTTTTAAAGATGCTCCAAAGCACAAGACAGACGATTTTGTAGGTGTGGACAGAAATGCATGCCCAAATTTTATCGAATCCAGAGTCACTGCTGTGGAGTATACCTTGTCATACACCACCCATTCACCAGTCGGTAGAACTTCTGATTTAACGTACACAAACTTGGAACATATAAAAAAAGTCATCCTTCCGAGTACTGACCTCTTTCGATGAGATTTTGTGATACGATGAATAGCGGTGTTTTCCTAGGGGTCCGTAGTGAGATCGAATTTAAATAAATATTATGGAACATAAAAAGATATCGTTTAGGAAGACAGTTTTATGGTGTGATGTGGGAGAAATTAATATCATATTAAATTAATAAAAAGGGTACTTCGTTAGCATGATTAGGAGGTAGAAAAATCGCAGGTTATAATGGTTAGCAAACTGTCAGTATATGTGAGTAGTGATGGTTATAATGTCTAGACGTTCGTTGGCGTTAAATTAATAATTGGAGTCGGTCACAGGAGACGGTGCTTCCGTTTTAGCTCGACGGAACGAAACGTGATTCCCATGCTGATTTGCTTTCCATTTTACTTCGAGAAGGTTTATTGAACTGTAATGACAAAGGCTAATTATAACCAAGTTTCATAAATTGAATAGTATGGTTTTGAAAACTCAGTTTCAAATTGCTATTACTGAAAATAAATTTAATAATTTGAAGGATAATTATGTTAACAAAACTGACTTTGGAAAACTTTTTATAGGTGAACACGTTTTTTCCTTACATAAATGAGTTCTGTGCATAAAAAGATACCGTACTTTTCTTAAGAAAAGGTGGGACATTGTACAACCCTTATAAAGACATTTCTATGCACATTATACATAAACGCGGTAAAAAAAAAAGTGACCAGGTCAAAAAGTTAAAATTTTCATGTTATGTCATTGGAAAATATGTATCAGGTGCCCCAGCGTGTTATATTACTATTCTATAGAATATAATGGAAGTTACCACCATAAATACTGAGCCGCGGTAGCTCAGTCAGTAGAGCGTCGGGCTCGCATCAGAAGGGTTATGGGTTCTGTCCTCGGCGGAACCTGCAATTCTGATGATTGCGAGATCTGCCCTTCGACCAGGCTAAAGACCGTCGTGTTCACTAATGGTGGCTGGGACACGTTAAATAGGTCGTGGTCACAAAATCCCCCATGTTCACATACCAAATCAATACCTCTGGGGGTACCTGATCAGGGGGTTATCGGCCTCTGATTGGGTTCTAAATTACGATATGTGTGAGTGAATGGATGTATGAAAGTGGCCATCCTGTAAAACGGATGTGTCATGTATGTCGAGCAAAGTCGGACTTCCTCCCAATGGGGCTCAATTACATGAAAGGCGCACCCCCTCGCCTCTTGCCGTCTTCGACGGGCCTGGCACTCCTCTGGTCTGCCAGTGTAGGTATGAGAAACAACAACAACAACCATAAATACTTACCTAAAATTTAAAGAAGGTTATACTATTTCAATATAAATTTTATAGTATCCTTTAAATTGATGTTTCTCAAATTCTGCAATTTTGAGTTGTGTCACTTTTCTTGCCGGAGTGCGATATGGTAACATCAAAAAACATTTATTTGCACGAGTACCACAATCCTAAAATCGAAGGGCCGACCAACCGGTATAGTCGTTAAGGTTTTAGTCTCTAGATCGGAATGTTCCTGGTTAGGATCCGGGTCCAGGCATGGATGTTTGTAAGCGTATGGTGTAGAGGCGGCTGGTGCACCTTAAATCTGTCGTGGCCTAAAATCCTCACGTTGGGTTGATATGGAAGTTTGGAGAGTGGGGTTCCAGTTCAGGTGTTGCTTCGTCATCTGACAATGGTTCAAAATTACGAGGTGTTGTCCTCGGATCTTTCCCTTAAGGGACTGATCCCGAACCGTCGTCAATAGCCCGTTGTGTTGCTCTAGTACGACGTTAACTAAAATTACCATTACCATCATCCGAAGATCTATAAAACCAACCGTTCGGGAGAAATACATGAGGTTAAGCTCACAAGCTCTGTCTTTCATTAGAAGATCGATGCGTTCTTCAGGGATGCGTCCTATACGTCATATCCGGTTGCCTATACAACTGGGTACGACATTAATTTTCAAATTACCAATTAACTAAAATCTAAGTGCAGCGGTAACCCAGTTGAAGAGTGACGGGGAAGATTGTGAGTTCGAAACCCGCTCACATTTGGAATACGCACAGGAAACACTTATAACCGCAGGAATATACATCCGCCACCAACATTCAGTTTTACATAAAAGGTTTCTCGTAAAATAACTGGCTAGTCTTCATCTATCCATATTTTATTATTCGTAACCAAACAAATATAAATAGAAGCATCATAAAACATTCATATTCACGAATGTGCCACAATCCTCAAAAATCAATAATCGATAATACTTATTACTTTGCAGTATTCTTGAGACAATGCACATATATTAAATACTCTTACGATTGGTTATTCATTTTAATCCCTAATCCATAAATCTTTATTCATAACCTGAAAAGTTATAAAACCAACCGGTATAGTGGTTAAGGTGTTAGCCTCTAGATCGGAAGGCTCCTTGTTCGAATCCGGGTCTGGGCATGGATGTTTGTAAGCGTATGGTGTAGAGGCGGCTGGTGCACCTTAAATCCGTCGTGGCCGAAAGTCCTCACGTTGGGTTGGTGTGGAAGTTTGTAGAGTGGGGGTGCCAGCTCAGGTGTTTCTTCGTCATTTGACCGTGGTTCAAAATTACGAGGTGTTGTCCTCGAATCTTTCCCATAAGGGACTGATCCCGGACCGTCGTCAATAGCCCGTTGTGTAGCTCTAGTACGACGTTAACTAAAATTACCAACTTACCTGAAAAGTTATAAATAGAAGCATCAAAACACATTTATATCCACCAGTACCGAAACCCTAACATCAAAAATCAATATTGCTTATTAACCCTCCTGATGGTTATACCGTGTTGAAGTATCTAATCATTTTAGAAAATATGACCAGCTATCTTGTCATTAGAAAAAACTAATAAAATCTTGTCACCATTAAAAAAATGGGAAAAACTTAATGACGAGATTTCTCGTCATTAGAAAACTTGGTGAGATCTGGATGCACGAGGTAGCTCTTCGCAGCAACTAGGAGGGTTAGTTTGCAGTATTATAGAGGCACAATGTACGTGGAATAAACGGTCCATAATGCGTATATTTGTTTATTAATAACCAAACAAGTATAAATAGACTAGCCACTGCCTGGCCAGCACGTCTTTGCCCGTGACAGCTCTTTTCGTGGGACCAGGTGAGACCATTGCTCGCTAACCCCCGGTGATTGCTGCGAATACCTATTTGGTTTGCTTTGCAAACCTACACCACGGGCAACGCCGTGATGGCCTTGTCATTGTCAGATGGGGCCAAATTCGAATTGCGAAGAGATCACATTGGCGTGACGTCACAATATCTAGCGAAAATATTCAATTGAAAAGTCATTTTTTAAACGAAAATCAAATTTGTGAGGTATCGATCTATTGTAAAAATTTCCGCAGATTCCAAATCCGTTGAAATTTTCATTCCATTTTTAACGATCGCTGCGATAGAAAAAAGCACCGAAGAATACCAGTCATAACTTTTTATTTGTTTGCTTCACTCGAATCCGTTGCTCAGGAAATCAAAATGAATTAATCTGATCTCTTTAACCACGAAGGTCAAATTCTTCGCCGTAGCCAAATTCGTATTGGAAAAAGTATAAAAGTTACAGTTTAAAAAATTATTTATTTAAAAATAGAAGCATCAAAAATATCCACGTGATACCGAAACCCCAAAATCAATAATCGATTATGCTAATTAATTGCAGCGTTCTTGAGACATAGAACGCATAACAAACACACCATCTATAAAAGAATAATGGGGGAAAAAAAGCCCCGACTCAGGCATTCCAAATCATTGTTCTCACACTTCATCTGTTTAATCTAGTGCGATTCACTCGCGTCTCAACCTTTGCATTAACTAATTGCGCTGCCATTTGCTTATAACTTATGGCCTCTTGTCACAGGAGTTGGCGAAAACAATAAAAAAAAAGACGGGGGACACGATAGAAAAACGAAAAACAGGCGAACCGAAAAAGAGCCGCAATTAGTCTAAAGTCGCAGAGCTACATCCTATAAAAATTATTCCCGCTTCATTCGTCCGTTTTCATCCAGCGGGCTTTAATTAATTTTCGACGGAGCGGGGCGGCCCTGTTCATATCGCCCCGTTTCGGGAATAGGCGTTGGGGGAGATGGTTTTTGTGGCAGGCATCCAAACGTTTGTTCGCATTCGGGCCCTTTTTTTCCTCTCTCTCTCTCTTCTCTCCAGCAAGCGTGATACCAGCTAATTTCGCGGCTTTGCGGCGTACAGACCCCCGTGGTAGGGGTACTGTGGAAGACAGCCCTTTCGAACTGCCAGAAACAATGGGGCGATGGGGCGGTTTCTGCACTTGGAAGGAACATGAAAGTTCGACGCGATAGAATATTTTGCATGTGGAAATATAATCATTGGAGTTAATATCGAAAAAAAATGTCAGCAGCGACTTTCGACTTTGTATGGTTACTTAAGCGCACGTGAATTGAAAATATTTGGAATGAAAGAAAAGCTCTAACGGTTCTTTGCTAATAATAATCTTGCAATACAACACTCGATACAATATCAGGATATGTAGTTAATTTACATCGTACTGAAGCAAACACAAAGGGCTGTTGGCGATGGTCTGAGATGAATCCCGAAAGGGAAAAGGCCGTAGATGCCAAGTAACAATTAGCAATCAGAGGATTGCGACTTCAAATCTCGGTCCAGATAAAGACCAGCGTATATACACGGGAGCTGGTGCATGTTAAATATGCCGTGTCCTCAAATGTCCTTACATTGACGTGGTGTGGAGGTTCGGAGTGAGGAAAGTCAGCTCAAGCATTGACCTCATCATTTGACCGTAGTTCAATATTACTTGGTGTTGTCCTCGGATCTTTCCCTTAAGAAGGGATCCCGGACCGCCACGAATAGCCCCTTTGTGTTGCTCCAGTGCTACTACTAATAATAATCTTGCAATAAAACACCACTCGATACAATATCAGGATATGTAGTTAATTAACATCACACTGAAGCTACACAAAGGGGCTGTTGGCGACGATCTGAGATGAATCCCGAAGGGAATGAACCGAAAGTACAGGGTCACGGTATCCCAGTTGGTAGAGTAAAAATTAGCAATCGGTGGGTTGCGATTTCAAACTCGGTCCAGTCAAAGAAAATCGTATATACACGGGATCTGGTGCATGTTAAGTCTGCCGTGTCCTCAAATGTCCATACGTTGACGTGGTGTGGAGGTTCGGAGAGAGGAAAGTCAGCTCAAGTATTGACCTCATCATTTGACCGTAGTTCAAAACTACTTGGCGTTGTCCTCGGATCTTTCCCTTAAGGGACTGATCCCGGACCGTCGTCAATAGCCCGTTGTGTTGCTCTAGTACGACGTTAACTAAAATTACAATTACCGTCAAGCGTGATACCAACTAATTTTGACGCTATGCGGCAGACTGACACCCTTGGAAAGAGCTATGAAGACGGCCCGATCGAACTGCCAGAAACAATGAGGCGGGATTGCCGGTGTGAGATCGTGAAATACTGGAGCCAGCTGCAACCCAACTGTTGTTTTTGCTTCGCGAGTTTTACGAGCTACAAAAAGGAGTCTGAAACAGAAGCCGCTTCTGCAGGTGTTCTTTCCGACGGATCGCCGACTAGCCTTTGACCTTTGCCGTTGGGGGAACTTGGAGACTGTGGGGGAGGCCGAAGTCGACGGGGAGAGAGCGAGAAGCGAGGTTGAGTTTTCCTCGCTCTGACCCGTGAGATGCACATCTCGATATATGAATATTGATTCTTTGTAAATTGTAAATAATTCTAACTAATAAGAACAAGATTTTCTTAGCTGTTGGTTGTTTTCTCCTCATACACGATTTTCTGATGCTACCATTTTTGGGAGACGACACCACACCGGTTTCCGCACTTAGAAACGTGCTGCTGTGGTGAAGGTGCACAGTTATTTTACAAATGGTACCTTTGCAGATAAACGGTGTGTAAAATACGGATCCCCACGTGCCCTTTATGCAGTGAAGTTGTATGAAGGGGCAAATATACGCCCTACGGTTGATCAAGTCAAGATCCAAAAGAACCAGGGGTTCTACCAGACGTGTTTAAAACGACTTTACAGCGAACCCTGTTGCGTGCCGGAATCTGCTGCAAACGGTTTGTCATTTTGCCCATGCCGAAGAATTTTATGGCCAAACGGCTGCAATTCGCACAGCATAACAAAATATGACCTATTTTGATTGACAAATAGTTGCCTTCTGTGTTGAATCACGTTTTCTGTTCTATTAAATAGACGGACGTTGGTTTATCAGAAACCTTCAAGAACAAACACTGCAATCATTGTTGCAAGAACAAAAGCTTGTGGCCGCAGCTTTATGGTTTGGGGAATATTTTCTTGGCACTGTCAGATACCCTTTCTAACCTTCCAAAATATTATTGACTCACTACCTACTGTTGTTCATGCTGTACACGGCGGTTATTGTGGATAGTAGATGGCCATAATAATATGACTCGACTACTGTTGTCCCAATACACATTTAATAATGAGAGGGATTTTCAGTGCAAACAAACCAGGCTTTGCAAATATTTTATTTTGTTGTCCAAATTATTCCACATGATATACAGAGTGTTCTTCTTTGGATTTTGATCAAAGAAAGTGTATCGTATTTTGTTCACGTATACCATGAATTATTTCCAAAACTTCTTACGAGCAGTCGCGGAAAAAACGAACCACCCCCTTTATTTCGAGCACTATTCAAAATAGAACAAATTGAATGATATTCAATAGTGAAAAGCGTAGAGAAAGGTGGGACACAGTGTTACATGGGGTACAGTGTTATAGTGAATTTCATTTTAAAGTGGTAAAAAAATTAGCTTCACTTTGTTTACAATCTTGCTAGCCATCTTTTTTACAAAAGTCTATGTGTTTTGGAAGAATTTGCATCATTAGTTACATTTCTGTAAGTAAATCTCTATTTTTGCATGTTAAAAGTAAAAGTTTTTGTTTATAATTATATTCTCTTTATTCATGTGAGTGGTGCTTATTTTATAATGAATAATATTTTAGTAGTAAAGCTAATTGTGTTTAGGTTCTGTTGAGTTAAAATGGATGACCTAAATTCACATTATGTAGTCGTAAAAAAATATTTGTTATAAGCTATGTACGATGGGGTATTGTGTTACAGAATGAAATGGGGCACACTGTTACATATATAATTTGTCCAATTAACACATTACAAAGGACATAAAATATTCATTGCATTTTTTAAAGTTGTGAATCAAAACAATGTTGATTTTGAAGTGTTGTACGTCAGAAGAATATTTCCATCTCATAAATTTTCACGAACAAATGAAGTTTATTCATTTGAAAAATCATTGCCGAACCTCCTCTCCCAATTCCATCAGGAGGGACAATGAGAAAAGCAGAAATACTGATTTTCCCTGTGGATTTAACTTCCTATCAAAATCTAAAATAAGTTTGCAATTTCTTAATCCTATTTTATCTTCAACTTTTTAACTGTAGGCTACAATTATTGCTTATGTTTTCCTCACATTTAAAGCTGTTCAATTATTCGTAAAGTAATAAAAAGTGGTAGGTTTTAATCCTGCTTAAGGAATCATTAGATATCTGTATATTTCAATTAAAATAAATTTTAATAAAAGCCCATTCTTTATATTTACTGTTGCGAATATTCCGTAACACTGTATGCCACAGTGTGTAACACTGCACACCGACAGTGGAGCATAGCGTTACAATGTACACCGATACCAAAAACATTAAATACTGGAAATAAATGTTACTCTTTTTAAAATTTAATGATATGTAAGAGATTAAAGATCATTTTAAGGGCTTTGTTTGCTTCATATAGATGCATATCTTGATGCCACAGCTGAAAATAAAAACGTATAACACTGTGACCCACTTTCCCCATCTCTATAAATTAAAACGCAGAAAAGTTGTATAAAAGGACTCGTGCCAATCAAATTTTGCACAAACAACAAATTTTCAATGGAAAAATTTTTGATGCCTCATTCATATTCTGCGTCGTTAAATTGGTATGAAATTCCATGACTTTACTATCTTTATATTCCGAGATGTTCAGTGTCAAAGTTGGTGTCATTTCCAGGGATTATCCCTGCAATGAAAATCACTATTGGTAGATCGAGATTACTTGATTATAGATACCCGAATTTTAAATTTGAACTTATTGCATAATGGAAACTATTTTTTAATAAAATAGGTGGGTTATGTTTGATTTTTGAATTAGAATACGTCTTACCTTTCGAAACCGGGGAATCACGCTTAGTTTTTGAGTGTCACAAATAAAGGGAATTACGAAAAATTTAATAACTAGAATTATATAAATTCATAAATGAACTATATCGGTTTCAATAAAGCATTAAATAAAGCAACTTATAAATATTCATTGATCTTTCGTTGACGTTATCGGCTGATGCAATCGTAGCACAAAGTTACGTCATGATAATGTGCACTGCTAATCACATAAATTTAGTCTACCTCCAGCCTCTTTTGAGCGAGCACGACGTTCGAGGTGTCATATAATTGTTTAGATATCGGACTTCAAACTATTGAACATTACAAATTTTTCAAAAGACGTCCATATGTACGCAAATAACACCAGAAGAATTATATGAAACGTTAACAGGAAGAAAGATCTGGAGATGGGGAATCCAAGAAGATCCGGACATCCGATGCTGAGTGTCAACGCGCTCGGAGGAAGTTCTTTAATGTATAGTCGTCGCACCTTCAAAACAAATGACTGATACGAGTGGTCCAAGTATCTCACAGCTCAGTTTGACACAGTTAGCAAATCTGATGGCACAAACGTTTTATAATTGAATTATGGAGTTCAACCCATGGAATTTGGTAATGAGTAACAACCTTCAACAGCAACATCAAGTGCACCAATTGTGATATATGTGCGAAGCGATGAACACTTCGTGTGTGAAATTAAAACAGTATAGTACTAGTTTTTTTCACTCTCATTCACCATATGACCTCACTGACATATTCTGCGCCTTAAACCTTGCTGTCGTGTCACAACACAACACCGTCCGTTTTTTTTAAACTGTAACAACTGGTATAGAATATCAGTGCTATAGAAAAAACATTTTGGAAGATATTCATAAGTCTAACAAACTGATTTAACCATTAGGAGATCTAATCTTTACGTGCTCATAACTTAGAAACGGCAAGACCCAATGACATGAAGTTTGGTATCTGAAATTAAATCTTGATATAGATTCGAAAATCTCTGGCAGAAATAGGGGATTTCGATCGAAATACATAAAGTCGGTGCTCAATTTAATATGAATACGACCCTTTGGGCAAAATTTATGTATTTGAATTCATAGAAGCCGTAAGTCGCTGTCGAACGCCATCTTTTAATTTTCTCTACTGTCAAAATTGCCCAAATGAAGAAGGGTGGTTCGGTGTTTTTCGGCGACTGTTCAGAACAGACTCAGAATACTTCTAATCAGAACTTCTCATTCACAATACCCAATTCTCGTCAGTCAAATAATTCGTTTTAATGTTACACATTTTTCTTTTATTGTAGCGCTAAAGGGAACACCCTATATATCGGGCTTAACTCAGAATGTAGTTAATCAAACTTTAGCGTTTATTCTAATCAGTGTATACCAATTCAATTGACATACATCGATTCGGAATCTATTTGGAATTTTTATTGCCGAAGTGGAATACGGAAAACAAAACCAACTGAAGTCATTTTTCGGAATACGGACAAGAAACACATTCAACCTTAAAAACAATGCAAGCACCTGCATTTATTAGACAGAAAATGCTTCTCCTACAGTAACCCAATAAATCAATATAAATTACAATTCGAACGAAAAAAATGATATAGAAATGTAAAATTATATTTTTTTATAATTAGTAGCATTGAGTATTTTTTATTAATTTTATTGCTGCTATGAAAGGCTTTTACTGTTAAGCTAAATGTTTGTGCCATTAGTGTTTGGTGGTGGAATTATCACTTCGATTGTTTTTCAAATACGAGTTTAGCATGTCGCCAACAAAAGTTCCAAAAATGACTTCCGAATTTATATGTACAATACTAATTGATTGGTCGATGCCAGTTATATTGAGCGCCAGACGTCACCAAAAGGGATATAAACTACTTATTAAGGTAACTCTGATATATACATGTGAGAACATTGGGAAACAGGATGTAAAATTTCCCTCTTCCGTCTAGTTTGTAAGCAATGAAAATCCCTCTCATAAATATTATTGCTTGCGCTTTTAAGCTTTTTTTAAAAGCTATTCTATAAAGCTAAATGGCAGGAGGACTAGTGTTTTGGTAACCTCTTTCGTGACATGTGGCTTCTTACATCCGTCGGATACAATTTCAGCATGTCACTCGAAATAAAAATTAATCAAGTATTGTCAAAACGGTGATAAGTTTAATAAAATGCAATGCATTCCATTCTATATTTAGCAGCCAGAGATCCCGCCAAATATTGCATTATCTAAACATCAAAAGCTTTTAAATGACAAAATTTAAATATACCAAAACAGATTAGCTACTTTTTAACAAATTGTAACAAAGACTTCTTTAATATTTTTCTGTATTGTGCCATAATGTTTACTAATGACTTTAAGAGCGATGATTTATGATAATATGGGATGATTTATATACGAGAAACGGGATCAGCGGAGTCACATGTAAGTTCATTTCTCAGAAAAAGTATTATATTGTGACATTGCACCAAAAACTGAATTTATTTTAAATTTTGAATTTAGGCTTTAGCGTTCAAATTTTTAACCAGTCAGAAACTTGAATGCGCGCACACACGTGCATCATTATTCTTCAGCATATATTAATATGTTAGTGCTACATTAGTATTATTTACTAGTTGCATTTAAAAGCAACAGAGTAATATTTTAACTTTGCAAGCATAATTTGTTGGCTGTAATGAGGAAATAACGATTTTAAGTCACGTGTGAAATAAGTTGAAATATATGCGATGAGATGACGATTTTAAGTCACGTATGTATTGAGTTTGTACCTTAGCGTATAATCATCAAGCTCTGTGGGGAGTTACTCTTTGAATAATACGTAATTTTTGGATCCAGTACTTAAAGAGATGAGTGGGAAATTTCACTGCAACCAAAACTGAAACCCACTTGCGTAATTGGGATAATGAGGTCAAAAAGTGAGGAATCACCACTGGTTACAGCAATTACCATTGGTTCGGTACTGGATGGTGTTTCTTTTACCTAAATTACAAACTAAGTTCCAATCAATGCATATTGCTTTTCATAATAATGGCATTTTAGTTTTAACACTCATTCTCTATTTCCTGCTGTTCTTATAAAGAATTTGGTAGGTAACTCTTGAAAAATTATTTATTTTGTTTATGAAAATAAAAGGCTATTTAGAATCTTTGTAGCGAACGGGAATATAATTTAGCATCGCATATTGATTTAAATATTTATACTAGTCTTGAATAAAACCAAATTCTAAATAGTTTGTTTTCAAATTGAGCTTTTAAACTGAAATAGATTGGATTTACAAATCTGGCATGATTACCAACTTATTTTCAAACTATGTCAGGTTACATCAGTCTAGAACACACGTGTTTCACCACTCGTTTAAGATACATAATATACTAATTATAATTGTATTATTCCAATTAGAGCTTGGACAGAAATGTGATAAAATTAGCGAGTTCACGGAAATTGAAAAAAATAATAATTACTTCACCCTTGGACGTTGTGTGGTGATTTGAGCCATATTTTCCTTGTAAAACTCACTCCATTCACTTTTTGGATTATCCTAATACCATTCCAATTGCACTAAATAATTGTAAATAAGCTTTTTGGTTGCATACATGGATACGAACATTTGTTAAAAAATTAAACAGTTATTAAGAAAACTAAGACGTTAAAAGATTATAAAGAACATCAATCAAATCTCATTTGTTCTCTCCGTCTTTAATTCTCAATTCCTTTATTTATCACATTCCATCATGGTTACAGTTCACAATATTATCGTTTGCGTTTGCATAATAAATAAAATATGATACTTCTCGGACTATTTACACGCGCGCAATAAAAATTAAATTTTCAGATCGCTTGCACGCGTTTACACCCACTATGTCAGGTTATTACATCAATCTGAAACAAAATTGTTCCATCTCATGTTTTAGAGATGTAAAAAATTATAACAGTATCATTTCAAATATAGAGCTTGGACTGAAGAGAGGTTAATTAGAAAGTTCGTGGTAAAAGAAATAATTTATTCTCTCAACTGAATCAGATGTTCTGAGACCATCATCAGCTTTTTACTATTTTTCTTAAGGAGTACATCTGCACTCGAATTGTGAATTGGAGACACGAGTAGTCATCTCCAATCGATTATGGAACTAAATGGCATCGAAATTCGAAAAGCAATAACTTTTGTAGCTCCCTCTCGGTAGCAGTACTTCACCAAGACCTTGAGGGCATACAACTGCACACTCCAGACAGTCTTTTGTAAAGGCAAAATATATAATGTATTTTATTGCTGAGGAAATATTTGGCCACAGGAGCTTTTTCTCTAGGTGGGATCGGAAAATAAGAACTTTTTCACGCATTCCAGATTTCCGAACGATGAAGCCGAAATGGAAAAGAATGCGTCGATATTTTGTTACATTTGTGCGGAATGCGTATGTCTACATTGTAGGTTGATTCAGATTACTGTCCGAGAGACAAAAAAATTGTTGCTACATTGTTTACTAAATCAGTTTACCATGTTTAGTTACAAAGCCTTTACAATTCATGACTCTGGTCCAATTTAAAACAACACTTATGCAACTAAAAAAAGTCGCTTATGCAACTAAAACATTGCTTTAAGCGACTTATTAGTGAATTGTATTCGTATTCTGCGTCAAATAAAATATATCTGTGAGATACAAGTGACCAAATGACTAAACAAATACTATCCTGTCATGTTTTGGTATTGGTGACGCTAACTTGAAGAGCACAAAAATAACCGTGGTGCCTTTTCACAAAGCAAGGTCCACTTTTAGCTTAATCTATTTCGGATTTTTTTTTAAACAACCAAACAGTGCAATGTATAGAATTATAGGATATTAGCCTTAGATTACTCCTAAAACAAGGATATAGCCGCCTTATCCCTTCCTGAGCAATTCTCAAAAGAAGCATAATACCAAATACGTAGTTAATAAATGGTAACACCTCGTTCTTAAAAATTGTATACTCTTCAGCTAAGACAAATAATAATTCATATATTTAATATGTAATCAAGTGAAAGGAAATGTCTCTATTTTCAATGAAACATTTCTTAATTTTTTTCAGCTAGACACTTGCATGAAGTGGATTAGACTATATCGCAATTTGATCCTCAATGCTTTCCAAAGGGCAAAAATTGTAGTTTCGTTCTTTCCCCAATCAAATCGGTCTTTATTTGCTCTCTACACCTCAATAATTTTTATAAGGTGATGCCACCTATTTACAATGCGCCTTCAGGGGCACATCTCCTTTAGGTATGTATGGGCTTCATGAACCCGAGGTACTCCAGTCTTCTTTTTTTTCCCATGGGCTTACTTAAGTAAACATGGTTGCGATGCTCTCGCGATACCTAATTGATAATTTTCTTACTTTCATCGCACTGCACAGTTCTTTTTTGTCTTCCTCGACACTTTTTACTTGACATTGTCTTGTATTTGACGCTACTAGGCCAAATATGGCTATAAAACGCCAAAACAACCAGCCTATTTACAAAGCAATACAAGTGACTATTAAACTTGTTCATTTATTGCACAGAAACTATAATGATAGTAAAATATCTACAGCCTATCTCTCGTTACTTGTCTGTATTATTTCTTAGCTATTCCTATATAATCCTCAATGTGGAATTTTAGGAAATATTTTTGTCGTTTCTTAGTACTGATCCCTAAAATGCCTTCTCGAATATAGAATTGGGCTAATAACATCCGTCCTTTATATAGTATCCTATTAAGAGTAAGATACATTCATTTTAATTGTACTCTCTAAATATTCTTTTAAGAAAATAAAAGTTTGGAATACTCGTATCCTCCGAAAATTGATACAACACATTATCATTATCAAATTCAATTACCAGCTAACTCCGTACATAAAATTCAAGAAAGCAATCAGTTATTCTACTGTAACTCCTGGAACATGCAATTACAAATCCTTAAGGCTGCTTTCTGAATATTCCTCCGATGCAAATGCGAATGCAGTTCAGAAAAGTTATAATGATAAAGGCCTTTCCACCAGAAACCGGTTATTATGACATAAAGTTATTGATTACTCTTCATTATGTTTCGGGTGGCAACATTTTGGCTCGGGTCATTCTTCAGCATCGAGATTTTGGCCACATTCCCTCTAGCAGCACATTCCAGTTGCCGCTTCCGTCCAGTCAAAGTTAAGTGCTCTGATTCAGAAATACCCGAGAATATCCGATCTAAGAAAAGGGGCACACAAAAAATTTTTCCCTTTGTGTTCGAGAGCAAGAAAGAAAGGCAATTGATTTTGAAACGAAAGTTGTGGAGATTTAAAACAAAACCTTTTCACAAATGACGCTGCTATTTTTGGGAAAGCATGAAGTGAAAAGATGCATCCTACTTTATTAATACCAAACCAACTTTTTTGCTGTTTATAGGGTCTGTTCTTTTAATGGGTTTATCTAATTTAAAACGAAATATTAAAAAATGTATTACAGTAGTTTAGACGATTGTAAGGAATACGAAGAAACTGTAAAAACCACTAAAATAAGTAGTATGAAAGTATTTTATCATTATTAATTTTACTAAGCACATAGCTTGAATATATACTGTGTACTGCTATAAATATTAGTCTCTCATATTTGAACATAAAACTAAGAACAGATATATATCACGATTTTGAAGAAAAATATGTATGAAGGAAGAAAAAAGAAGCCAGTTTTCAAATTTCTTAGGGTTGCACTTTTAAAGTTTAAAAAAAAATTCCGAAATTCTGATGATCAAAAGGTCATACTATCATGAACTTTTAAGCATTACGTTCAAACAATGAGAAATTATTTTGGTGGTCTCTCTCCTCTTACTCCTTATATGATCATGTTGCCCAAAGTCTTCATTTATGCTCAAGCATATTAAGTACCAAGAATGAAAAGTATGTTAGTTTAAATTTTCATAAGTGACAAAACAAGTGTTTCTTCATAATAATTATTTTATTTTCCATTTTCTTTTCAAATTATCCAGAAATGTTATTTTTAATGCGCAGAATAATCTTTGCTTTTCGATTCTTAAGCACCAATATTTTTCTTACATACGTCCATTTGAATAGGAACGAAAACTTTTGTGTATAAACACAACATTTCTATTGTTCAGTTAAGTAGTTGAATATTAAGCACATAATACTTAGAACATTTACATAAATAACAATAAACAAACAATGCATCGATTGGCTCCTAAAAAAACTATCATTTCACAAAATGCATGCCAAACGCGATTTAAATTTTCTTAGTTTATTTACCTCCATGAATATCGGAATTTAGCCTTCTTTACTTTCTTTGTAAAAAATGTTTTATATTACTTAAAGTTCCATCATAATGGTCCAAAAATCAGTTTCTTAACTAGTACTATTATATTCATTATCTATTCCAAATCAGCACATCATACCATCTGTAGAGAGAAAAAAGGTTTTACACAGAATCAAACAAGTTTAAGTTTAATATTTTAACTAAATAACAATACATTACATTAAAAGCATCTAGAGATTCGTATGTATTAGAGCATGAGAAGCGGAAAAAATCACATACTTAAAATCTTTCATAAACATTAAAACTTGCCAGTATTATTCAGATAAATCTCCACCTGAGAATATAGAAAATGTACCTGTCTCCTATAATATACAAGTTACAAGGCCGAAACGTTGTCAGCAAAATTTAAAAAATTTATTGCTCAATCACTATGCAATTCCATGGAAAGTTATTCAGGTATGAGTTGCAAATCATTAATGTTCTTGTACCCATAGAAACTCCCCAGTCATTTGTCATTCTGTCGCAGCAATATATTTCGAACATTTCAATGGTCAATTGCATGAGATTAGTAGAGGGGAAAAAAGCACTCGGCCTTGATTTCCGATACACTGTAAAAAAGTTGAGAATCCTTCGAACGATGGTGTTATCTTGTTAACCGATCTATACACCATGACCAAAAAAGTATGAAATATGATAGCTTCTAGCACGGTTGTGGAGGTGGTTATTTTATCATTTTCGTCGAATAATGAGTCGTAGAACATGTGAGTGTTTTCTAGCACAGTAAAAAGTGCTATCGTAAATATTACTTCAAATACTTTTTGCTATATTGATTCGTACATAAGTTTTAAAATTTTAACTTTTATAAATGTTCATTCATTTTAATGCCAATATTAATATTATCAATCAGAACTTCTAAGAGGGGTAGGGTATATCCTGACAACTCGAAATCATATAGCAATGTGGGGTCGGAAATGCTTTCCTGAAGCGGTGTTATACACAGAAGCACCGTAAAGAAAAGAGACCTTAAGTGAGAAATCATTTTAATAATACATGAAAAGAAGCAAAAGGTACATGGATTAAAGTAATTGTTCGAAGTTTCTTCCACGGGCTACAATGCACGCCTCATATCTCCGACGTATGGACATCCGAACATTCTGGAATACTCCAGGCATATCTCGAATTTCTCCGGCAGCTACTGCAATTCTTGCAACCAGCTCCTCAACATTGTCAACAGGGGTTTCATAAACTAGCGATTTCAGATGACCCCAGAAATAAAAATCAAGACATGATAGGTCGGGTGACCGAGCAGGCCAAAGCACGGGACCACCACGTCCGATCCACTGCTGACCAAATGTGACATCCAGGTAGTTACGAACATCTCCGCTATAATGGGCAGGGGCTCCATCGTGTTGGAACCACATTGTCTGTTGCGTCGATGCAGAAATCTGTTCATCTCTCAAAAGTTGTGGCAATACTTGCTGCAGAAAGAGCAAGTAGTTAGGTCCGGTTAGACGGGACGGTAACAGGTAAGGTCCGATGAGGTGATCTCCCATAATACCGGCCCATACATTGACTGAAAATCGAATCTGTGCTGCAGGACGTCGTATTGCATGCGGGTTCTCGACCGCCCAGATATGGTCGCTATGCGTGTTGAAAATTCCTTCCCTTGTGAAGGATGCCTCATCGGAAAACAACACTTCAGCAGGAAAAAGGGGATTTGTAGCACATTTTCCAAGGTACCACTGTGCGAAAGCAATACGAGGTGCATAATCCTCCGGTTGCTGTGTCTGGACACGCTGCACGTGAAACGGATGCATGTCTTCTTCTCGGAGAATCCTCCAGACGCTGCAATGGGAAACCCCGACTGCGTTTGCTACACTTCGTGTACTCGTTCTTGGATTCCCCTGTACATGCTGCAGCACATTCTGTTCGACGTCTGCAGTCCGTGCTGTTCTTACCCTGTCCCTGTCAGCTCTTTCTAATGAACCTGTCTCAGCTAACCTCTGGTGCAGTCTTGCAAAGAAATTATGACTGGGGATACGCCTCGTCGGATATCGTTCCGCGTACAAACGCTGTGCGGCTGGCCTACTACAATTTTCAGCCCCGTACGCCAAATGCGTATCGGCTAACTCTGCGATTGTGTAATCATCCATCCTACTAACTTGGCGTTCTTGTGCGAAATGAAGATTCCCTACACGAAAGCTCGGGACTTTCGCACAACGCCATCTACCGCGTCAGGAAAGCATTTCTGACTGCCCATTGGTACATGATTTTGGTTCGTTAGGATGTACCCCTATATATATATATATATATATATCGTAACATGTCATCATACAAATAATTGCAATTTAAATTCGTATATTAATTTAGTTTCGATTTTAGTACATTATATTACTTTTAAAATTAATGGTGCACTTGACTCCTTTGAAACCATCAATAATTAGACTTAACCACTTTGGCCTTACACGGAAGATACGTAATCGAGAAAACTTTCCATACAACAATAAATTTTAATTAAAATCCTAGACGATTTCCTTTTTTCTGCGTTTATGCAGATATGGAAAGTGTTTCCGAATCGAGATACTGACTGGCTCATTATGTTTACCAACTGCGCTGGAAACTTGCGAGATGCAGCGGCGATGAATCGATTCCTCTCTGGGTGTATTTCTCTCATCTGTGTCAGCAATTTTTTTATGTGTGTGTCCATTTACTTGAAGTTGTCTGTCTTGTGTCTGGGACAACATGGCCAAGTATAACATTTGATGTATGAATCCCCACACCCAACGAAGCAAATTAAGATGGGGGAGTTAGTAAGAATTCTCAAATGACAATTATTGTCTTTATAAAAATCTCTCTGAAAAATACATTGAAAAAACGTAGGTTACTTATGTATTCTACAAGCCCCAAATATTGATAAAAATTTAAATGAAAGAAACGTGAGTTTAGCTTAATATTTCATTTTTTAGCAAATAGATCTGCCATATTTAAGTAAATTAAACTTAGTAAATCATTGTGACAAAACCACGCATTTTTAATTTCAACTCTTCAGATTTTAAGACTTCTTTAGCCTCTACAATTCTTGTGAGGTTAGAGGTATTCTCTGAATTTCTTTAAAAATCCAAGTATTTTGAATTATATAAAAATAATAAAAGTATGCCTCATATTCTTATCGTTTTATATCTTCTAGTATAAATTAAATTTGTAATATTGATTCACGAGGTTCACACTTTGAACATTTCCACATTAATAGTCAGACACAATCGACTGGATCTCTGTATAGACATCTTTTTTTTTCTAGACAAAAAAAAACTGACGGTCAATCGCTACAATTACAAAGCCGCAAACTATGTGGCAGAACAACCAATCTTGTCGAATAGCAAAAGGTCAAACGGAATACCAAGGACTTCCACGAGCTCGCCATCTATTCCGACTGTGTGCCGAAACTAAGTGATTAAAATGGAAGCGAGTCCCTCATTCCCTTGTAGAAAGACAAGAAGAAAACAGTTAGTTGGATGGACCAAATGAGCGATTATAAAACCTTACCTCGTCCTGGAGTTTTCTGCAAACTCCTACCTGGAATTCTGAACGAGTTCTCGTAAATTTCTATTTCTGAGCTACTTACCTTAATGGAGGTGACGTCCTAGACATTCATGTGGGCACCAACCAGCATTTCAAAGAGGTGTGGATGTTCTGTATTGTTCTATCTTAGGATCCAATCGTTATAGTGTAGGGAAGAGGATGGAAGCCACATGTCTGGAAGAAAAGCTTCCACAGTTTTTCGGTATGAAATTTAACAGTCTACCCGATTGGTTTTATTGGATTCGAAAAGATTTGCTCCTTTTGTTGTGCTTAGATATTCTGAATCGTTTAGAAGTTTTGAGTCGTTATGGAGATCCAACCAATCATTTATGTTCCAACTGTCTTCGTTGTTGTCTTTTGTAACTTTAAGGGCCGCGTTTACACAGTTTTCGTAGTAACCGAAAGGTTATAACTTCTTAATTTGATAAAAACCATTGTGTACGTGGGGGCTAGTGCACGTTTAATCTGTCGTACATTAAATGTCCTCGTGGTGGTGTGATGTGTAAATTCGAAGAGAATGGTGTACCAACTCATGTGTTGAACTCGTCATTTGATCATGGTTCAAAATGACGTGGTGCCTTCTGAGCGTCTTCTTCAGGATTGATCGGGGACAGTCACAAATAACACTCTGTGTTGCTCCAGTGCGATGTTAATACGACTACCTACCATAAGAAATTTAAATAAAAAGTATTTGAGAGTGCGAGTATTTTCTGAACTAGCATTAGGGAATTTTACACCTGTAAATAATAGTTGTTATTAGAGCTGGATAAGGTGAATGATTATGATGCAGATGTATTAAAATTAATGGTCATAGCATCAAAAAAACTTTCTAATACAATTGAGTCATTTCACTGACTTTTTTAGAAACTCTTAACTAATCCAATAGCACTGAAATGTTCTAGGTATAAAAGTATGTACAAAATGTTAATTAATCGATGGATATTAATGTGTAGTTTTTTATCTTAACATAAATGTTTTTTATGTAGTGAAATGATTTTCAAGATCTGAACATGCCTAGTCAGTAAATGTACAAATATAACTAACACGTAAAAGCAAATAATTGCTATTTTTTTTATCCGAAAGTAGCTGTTTTCATGAATTCATCAAAAGAAAAGAAAGTTAATTTAAATATTTATGTCAAACTCTTACCTTCAAAGTCGACCTTTTCTACGTTTACGCACTTCTCTCGGCGCTACGGTGCTTCGTCGCACTTTTCTTGAGTTCTATGTTTTAAGATTTTACCTGTCAAGTGTCACCTTCACCTAGCCAAAAATCAGATGAATCCGTGACTGGAAAGTAGGATTGCCAAACTTGTGCATTGTATTATTTGACCAAAACATTGTGAATGATGTGCGATGCTTGTCTGGAAGAATTGCGAGGAAATATCTTGAAAACTCCTGTAAAATATCTGTGAGTTGTGGTCTATTTCTTTCAAACAACTTCTGTAAATGATGGTAAGGAAAGCTGTCCGCTTGGAAGATTAAGGAACTTGAAGTCGGACTCCACAATTGCATAGGATAGTTTCTATAACACCTTTAATCGGATTCCTCCAAATTCAGATTAATATTTATTAAGAACCTGGAGTAGTATTTTGCTATAGCACCTTGCAAATGAATACTTCTAAGAAATTAATACAAATGAATACTTCTAAAGAACCTGAAGTTGTGTATTCCGTTATTTCAGATGAATACTACTAAGGAATATGGAGTTAGATTTCCTATTGTGGATTAAGGTTTCTAAAGAACATCTAAATACAATCCGCTATCACAGAAGAAAGCTACTAAGGAATTAAAGCATAAAGTTTTGTGGATTCGTATCTTTTAAGCATAAACATTCCTAGAAATCTTTAAGCTGAACTATAGTTTTGGTGCCATGATCATAAACGTTTAAAATGCAAGTGAAACGTTGAAGGAATGCTAATAAAATTTAAAGGGATATTTTTGTGGTATTAAATCCAGGTTCGGTAAATAATCCGGTTCTCACTCACAGAAATTGCAGTGTAGAATTTTTCACGATAACTACTTTTTTCTAATGTTGCTCAATGAAGTACTACAGTCGCGTGTGAATATTTACCACACTATTTGGGGACCTGAAATCGGTCACGTTAGATTTATTCAGCTCTTTTTCTTTTCGGCCGTAATGGTCATCCCAGCAGTCCGTCAGTAGGCGTTTCCTCTCAAGGGCATAACAGCATCATACCTAATAAACCAGCGTAAAAGTAATGTATTCATGTAAAATTAATGTGTCGGAAACGTATCTAAAATTGAGGCAGGAGTAATTGTTATTGATTTATTGTGCACGCTCGGTTGCCACTTTTGTGCTGCGCCTAGACGCAATTTGGATCGGTATCGGGGGCAAGGCCGAGTGGGTGGTATTGCATGGTACGCCGAATGGAATCAGTCCAGGTCCTGTCTCGACACTCCTCTGTGTGACTGAACTCTATAGGACGTACGTTTTAGTGAAGGACCGTTTCCAAAGCATTAACCGTTTACGCGCAAACCTCAATATGCAACCCCTTTTCACAAAAGCTTCTCCAATTTTTATTAGGAAATCGGCCCTTATATAATATTCTAATGTAAACTAAACATAAAATACGTTGATGCCAGTGGGGAATCCTATGGCGGCAAACTTTGGAATCTTTTGCAGTAGAAAATTAAATACTTTTAACACTATTTAGTCTAAAAATATTTATATTATTAAAAATATTATAAATTAAAATTATAAGTTAATTAAACAAATCCAGCCAATCGCAATACAATTTTTATCCAAAAGTAGCTGTTTTTATAAAAACAAACATGAGGTCTTATCAAAATAAAAGAAAATTAATTTACTTATTTAGTTCAAACCTTGTTACTTTCAAAGTAGACATTTTCTAAGTCTACACACTTTTCCCAGAGCTACTACTGTTTCTACTAGTTATTCAAGTTTGAATTGAGAATGGAAGTAATTTAGCATTCAAATAGGGGATGAGGTTGAATTTACCTCATACTGAAGCTACATAACGGAATATTGGCGTCAGTCCGGGATGAATCCCGTAATATACTAGGACACCACCTCGTGATTTTGAACCACGGTCAGATGACAAGGTCAACACCTGTATTTGCATAAAACTCTCCAAATTTCCTTACCATACTGAAGTATTTAAAAAGGGGCCTTATACAAGGACAGTCTGTTGCAGTGAAAGTGGTGGCTAGTGGTACAAAAATGATCAAATAAATCTCTATCTGTCTTGTTTCTAATCAGATTCAAAGCAGATCAAGCAGTTTATGGTTGATTGTGCTGGATTTTATGGTTCATGGACCAATGCCGCAATATCAATAACGTCAAGTAATGACCATGTAAGCACAAGGAAGGCTTTACTGAAGCAAAAGAAAGAAATGCGCACAGGACAAGTTATAGGAATTAAATCTACGCCGTCTACGGTGTGGCAAGGAGCGCACTTTGCACTGCAGAACATCATAACTTACGATTTTAAAAAATCGGCCTAAATTTTGATGATTTTATTTTATTTTTTATTTTTTGGCTTCCTTTCCTGAACTCTAATTTAAGTATGCAATGTATACCACAAAGAGACGAAATGTTTGGAAACTCAATTTCTGAAAGGAATAAAGTTTTTTTTCCAATGCTTATTTTTTTTCCAATGGTGGGCACATATGAACTTAATCATTGGCCACTACAAGGCCGGAAATGATGGCCACTTGTGAAGGAGTACCCATTCGGAGGACCATCAGTGCCCCTAACAAAGGACAGCACAATTTACATCCATGCCCTGACCCCGGATTCGAACCAGAAACTTTCCGATCCAGAGGCCAATAGGAAATAAAATATGGAATTGAGAAAAGAAAGGAAGTTTTTGTAAGAGGTATTATTACATCTCTACACATTACTTACCTGGCCATTAAAGGGTAGTTTCCGAGGCATTTGTTTCTAACGCAGTCCATGAAAAGTACCATATTTAACTTCTGAACAAACTTTTTAATTGCGTTCCCACTCATTTATTGAGAACAATTCATTATTTTTATGCTAAAACTCATTTAAACTTATTTTCTAGTTTGCTGAAATTTTTTTACTGATTTCTCTCCATTGAATTCTTATTGCCTTCTGTAATCGGAATGATGAGAATTTCAATAGATTGGATTGGATTGGACGTCGTAGGCAGACACTGTTTCACATATGCGGCTTTCAGCTGTATAGTCCGCCGTACGGAGGAGATTCGGGGATAAGGGAGAGCCTATCAATCCACAATACATACATAAAGCATTTAAGTACACAGAAAGAGAAAAGGCAAGTGAAGGGCAAAACATGTAAGCACAAAAATACATAATGGCAAAAGAAAATTATGATAAAATTTGAAAATTGACACAGAACAAAATCAGGACAAAAACTATACATAGAAACAGGAAATCATTTTCAGAAGGGGAAAAAATGTTAAATCCTAAAATCAGAACGTTAAAGGACAACAAAATGACATAAGCTAGTTTCGAAAAAAAAGGAGTTATTTTGAGGACTTTCGATTTCTCAGCTCACACACACAGATGTAATCAATGTTGGAGCTGAGAAATTCTATCACTTTTAGAGCAGCGAGCGATATTAAGCAGTTCCACAGTTCGTCAAGCATACATTACCCTTCCGGTGCTTGTTTGGAAGATCTGTTTCGCCATTAGGAAATGTGACCAAATCTTGATGGACGAGAAACCTCGTCGAAACCATATCAAGGATAAAGCTAAGTGGTAAAATTGACGAATGAATCCCATAGTGGTGGATTTTATTTTGCTTCTAAAATTGATTATTTGTGTGTTGCTATTAGCCTAAATCCTAACTATATCCATTTCTGTGAAACGTGTATTCGTGAATGTTAATTGGAAACCAATACCATCTCCACTTAGTTTATCACTTTTCTCGTAAAAATGAAGAAAGTTAGAAGTAGCTCTTGATCTTGAAAGTCCGTCCAAGTGTGTGTTCTAAGGGATCCGGCTTCAAGAATTAAATCTGTACTTCTATTTGCTCTGGCATCAAATCCTTCGAGAAGTCTTTCTTCGTAAGTACATCCACGCTGCTCTCTAAAACGTTCAAGTATTTACCGAAGAGTCATCTGGGCAGGTCTTTGGTAGAGAATCGTGATATCATCACACCGATGGCAAGTTAAGATGGAAGGGAAAGTTTCTGAGGGTAGAGTATCCCACAGAAGAGGTTCTGCTGACTTTCAGTTTCAATGACGTTATAAATAAGAAACGTGAGTGAGATCTAAGAAACGAACACAGAGATTGGCTGGCCAGTTTTATAATGCTTCTCCTTGAAACCGGGTTACTCGAAAACTGGGAAATCTTAAAGTATTTGCAAATTTGAATTTGTTCAGATGCATTTACAAAATACAATATATTAAATAAGATGGAAAAGGATTATTTAACTTCTACTACTATACTCTTCTGTAAGATACAACTATGCGAAATGTATGTCATGATCTTCAAAATATGTTTAAAATGTACTATGTCATGATCTTCAAAATACGTTTAAAATTTACCTATGCCATGATCTTCAAAATACTTTTAAAATTTACTTACATGAGATTATATATTTTCTTAGGCACAGTATATTTAGTTAATTTTACCATTCTATAAAGATAAACCCATTGTGAATTTACTTATTGAAGAGGGTGAATTAATTTCCAAATACGTACAGTTGTATACCCATACAATCTCTTTAACACATTAACCCTCCTGGAGGTTGTCTAGATGAGGTGTCTGGTCTCATTTGCAAAATTTACCAGATCTTGATGGACGACATTCTCGTCATTAGAAGAACACTGACCACATTTTGATCTCGTTATCATCGAAAAAGTCTTGATAATGTCTCAAAATTGGTCAGATCTTAATGCACAAGTTATCTCGTCGTAACCACTTGGGAGGTTAATTCGTCAGTACATAATGAATTCAAAATCCATGAAGCATCTAAAATAAGCACTATTGACGAACTTATGTAATGGAGAATTAATTCATTTGTATATACATACCACTTCTATACCCATACAATTTCTAATATACACAGTCCAGTCACATTAATGTGACCACCTGTCAAAAGCCAGAATAACCACCTTTGGCAGAGCGGACCGCTGCGAGACGTGCAGGAAGAGAGTCAATTAGGTTTCTGAAGGTGTTCACTGGAATGTTGAGCCATGCCGACTCCAGTGCCGTGGCCAGCTGCGCTAGATTACCTCCCTCCTCCAGCCTGGATCCTTCCGGCAATTTTTGCAGGGTGTTTGCTTTCAGACGTTTCACGCCGTATACGCCAACGTCCATCTGTCCGATGGAGCATAAAACGTGATTCATCGGAAAAAGCCACCTGTCGCCACTCCGTGGACGTCCAGTTGCGGTACTGGCGTGCAAATTCCAGCCTTCGTCGCCGATGAACAGCAGTCAGTATAGGTGCATTAACCAGGCGTCTGCTGCGGAGGCCCGTGCGCAGCAACGTTCGCTGAACTGTTGTTGAGGATACACTCTTAGTAGCCCCTTGGTTCATCTGGGAGGTCAGTTGCTCAACAGTTGCACGTCTATTCGCCCGAACGCATCTTCGTAGCCTTCGTTCGCCTCTGTCATATATAGCCCGTGATGCACTACATGTGCCACGCCGCTGATTTTGGATAGTGCCATTTTGCCATGCACGGTATACTTTTACCACGGCGGCACGCGAACAGTTCACAAAATTAGCCGTTTCCGAAATGCTTCCACCCTTGGCCCGAAAGCCAATAATCATGCCCTTTTGGACGTCGGATAAATCGCTACATTTCTGCATTACGCCAACGATTGAAATGCTTTCCGATGCCCTAGGACATCCTTTATATGCACTCCACTGCAATGTGCTGCCACCTGCCTTTTGTGATTGGTTATTTCACGTTGACGTCGAAAGTATGTGGTGGTCACATTAATGTGACTGGACTGTGTATTAGTCCATAATGAATTCAAACTCCAATCGGCATCTTTAGTTCTGAGCTTGTGATGAATAAGTGCATTTAATAATACATTTACGATTTGTTATTGTAACTTTAAAATTAAATCTCATAGAGATTTCTACACACTTAATTTGCATAGAATTCGGTTGAGTACATTTTTTTACTTTTAAACTTTTGATTTAGCAATGTTGCGTTCCTTGTTTGCTTAAATACGCATATATACCGACTTTATGCATGATTTCTAGGTTTTACAAAGCATTTACTGACACAAAAGAAAGAAATACAATCAGGTATAACCTATAGTTTTGAGCTTCTGCTTCCTGTAGAACTTTGGCTAATCTCACTTTGGAATTGAATTTTGGATAGTGGGTTACGAAAATTCTTAAGCTTTGATTTTAATTTTAACTTAAACTATATGACCGTGGTTCTAAATTACGAAGTGTTGTCCTCGGATCTTTCCCTTAAGGGACTGATCCCGGACCGTTGTCAATAGCCCGTTGTGTTGCTCTAGTTAGACGTTAACTAAAAATTACCAATTACCAATTTACTTCAACTACACAACTGTGAATCTTTTGTGTATGTTTTTTAAACAGATACCAAAAATGCTGGCTAAGGAAAAAAGTGATTAAATCGTTCAAATTTCTATAACAAATGTATATAAAAATCAATTTCCTTTGATTTTGTTAGCATTTCAAATTTCTATGGCACTAGGTAGTAGATTAACGTTGCAGTGAAGCAACACAAAGATCTATTGGCGAGGATCCGGGTGAATCCCTATGGGAAAGATCTGAGAACAGCACCGGACCGAGGAAGACCGGTTGCAAGAACAACGATTAGCAATCAGAATGTTGCGATTTTAAATCCAACCAAAGACCGTAGTGTACAAATGGGGTTGGTGCACGTTAAATCTGTCGTGGCCCCAAATCCCTTAAGTTGGCTTGGTGTGGAAGTTCGGAGAGTCGGGTGCCAACTCAGGTGTTGCCTCGTCATCTGACCGTGGTTCAAAATTACTTGATGTTGTCGCCGGATCTTTCCCTTAGGGGATTAATTCCGGACCGTCCTATGTAGCCCGTTTTGTTGATCTACTACTAATTACTCTAATGGTAAGGTAATCGTAATTACCGATGTTAATTACAATTACCTTACCTTTTACCTCCAGTGTGACGTTTAAATTACGAGGTGTTGTCCTCGGATCTTTCTCTTAAGGGATTGATCCCGGATCGTCGTCAGTAGCCCTTTGTGTTGCTCTAGTATGACGTTAATTACAAAATTACCAATTACCAGTGTGACTTTAATTAACAAATATATCCATACCCTTTCGCTTTTAAAAAAAGTTTTAATAATATTAAAATTAATAAAAAAATTTGGTTTCCAATACAAATAATTATCAGTGACGAACAGAATTAATTATACAAGAGAATCAATCAAAATATGTTTAAAAACTTAAATATAGGATAGATGTATAAATTGGTTTAATGACCCAAAAAATGTTTTTTCAGCGTATAACCATAAATTTATTGATTTCTTCTGGAGCCATTAAACTTTAATAGCTGGTTAAAAGCTCTTTACAAAAAGCAGCTACGAAAACTGCACGAATCTGAAGGAATTTCCAAGTCGGAATTCATATTGTACGATTCGCGTGTTGAGTGGTTTTAACTTAATTAACAGGTTCAAGTAGGACTTGGCCCTTTTTATGTGATTAGGCTCAGGCTAAAATGGAGAAGCCATGCTTTCAGTTTAAATTCTCCTGCTTGCCCAGAAGTTCTAGTCGTCGATTTAAATATTTAATTCCGCTAATTCGTTTCCTGCGAAATCGTGTTCAAAGTTGGAATATTTTCGAGCCTTTCGTATTTAAGAACACCCAATCTATGTAAATATACTTCTTTACTGCAGTTTACATATTGGTATCGGTGAATACTTCTAGGAATTTTATTTCCGTTTATTTTATAGGGATGAAAATAAATTCCTCTAACATTTGCTGCTTCCCTCTTGTGATTTTGCTAAATAAAAATATAAATTGAAGGTGTCCCCTGTGTGTGTGTTTTTACATAGTGTTAAGCCTACATAAATATAAATATATACAGAGGCTGTTCCCACATTTTTAGACGATTTTGGTTAGCGGTAATAAAAAATCGTTTGCTGCAAAAGAAATAATTGCAGTTGTACTCTCTATGTTTTTAAAAGTCAAAATTATCGTCTGCGGCTTGAGAGGTTTGTTTTTATTCAAAATGGCGTTTTTAACGAAGCAGTGGTTCGAAGGCTATATTTATGCTCTTTCCGAAGAGAAATATTCATATTCCGTTATCCAAAAACGATGTGAGAGTCATGGTTTTGTGATATCTAAAGGGTCGATAGGTAATATCGTCAACAAGAAAGGTAAAAAACGTCAAATTGGAGCCTCAAGTGGGACAAAAATTCCAAACAAGTATCCAAGGAAGAAACGTACATCTTCGACTATTGCAAAGGTGCGTTGTTTAATGTTAAAAGAAAACCCCCCTAGTCAAAGGACAGTTGCAAAATCATTAAAATGCTCGGTGTCCACTGTAAACAAAATAATAAACGTTGATTTAAATCTTAAGAAAGCGAAAAAACGCAATGTGCATCGTCTTTCTCCAAAGCATATCGCTGAACGCTGGACACGCTGCCGAATTCTATATGAAAAACACTTAACCAAAGAAAAATGGGAAAAATTTGTCACAATAGATGAATTATGGGTGTATTTAAATGATTGCAGCAAAAAAAAGAGCCATTTATTATCATAGAAGGGGAGAAAAAATTTAAGTACATGGTTCACAGAATCGAAAGAAAGTTTTTCTAAGGGATTCGGGATTGTTGCTGGTTTTTCATATAATAGGAAGTTAAAAATAAAGAGAGTGGGGGGGAAAATGTCAAGATTAACTCCAAATACTATCAGTAACATATTTTATCGCCAATTTTTCTGAATGAAATACCATCGCTTTACCCACAGTGCCATCAATCTGTGGAACTCCATCAAGACAAAGCTAGCAGTCGCACATCAAAATTCAATGTAAATTTCCTAAAAGAAATGGAACAAAAAACCGGTATCAAGGCCATGCCCTTCACTGATATCTCTACTAAATCTCCCGATGTATCACCTATTTATTTTTGTGCTTTCGTACTTTTAAAATCTGCATTATCCAAACGTCGTCCCACACCCCTTACAGGACTCTGGAAAGCTGTTCAGGAGGAATGGGAAAGAATACCTCTTCTGAAACTTCAAAAGGCATTATTATCCTGGAAATTACGGTGTAGGAAAATCGGGTAGGCTATATTGAGGACACGGCTGCAAAGGTATAACATGAATACGCCTAGGAAGCGCTTAGTATTTATTTATGTGTTGTAAATGAGTATGTCCTTTTTTTCGATGTTTATCGAAAACCCACAAATTGCTCCTCCGGTCGTTAGGAAATGTATGTAATACTTGACAGTTCTCTTAAACTTGTTTTCAAAATGCGAGTTTTTGAAACTACTCATTGCATTAGTTTTCTTTTAAATAGGTGGGAAATTTTGTACGTTTTCCATCGGCAGATATATTTCACGATAGGTATTGCTTGATTGATTTAGTCTCTGCCAAACAAATACGAATGACGCCTCTTTTCTAAATCGTATAAAAGTATATAAAATATATTTTAGACGCACTATTTACATCTCCATATTCTAATGCTCGCTTTTGTCGCTCGTACCACGCTTAAAATGTATCTGAACTTCGATTCCATGTTTATTTTTGCTGTGCACTACACTTATAACGCATTACAAAATTTTAGTAATATGACTTCCTGAACGTCAACAAAGATCTGTAAGGCATAACTATATCGTGACAGGGGGTGACATGTCTCAGTGGGTTTGCCCACTGCCGTAGCAACCTGAGAGCCGTAGGTAGTAGAGATTCGACTGTTACTTGTCTTGTGTGCTAAGATGGACGAGATATCTTGTCAAACACTTGAAGAGTTGCCAAATGACAGACATAAAAGTTACACTTGCAAATTCAAAATCACGATGGCTCGATCGTATGTCGTAATCAAGAGCAGTACCAATTAAATTACATTCCAGGTCATGACGAATCACATGTAACAGAAATTTGAACCATTGCAGACTTCGCCTGAGCTTGAACGAATTGGATTCCGTTTTCTGTAAAATAGACGACAAAAACCATAATTTTTTTGGTACTTTTTAATTAAAATCGTACTAGAGCAACACGACGGGCTATTGACGACGGCCTGGGATCAGCCCCTAAGGAAGAGATCCGGGGATAGCACCACGTCATTTTGAACCACGGTCAGGTGACTCCTGAGCTGGCATCGCACTCTCCAAACTTCCACACCAACCCAACAAGAGTACTTTTGGCCACGACATATTTGACGTGCACCAGCAGTCTCTACACCATACACTTACAAACATCCATGCACTGACCCGGATTCGAACCAGGAACCTGTCGATCTAGAGGCTAACACCTTAACCACCAGACCGGTTGGTCGGCCCACTAAAACGAACAAAGCTGTCTAAAATTCAATTACATGGAACATTTTAAAACCTTCCCGATATTTAAGACTCAAATAAATGCAATTCATGGAACAATTTCGTTTTAAAAGCGGAAGAAAAGGATCATCACCAGACTGTCGGTAATTTATCGCCAGGAAGCAATAAAAATTTTATTAAAAGCGAAATCAAATTAGATGGTGGAACATTTCTCGACGTTCGAGGAGGAGCCTTGGCTTGTGAGCCCCCTTGGCTCTGTCTTAAATGTTCCCTCCCTCGGAGCAGGAGGACATCTGGCAGTTCTCACGGAGGCCCGTTGAATACTTTCTTGGATAGTTAACAACATTAATCACGCGAGCGAGCTCCTTCCACAAGAGGAAGACCTCCGTTTCTATTAGTGGATTTAATCTCGTCCTCAGTGCAAAATAACAATAAAGAAAAGCAATTCCTCGGATATGAAGATCGCATTGGGTGATCCGCGTGCCGGTGAAAGAGATGGGAGCAGTACTTTGAAAATGGGAAGTGTTTTCCTCTGCACGGCAGCTTTGGGTTTGTTTTATTTAGAAGCAAAAACGTATATCTATATTCTGCAGTGCTGGTAAAGAAGATAATGTCCCCACATTTGATTTGCCGGAGGGTTTCCAGTTCGAAACTTGGTCCAGCCACAAACCGTCGTGCATACGGGGACCTGTGCACGTTAAATCTTTCGCGGCCTCAAATGTTCTCACGTTGGCGTGGTGTGGAAGTTTGGAGAGGTGGAGTGCCATCACAAGCGTTTCTCGTCAGTTAACCGTTGTTCAAAATTACGAGGCGTTGGTCCTTGGTTCATTCCCGTCTGGATGGATCCCGATACGTTGTGATGCCCCAATAGTACGTTGTGTTGCTCCAGTGTGACGTTAATTACCAACCTCCCTATCTGTATATTACCGTGTTGGTAAATAAGACGATATCTAATTTTCATCTGGCTGTTATGTGCTTCGTGTATAAGTATCTGAAACTTAGAAACTTTGGAACAATATGATCTCAAATAACACTAAGTTCCAATCATTATAGTTTTGAGGTAGGTAGATGCATTATCGTCGCACTTGAACAACACAAAGTACTCTTGGAGTTGGTCCAGGATCAGAACGATCTGAGGACAAGACCTTGGAATTTTTGAAACGCGGTCAGACGACGAGTTCAACACGTAAGCTGTTACCCCACTCCCAACTTTCACACCAAGCCAATGGGAGGACATCTTAAGACCACGACAGATTCAACGTGTATAAAGCCCGTTTCACGATGTTTTTTGGTTGGATCGAGTTTCGAACTCAACCTTCCAATTGCTAATTTGCTACTCTTCCAATGGGGCTACTGAGGCCCTACAGTTACAAGGTATCAAATACTTATATATGCAGCATAAAAAAATAGCAACCAAATATAAACTCAGATCTACTAGATAGTTGACTTTCACGACATTATGCAAGTTTAATCACAGGAGCAGCGTTAAAGTGACCTATATCAATGGTTTTTAATGATAGAAACTCGTAAAACATTTCTGGAAGCTTGATTCGTGTCAAACATTAACATTAAGCCTAGCCCAATTTTCAAATAAAAGGCCACATACCGTGTGTTTTCCTTAGGACGACCTAGCGGGACATCTATGGAAGTTTATATACGGTTTACTTCACGATATCTACTATTCAAAGTGCAATATGTAATTCAGACTTGTACCGGTGCTTTTCGAAATAACCCAGGACACTATCGAGAGGTGACTAGACTTCGAGACCCATCCATTCCCTTTAATACATCCGTAGAACGTGCTTAACGTGTGATAGGTTTGTGTGGTCTAATTTGGAGTCAATATTGGGATGACTTCCCGTGAAAGTAGTATGGATCGCATGTACCCATCACGATTAATTTCTATACAGTATTCTCTCCAAAGTCTTCATACAGTCTTTCCACATTTGGGTGAGGCTGGATAAGTATGGAAGATAATTATTATATCACTATTCTTAGAATATCGTATGGTAGAAAAGCAGAGGATCAATGTATAGAATTTTCATCTAGTGAATAAGTTCAAAATATTTTTAAAGGATTAGGAGTTTATTACTCTTAAACTTAAAAAACTCTCTCCAACCTGTAATATTTCGTTTAAATCACTGCTACCATTTCTCTGAATTGCAGTGTTCAAACCTAATTTTCAAATTTCCTTGTTTTTGTCAGTCACTTCAACCAATCAATAATTAGGATTTATGCTTATTCCCACAACCACGTATCAAATCTTCAAACCAAGAAACCGGAAGAAATAGCATGAAACTGCGTACGCATGATCCATCTATTTCATTACAAGGTCGTTGGTATTCCAAACTTGACGTCACTTGGTGGTTATTTTTTTTTTCGAATACGATTTTCAGCACTTTGCTAATAAAAATTTCAAAGAATGAATTCCACATTGATAGATTATAGTTGGTTGGAAAACGCCTATTAGACTTTACTTTTAAGCGTACGACCATCCTTATCCGTGCATGCAATAGTCAAAAACTTCCATAACTCTACTCTTGTTCGAATAATAATTTTAAAGCACTGTTTGCTTTTCTGTTACGTGGACTACTTTATGTCCCATCTGCATTTCGCGTGATATCCATGAAAACTAGTTCCGATTTTCACGTGCAAATTTTTTATTTTATACTCTGCTTCTGCCATGTGGATGCATTCCTCAGCATCACGATAGAAATGCTCTCACTAATGAAATATCGGCCTTGCAATGACACTGAAACATGGGTTTCGGTGCGTCAAAAAGGAAAGCGTTGGATTGTCATGGCAACCATAAACCTCACTCAGTAGTACAACGTAGGGAACGAATGAACATTAAATGGCGGTTTTTTTTTAAATCTATTTATAGATTTTTTTTTGTTTTACTCAGGTTTTCATAGATTGGAAAAAGCTGGTCAGTGTACCAAATGTTATCAAAGGGTCATACTTTTTTTTCATGTTTCAAGTGAGTAAATATCGTTGTCTCAAAAGTGATTTTCTAGATATAAATTTTTTAGCCTTTTTAGACCACAATCTTTTGATTGCTGAGTCCACTTTGCACAAAAGTTAGATTTCTTCTTGTGTAACTTGTAGTTTATTAAGTGAGAAGAATCACTCTTCATTTTATCAGACCTATTTTATTACTTAAATGAGATGATTTTGGTATATATATATATATATATATATATATATATATATATATATATATATATATACCAAAATTTCATTCGCCTTTTTTATGGATTTTGAGGAGATTTTTATCTGAGGAGATTTTTAAATGAGTAAACGCATATTCTTGTCTCTCTTGTTTTCATGAATTTACAGCCTGGAAAGTATCTTTGAATTATGACCAATGTTTAAAATCGTTTACGAATTCGATGTTAGGAGGTTTCACCTATTAAAGCATCTCAGGTGTGATAAAAATTGAATCTTCAAAAAAATATGTTCTTACTCAACTTAAAAAGCCTATGAGAAATTCACATATCGCAGGTCTTACGTGATTCACTATTACACTGTCTTTTCGACTTCATGGAATAAACTGCTCAAATTTAAAATGAATGGTTAAACGTATAATAAACATGTATATTTTGTTAAAGTTCTACATAGTTTTAAAATACCAACGAGGGTTAAAAATTAAAGGTTTACCTATTTCGAAATTACCACTTTATTAAATATAGTTTTTGTTAATTTTGTTTCCAACACAGAATGTTCCCGAATTAGTACTCATGTAAACTATTCCATCCATTCGCGAAAATAATTTTGAATTTACAATATCGAATAGAATCTAATAATTATCGTTGCAGTTAAATATCGTGCTGAAAAAGATATTTTTTAAAGAAAAAAACAACTTGACTTTTGTCTTTTAAAAAAATTACTCATTTTCCATATTATATATCTTAAATGTGTGTGTATTTGTTCTACTGATGTTTACTGGTAACATCAACATAAGTAATCTGTAATCTGAATTAGAAGTCAGCGTATTAAAAAACTACAGACACACTTCTAATATGTTATTTGGAAATATGCCATAAACAATTGAAGTCTGTCAAGAGTGTACCCGAAAAGTTTAACCTCTAAATCAGGTTTTGTAAGCGTATGGTGTAGAGGCGGCTGGTGCACTTTAAATCTGTCGTGGCCGAATGTCCTCACGTTGGGTTGGTGTGGAAGTTGTGGAGAGTGGTGTGCCAGCCCAGGTGTTGTCTCGTCATCTGACCTCGGATCTTTTCCTTGTGGGATTGATCCCGGACCGTCGTCAATAGCCCGTTGTGTTGCTCTAGTACGACGTAATTAAAAATTACCACGGCACCCTTGTCATATAATATCTATCTGTGATGTATTATTTGCCTAGCAAAATGTTTTTTAAGTATTTTGCTCAGCAAAAAATTCGATTAGAGCTCATGGGGGCTTCGCGGCACCATTCATCTCTCTACGTGGCACCCCAGGGTGCCGCGGCACACACTTTGGTAGCTCCTGCTCTAAATGGAATATTCTATATCTATTTGGAATAAATGTTACACAATATCAGAAGAACAAAGTCGGATTACACTCTAGCATTTGAATGTTTCTAAAGCACTTTTAGTGAAATTCCCGAAAAACTATTTTTTTAATTCCCACTCTACAAGCGGCAGACCCAAAATATTTGGTCATACCACACCTTGGAATATTTTGTGTGTGTGTGTGTATCTGCCTCCCACTGTAAATAAACCCTTCCGAACTGTATTCAGGTGTGCCGATTGGAGGAATTTTCACAAAAACTTCAGCTCAATTGCAGCCCGGAAAAATCCTCACTCGGCAAGTGGCAGACCCAAAATATTCAGACAAGTATTTCGAGTCTGCCAACTACAACACACAGAAATCCTTCTAACTGTACCCAGGTGTGTAAATTGGAGGATAAAATATACGGCTAAAACAGAGCGAAGATAGCTCGGAAAAATTCCTATTAGGCTAGGGGCAGACCAAAAATATTCGAACACCTCGCATCTTTTAATATTTCAGGTCTGCCACCCACCTGTCAAAAACTTCTCCAAACTGTACTAGGTTACTCCTCTTGGCTTGGAAGGTTAAATGACAACTATGCTTTTGCTGAAATAGAGTAAAATAGCAGGAAGTTAACTGGTCTATTTATAGAAAACCTGGCATACAATTGAATGTGAAAAAAAATCAACGTTGCCGCCATTCCTTTTCATTGTGTTCTTTTAAGCAAAAGAAGTGATTTTATTGATAGAGCAGCGAGAATAATAATAGATCATTTACTGATCACCGAACCGAAACCGAACTTGTGGGCACCGTGATGTTGCACTTTGTGGGGGAGTCATGTGTGTAGGCAGGGGTTAAGCCTCGGTTCGAATAGCCCCGGCTTGTCTGAAGGGCGCTAAGTTACCATGGGATACGAATTCTTTTCACGGTTGTAACAATCGGGGTTATGATCGATAGCCACGTATTTTGAGGAGAAAAATTACTCTTCTCTCTACACTGTGTTAGTAGGTGAAAGTAAAAGTACGGTGAAATAAAACTAGGATCGGTTTTGTGCAACCTGGTTTGGAAAGTCCAGGGTTCTTTGGCTTGATTTTTTTTATCTAGCATTCTTTTTAAAAAAATCGAATTTAATATTTTAATTTTTGTGCATCTTATACTATCAGGACCTATAGTAAGAACGCCTTGAGAAAATTTAAAATCTTAAGAGGTGGTATTTTTATCAAACTAAAATGACACCGAGCCAAACTGCCCCATCCTACGGAGTGGGTTAGAAAAGTCAAATCTTATTTTTGTATTTATTATCACCTTCTCTCTCGTGCCTCTTAACGTGTGCATTGGTCAATACTGCAGAATTCCGGGTTCTATTTCTGTAACTTATTTTTCTTAGCTCTGCCTTCTCAACAAAAAATTCCATAGGTCTACCATCATTTGATAATGGCACTGTGACTCCTCCTGTAGTTTCCAATATTTGGGAAACCTTCCTCCACAGAGATAATATGCCTAGTATTCAATATGTCCTATTACCCCATACCACTCTGTTTCTTTTCATATCAGTATCTAAATAGTCTGCTAGTATCAATATTAAGTAAGAAAATGAACAGTGGCTTTTCATTACAGTATTTTCCTAAGGGCGACTTAGTGATTGATCCCGGACCATAGCCAATAACCCATTGTGTTAATCCAGTATGATGTAAATTCAGCTAACCTAAAAGTAACGGTTTATTATAAACAAATTAGAAACTATTATTAGAAAACGGTGAAATTTACTAACCCGGGCGAATTTTTTAAAATTCCAACTGGTTCTTGTCTAAATGCTTCTACAGTGGTTTCATACAAAAAGTGTGACAAGGCACGCGTTAATTGATTAGCACGGTAATTTATCACACCGCTCAAAAAATATCTCTGTAGGATTAATGTACACATATGCCTTCGTCCACTTTACAAGTAAAATGTATGTATATATAAAATATATATATATATACATATATATATACATATACATATACATATATGTATATGTATATGTGTATATATATATATATATATATATATATATAAATTAGTCTTTAAAAATGTATTATTATTACATTGAATATCGATGCGTTAAGTCCCTTGCAAAAATATAACCGTGTATGCAACATATAGATGTTATTTTAAAGACAATTAGACAATTTTACTTTTGTATGAATGCTATTGGAATATTAATTAAAAAACAAATGCTAACTGTACATTCTGTTATAAAAACGCTTGCATGCACTGATTCGTGTGTGAATTTTTATTTACAGTAATGTACTCAATTAAATCTGGTTGTGTGTAATGACACAATTTCTAAATTAACGTATTTAGAGCAACTAAAATTAAAATGCTTAATTTAAGGTATTTAGTTTCTTTATATTACTATTTACCAATTATATGAGAAAATCGGTGTTGTCATTGCACATTAAATACTTATTAGTAGATTTTAAAAACCTTTAAAACAATGGGAAATATACATTAGAAACTAAAAGATTCGCCAATGTCCATTTCAGTGGAGTACAAGGTGTATCAACAGGCCAGAAACAAGTCAAAAATGAATTGAATTAAATTGCATTTTTGATGCTCGAAATATAATAAAACCGAACCCGTCTGCTTAAAGTGAATCTCAAATTACTGCGAATATCTATACCCAGACTGTGTTTCATTAAGAAATTTGTAAATTGTTTAATCAATTGAATGCAGTTGTCTAACTTGTCGAGTAGCCAATTTGATGTTTACACGAATATAGATTTCTTAAATGCAAATATTTTTCAATGTACACGTCATAAAGAAAGAATGAACAGAACAAGTAATAATTTAAACCTCAATTGTGGTTTAACTTTGCGTCGAAAACTACCCTGCGGTGGTCAGCTTCTGATTTAAACGCCTGCTTAAGATGTCACCAGTTCTATACAAGGGACGATACAGCTTCAGTATAGGTTTATAATGGTGGCAACGGTCTTGGCGGTTTTTTTTTTTTTACTCCCTTCTAGTAGCGAGTTATGGCAAGTTAAAGCAACCCATCTGTATAACGGTTATTACAGTTTTTATGACAACCTCGGCAAGCGCAAAGTTTAAATTTTCATTTTGAATAATCTACAAAGTTCTTTCAAAATCCATTACGCTGTCGTTTGATTTCATTGGTTCATTTGAAATAATTCTTTCCTTGGCAACTTTAGAAGTGCGCCAATAAAAGCGCCAAGGCCGTTACCACCGCTATATACGTAGACTGAAGCTGTACCCAAGGGACAATTTGTTTTTTTCTTTTTGGTTCGTCATTTCCCTTGGATTAATCGGGCAGTTTTGTCTCGACGAGGTATCTCGTCATTAGCAAAACTGACCAGATCGAAACCACCTTGGAGGGTTAATACAAATCTTCTAGCCAGGTCCTTAAATGCGAATTTGATAAATGTAGTTCTTCATAATGTACGCGAGTGTTTTAAATAATATAAATAGCAAAGCAGACGTAGTAAAAAGTTAGAAACATAAGAGAAATCGAATTAGAGGAAAAGAACATCCTACTTTGAAAATCGATGACTGACGACGTTCGAAGTAAATTCTGAAACCTACTGGTGGATCATTAAAACCGTATAAATTTTATTCCGTATATTCTGAATTATTTATAGTAAAAAACATCAAATAACTTTTCTCTTACATCGAAATTTATTATACGAAATTTCGTTATTGCTTGATTCGTTTATCATCATTGTTTTAGCTCTTGCTCTGGTTTATTTCTATGCAATGCTTTTAACTACCATGGCTACGCGACATTAAAATGTGATCAAGATAATTGAATGCTACGTGGAATAACGAAATCGGTTTATGAGATTAAAAAAAAATGAATTATTTGACTGGCACGTATAAATCAAATAAATAACGAACTGTGGATAGTGGGTGACAACTGGTGAAGCTCGAAGTCCAAATGGAACTTTGTGCTATTAAAGTTATAAAAATAAAAGTTCGTTGGAACTTTAAGGGTTGTTTTGGCTTGAAAGACATAAGTTAGATATATCTTTTATTAGTCGTAAATTTTATATTTTACTATATCTGAGACAATATTTAACTCAGTTTTTATAGTAGATATAGCCCGTTGTGTTGCTCTAGTCTGACGTTAATTAAAAAATACCGAATTTCCAATTACCAATTCATAGCAGACAAGTATTAATTTCCTTTTTAATGTTTATCCCTAATGCATAAATTCGAACATAGTTTGAACTATTACTATTTCGAGAATAACAATCAAAATAAGAATTCGATAGTTACATTTGAGATGAATACCAGGAAATATATTTTAAAGTCGATGAAATCTATTAAAACTTATTGTAATGTTTTTATATGGTAGGGATAAAAGTTTTCAGATGTGCAGTATAAAATGGTATAAGTCATTGTATTTCGAACAAAGATCTTTTGTTAATAAGTTGCATAAAATTAATTTATATTGTCAACTGTTGCTAACGCCCAAAAGTCATATTTAATACTTTTCAAGTTTGAATCCTGTATGGTAATAACAGTTCATGATTCATGTTACTTTAGTTGTGTTTTCCTTGACTTAATGTCATGAACGTTATTTGCAATTTCGTAATAAATATAGCAATTTAACCCTCTCAGTGGTTTCTACGAGATACTCGCCCATTTAGATCTCACAAATCTTGCTAATGGTGAGATGTCTCGTCATTAACAACATAGTAATTGATAGTTATATAGTTTAATATGAATTTATCTTTTCTATTCTTATCACGCTGAGAAAGGTTTGTTTTTTCTAATATGTTACACGAGGGTGGATTTCTTTTCTCTTGCATTTAGAATATTGCTTTTAATTTTTCAGTTGAATTTTACAACTAATTGAGCCCCAAACGTTTGCCCCGGATAATCTTGCCAATGCCGAAGGATTAAATCGTTTGATACGGATAAATCATCGTCTGTGAATCACTGTGTTGTATGTTTGTGGGGAATTCATTTCAGAATCTAAACATCTGGATGGCTTTGGTAAAAGAAGTACAAAAAGAAAGTTTTTTGACGCATGAGTATTTTATCTGAAGGCTCGGGAGTCAAACAGTCCAGATTTTGTTAACCCTTTAAGTGATTTCGACGAGATATCTCGTACACCAATATCTGGCCACTTCTACTAATGGCGATATATCTCATAATCAAGATATTGACGATGTTTTTATGTTAATGAATTCAAGATCTGGTCAGTTTTCTTTTGATGACATAATCAAGATCTGGTCAGTTTTGCTAAAGATGAAATACCTCGTCAAGACAATCACCAAGAGTGTTAATTTGAAGGTTAAAACCGAGACACGTATTCAGAAAAGAATTTTAGAGTAGATCCAATCTTTTCTCTTTGCGTAGGTTGTACTAAAATATTATTAACCTAACATATATTTATTCTGATGAAACTAGTTTAAGTGTGAATTTTAAATGTATTTTAACATGAAATTTCAGGGATGGCTCGTACTTCATGGGCATTCTCCTTGAATAAGTCGCGTCGCTGCGTGTAGGTAAATGGGCAAACTTGAAGCTGCTTCTCTTTTCTTCGCCCATTGTTTCTCATTCAAAGACTGGACTAAATTCAATAAATACATGGCTTCTCTTGATTCAGCAAATGATAAAACTGATGTAATGATAAAGGAGAAATTTGTTTGCAGTTGTTTTGGGATATTTCATATCTGTTTAATATTTATGGGTCCCAATCTTTTGTTACCGTATATTTTATTTGTGTATTTTTAACCAGACATCGATTTACGTTGATTAAACTGGTTTCAGCTTATATTTTAAGCGCTTTGTACTTAAAATATGTTTCAAGGATGGCTCGAACCTCCATAGACACTCCCCTTGAATACGTCTCTGCGTCTAGGTGAATAGACAACCATGACGCTGTTTTTTCTTTCTTTTTTTTTGTGACATTATTTCCCATTCAAATACTCCATACTTAATTCAGTAAAAACGTGGCTACTCTTGATTCAGCAACTGGTAGAACTGCAATAATGCTGAACAAAAAATTTGGAAATATTTTTGAAATTTTCAAACCTGTGTAGCGTTTTTATGTTGATAAGTTTAAGAAAATTTCAATTTGCATCAGTTAAGGTACTTCGGCATTTACTTTTGTAAAATAAGGACTCATCTTCCCTACCTCTGAAAATAACTCCCTGCGTTGATCCATTTTTACACGATTTTTCCATCGTACAATTTTTAACGTGAAATTCTAGATGGTACAAATTTTGTTAATAATTGAAAGAGATTGTGTCCTTTATAACAGCTAAGCAATTGAATATATTTTAGACTTTCCTCAAAAGTCACAAATAAAATAAGGGCTATCACACACACAAAGACAATAGTCGAGACCTGTCCTAAAAACAATGTTGTATTTTTCATCGATTCTCAGGCAGCAATGTTAGCTCTTACCACCCCTAGTCAAAATGTATGTGATCTTGTTCATCAATGTAGAGAAAAATTAAGCCATCTCTGAAAGGTTAGAAAAAAGTTGCCTTATAGTGAATTTCAAATCATTGTGATGTGTATGGCAATGAAAAGGCCGGTCAATTGGCTAGGGCTGGAGCTCAATTGCCCCAAACTAAATCTCCTATACCTCTATGCAACATCAAGAGGCTTATATACTCATCTATAAAGACGCTCAATCTACAAAGAGTTGTCTTGGGGAAAGAACTGGAATATTTTATTGAGGAATGAAGCTAGTATCCCAGATTCCTTTCCCAGAGATGTAGGATTTGCTTGCTTTCTACTTCGTACCAGGCATGTGACTACCTACAAGGACACTCGCACCATATTGAAGTAGCAAGATCAGCTATATGCCCCTTTGCGAACTGGACGAAATAACAGAAACCACCTCAAGGGCAAGTCCTAAATTTCCTGGCAATAGAATTGCAGATGCTGTAGATAGTGCTTTTAAGCCGTATATTTTCACTTCATAACTTTATTGGGCTGATAAATTGATGTCCGTTAGGTCGGAGATGGACATAGTCTAAAAAAATGCTCTTAACTTCTTTCTCTTTTAGGCTAAAAATACAAACTCCTTCAAACCAAACATAAATCCTATGTATTTACTAAAACTTTCAGAGATTTATGTCCGTTTACACTAACATGTTCTCAATATTTTTGTCTATTTCTTTTTCAATAGTTGGTGTTTTAGGATAATTACAATAAGTTAACAATACTTTTGGATCGATGGATTACGCAATTCTCAAAATAAAACATCCCTTTTTGCTCTAAAATGAGCAATACCTTACTAAAGTGCTCTTCAACTAAAGATAAATACCAATATTTAGATAACAAAATGAGTGTGCGCAAATGTGCACAAAAAAAATCATAGTTTCATTCTAGACCAACAAAAAATGTATTCCTTTCAGATTTGAGAGAAGGGAGATCAATTACGATTTTACTGCTACGTTCTCTGATTATCGATTGCAAAATTTGTCATAACAACAGTTCATCTATTTTCAGCAAATTCCTGTGTTGCGTCTAAGCCATTTCCGAATCAATCAAATCGCAACTTTTTTGAAATTGATCGACTGGAAAATCTCCATAATTTTCATACCTCGCATTGTTGTGTTTACATCATCAATATTTCAGTTCAGGCCGATGACCATTTCGAGTTCGTTTAACGACCTAGCGTGCCTGTACCAAAGTTTTTCATACTGAAAAGGCGTGTTGAAAATCGATGCGAAAAAGAAGTACTGTCATAAAAGTCAGCTTTTGCAATTGTATGAATCGTCGACTCTTTCGGTTTTTTTATTTTGGGATTTAAATACTCTTGAGTAATTATTTTCATTTCAAATATCAATATCTTAAGTGATAATTAAATCAAAATACAGTAACCCAGATTATATGGAGTTAAAAACTAAAAATAGTTCGTGAAAGTAATCGATAAACTTACTTTTAGTATATCATTATGTGAAAAGGGGTTTTCATAAATAAAATAACTACAAAATATTTAGACTTCAAATTTTCAAAAATAACTGCATTAAAACATTTTTTTTCCCAACTCTAACCCGTCCGACACACCACAGGCTTAGCCTAGCCAGAGGGTTGCGAGTTCTAAATTCGGTCCAGTCACAGAACGCCGTGTGCAACGGGGGGGGGGAGAGACTGGTGCACTTTAAGACTGTCGTAGTCTTAAATGTCCTCACGTTGACGTGGTGTGGAAGTTTGAAGAGTGGGGTGCCAGCTCACATGTTCTCGTCATCTACCTGTGGTTCAAAATTACGACGCGCGGGGTCATTGGATCTTTCCATTCAATATTGATCCCGAAACGTCGCCATAGCCCGTTGTGTTGCTCCAATGCGACGTTTATTATCTACCTGTCATCATAGACAGAGTTTGTGTTGGAAGGATGGGGGAGGTTTAATTCTTTAAGTGGCCAAAGACGTAATACCAATAACATCTTTTTTTCACAACATGTAATAGAAATAGTATATGTAGGTAATCGATCATGATTTCACTATCTTACTTCTACTGAACTGATTGAAAGTGTTGAGAAACTGGACAAAGTTTCAATCAAAGATGTTGCCTTCATGAATTCGCAACTATCTTCAACGGCGATTTATAGGCACATACTTTTGAAAAAAATTTTGCTTCTATTATAAATAGACGAACATCTTATAAAAATTTAAATATATGCAGTATTTTTATATATTCTGCTGGCAGGAAGAAATATAAAAATGGAAATAAAATATAGAAATTCAAAAATGGGGTAGTTTATATTCCTGGTATAATTTTGAGTTTAAACTCTTTTTTTAATAGCTACTAATATTTTATGAGTAGTGTTGTTCCCTGTATTTTATATAGCAATAGTATATTAAATTTTTAATTAATTAAACTATGTTTCACAAAACAACACTCTCATAAAATGTAGTTTCTAATTTATAATATTCAAGTCCTAAAAATTCGAAAGGATATCAACGAATTTCAATATGCAGAGATTACAAGATAAAATATAGTAATATTGAGGGAATTACATTTTATGCGTGTTTGCGTTAGATTTCTACTATTGGATGTTTTCATGAATTTATAGCTATTCCAGTAAAATGTATGTTTATAAAAGGCTACTTTAAAATTGATATTGTTCCAAATATATAAATTCAATTAGCATATATTATGTTAGAATATAAAAAATCTCTCTCTCTATATATATATAAAACAGGATGTGTGTGCATATATTCTCTATACAAATCTACACCTTTTGACCAATCCACGCCAAATTTGTTATATATACTTTAGAACACTGCGGAAAACATAGGCTATTTCTTTAGTATTTCTACAGGGTTTGTGTATTATAGTTAACACAGGGAAATGTCGCGGCCATATTTTAGCTGTCGTGGTCATATTTGAAACCCGTGCAAAGCCGGGGTATTCAGGTAGTATAATGTATAATAATGCTTGAAATATGAGTGTGTTTTCTGTAAATCTAAATGAATAAGGGTGAAAGTAATCTCTTTAGTAACTTGGCCTATTACTCGAATGTAATTTCAATATGACGCTCTTATTTAAATGCCTGGAAGTATTTTTTCTTCTGTAGTTTTTTGGGTTTATATAGAAACGCCTTCTCATTTATTAGTGTTTTCCATAATTTAATATGAAATAAAAAATAATGTAATAGTAGATGATAGTTAAACGACGACTATCCGGAAAGTATCCAGCCATGCAATATGAATCAAGATATGATCAAAAGGCATTGAACCTAGATTTTTTGGCACCTAGTTTCCTTCATAGTGAGTCACATTGGGACCTTACACGCTTCTCCTGTGTCTCTGTCAATTTTCAGAACACTCTGCAAAGTTCATTGATGTATCGCCATCAGCTCCCTCGCAATGTTCTCCATCCACGCTCTGAAATCTCATTTCTTTCAGAGCTGATTTTGGCTTTGGGAAAATCTAGAAGTCGCAGGGCACTAAATCCGGTCTGTGAGAGGGATGAGCCACCTGGATGATTTGACGTTTTATTAGAAAACCTTGCACGAGACTTGATGAATTAGAGCCGACCTGTTTCATGCTAAGATCCATAGTTAAAATCTCGAATCTCTACACAGTTGTTTTGGGAATCTCCAGAGCATCATCTGGACTCGCACTGGCAGTCGACAATCCTTTTTGCTTTCAGTTCGTATAAGTTCAACATTCCCAGGTGTTATGTTTGTTGTTTTTTCATAGCATGAAAGATTTTCATCAGATCTCGGGTGATGAAGCGATTGTACCACATTCTTATTTGCGTTGTATTCATTGCATCGTCCCCGAAAACCGCCATTATTTTAACAGTTTCCGAGGAAGAATTTTCATGTTAGATACCAAATTCGGTGCTCTACTCACTCGGTCATTGGGAATACGACGGTCTCACAGACCATAGGCTCACTCAAGGACAACTAACATCAAACTGATTAGTTTAATGAGTTCATCATTTTTCACGAATGCTATTTATGCCCCCCTATCCTTGACTGTCCATCATCTGACCGGCGATCAAAATTACGAGATTTTTTTCCTCGGATCTTTCCCATCGGGATTGATTCCAAACCGTCAACTAAACAGCCCGAAGTGTTACTCCGTTGCGAAGTTAATTAACTGCCTAAAGATCTCCTTGATGGTCAAGTTACATCACTGCCCAACAAACCTCTTTCTTTACAATGGGTAGAAATTTTTCGGAGTGACCTCGTATATTCTGTTTTCCCTCGTTTTTCCCAATTGCGGGCACTGGACACTATCCTTCGCCTCTACAAAGCCGGAAGTGATGGTCACTACTTCCAATGGCGGGCACTAAGGACTTGGCCACTACATGGCCGGAAGTGATGGTCACTTGTGAAGTGGCACCCAGAATGTGGACCATCATTACCCCTAACAAAGGACTGCGCAATGCCTTGACCCTGGATTCGAAACAGGAACCTTCCGATCCAGAGACCAACACCTTGACCACTAGATCGGTTGGTCGGCAGATGGATCCTTTGTTCACAAAAAAAAATTTCAACGGTGACAGGGATTTTCAGTAAAAACAAACCAGACGGAAAGTTAAATTTTACTTCCGCTATCCAAATGCTCTCTAGTGGTAAGCTTGAAATATTTATCGCCGTTAGGGCAAGAATTGACGTTTAATCTAATAGGGGTTTGGACAACCAGCTATCATTTTCCGATTTGAAATTTTTATTAATGACGTGCCGAAATTACTATTCCAAAAACACGTCAAATGACGTCATGCTCGATATACATACTGGAAACTCGTATCGGGCAGCAGAATCACAACTGCCACCTACATTTAGCTCGACTGAAAATGCCTTTCATAGTGTTGATCACTCTGTTACCACTTTCATTTAGGTATGGATAATATTGACCATTGACTTTGATTTAAGTAACTTTTTAGTATTTGTTTCTTCAGAATGATATTCATTGGTCAAGGTTAATGTTTCCATTACATCCACCGATTCAGATAATAACTCAAGTTTTCAACACGGCACTCTAATACTCATTTAAGAGCAGTCGTGTTTCTTCAACAATAACGCAATGTGTACTATTTGATCAATCAGTTGAAGAAAAAAAAAAGCACAACGTTAAACTGAACATGGCCGAGTATCTCCATGGCAACGTTATTTGCATTTTGCTCAGCGGGGGAATACTTTCTGCGTTCAATTTCGAACCCACCCTTTCCACAAGAACCTTCGAATGCTTTGAGGTGACCGTGCAGATTGTTTTTTGGGCGCTGGCGTGCGTTCCTTCGGTTGGAAATTGCTCACTCCGCAATGATTGACGGAAGGAGGAAATCGTCACAGCCAGAGTTAATTATCTCTAGGCTGTTTTCAAATTAGCGGCTTTGAAAATGCTATTTCAGTAAATGAGATGGATGGTAAATTTTTCATGCTCTGTGGTGAGTTCATAGATTGCAAGAAATGGTGGAGATCGTTGGGTTTTATGGGGCCATGTTTGGCTTTGCTGCGTCAAACAAGGCGGACAGCGTCGTATAAAGAAAAGATGGGGACAATGATTTGCCATTTGAATGAAAACATTTCCACTTTTTTTCAAACGGAGAACATGTGGAAATTTTTATGTCTAAAAAGCAGAATAATGTGGCATAAATAAGAGGTATTTTCTGTCAAACTAAATGTAAGTGTTGGTAGTGTTTCTGTAGTTAACAGGCACGTATTTCGGATATGATGTCACTAGGCTTCTTTTTCAAACAGGATTTCCCTCAGAACAACCCCAAAAATATTCTAAAGAATTAATTCAGAATTTATGATAGATCGACGCCAGTTAGATTAAACGCCAAACATTAACAAAATGGCGATAAACTACATTTTAAGCTAACCCTGATATGTACCTTGCGAGAGCATTTGGGTAATGGAAGAAAAATATTCACTTTCGCACCTCCTTGTTTGTTGACACTGGAAATCTATCATACACTTCTTCACTGGGATCAACTAATCAGCAAACTAAGTACTTTGTCTAAACAAATATCTTTAAATATCTATCGAATAATTTTGCATTTCATTTTGGTAAGTAGGGATGAATCCTATTTGTTCTTCAATGTGTTAGGCATTTTAAATTGACTTCTTTAAGAAAAAATCTAATAGCTGAAACATTTTTAATTCTAAAATTTTCGAGCCAGTATCTTTATGTTTTTTTTATCTATTTTACTTTCTTTTATATCGTTTTCATATAAAATTCATGAATTTTAAACCCACAAAAAAATTTTATAACCACAGCATATTATCAATCACTAAACATTTTGTAGTAAAGTTTTTGAATATGGAATTGGTTAAATATTAAATTATGCTGGAATCTAAATTTTTAGGTTCTCCTCGAAGTCTGTTTTGTGTGCAGTTCATAAATCAAAAATATTAGCAGGGAACGCCATCTTTTTCACATTAAAATATACACACATAAATATATTCTGTAGCAAAGGAAGGAATGTCTTTATTAAAACAAATACAAATAAATAAAATACGCATATGATAGCACTCATAACAGAAGAACACATAAAATTATTAAATCGCATGACATAAAATAGTTCACCTGTAACAACTTTCAACGTCCATGCAGCGGTGTCGAGATAAAATCAGACATATTGATCAACTGCGCAAAATTATTTTTGCTCTCAAATTGTCCATTTTTCTTATTTGTGCTTGCTCATTTAATAGTTTAAAGCTCTATTGAAATACGGAAAAGTAGAAGGTCCGTGATTCAAAATTTAAGGTTCATATTAATTAAATTCCCTTTTATGTGTTTTATCAAAAACTTAATATTTTGTTACACATAAAAATTTTTAAATGATATCTTTATCGTATTTATTTCATCAATGTGTGCTTGTTTGATATACCGTTTAACAGTAATTTCCGCTATGAGTTATATTGGATCAATATATGTTTATATTAAATTAATTCACAACTAAACAATTCGAAAAACAGCTCAGATTATAAAATTCACTTTAAAGTGATAAAAGCATTGAAAGTATTTATTGTAACTTTTAAATACTTTATGGCAGTTAAATACCAGACTAAAAAAGAATGTTATGTAAATTGCGTATGCTCTTTGATTGTTTATAAAAGTAACTCATATTTTCTCTAAATTATGTACAAACTTTATGCGGTATAACATGATCGGAATATTTTTATTCCACTTTTATAATTCTTAGAGACTAACAAGTGAACCGCTCAGAATGCAAACGCAACCCTGACATCAAGCAAAATGAACTTCGAATTCAAGTAGTTAGAAAACATGAGATCATGTGAGGAGTAAGGCATTGATTACTCTTGAACAACTTTCTGTTCTTCGTATGTGTTGTTTCTTGTGTTTTGTTCATGTTTTGGCAGCTGAAACTTCTTTCTTTTTCATTAATAATAGCGGTAGGAAAATTTCATTACGTTTTCATTCAAACAAAGTATGGTTTACTTAAAAAAAGTACTCTTATACCCGTTTATGAACAATTGTGTAGGACTTGCCTATGTAAAGACCATATTTGCATTGGAAATCATTTTAAGAATGCTCCATTTCCTAACGTACACATTTCATTTCATTCTAAGGTGTAATTTGATAACGTGCATATAAAGCAAAAAGAGTCACATTTTTAATGACATTTTTACTATAAGTATTCATTTTAAATATTTTCTGCATAGTAAATATTATTTTTTTTTGTAAATATTAATTTTGACTCTGCTGCATGTGTGTTTCAGTTACTTATTTAAATTCAAATGGGACCTTTATAGTCGCAAGACTTTCTCATGAAAAAAAAAAGTAGGCGAAACACATGCCGATGAAAGGTTTAATTTTTAACACATTCGGATCAAAAGAACTCGAAAGGTGTGGTTATAAAAATGATGCAATAGCATATGCTGATGAAAAGACATTTTGAAAAATGAAGCCCTGTGAATGTTCGATAAAGTGAAAATGACGCCATTTATCTTTATGTAGCCCGATTTCGATCAGTTGGAAGCTATGCATGTTTTTTTTTAGTTTATTCCATAAGTGGCAGTATTATTTAACGTAGAAAACGCAATCGTGTAAATCAACGTTTCGTGAGAGGTCCACGATATAGAAGTCTTATGATTGTAACTTCTAAAAAAAATTCTATAGCAACAAATCTGGTTGCTAGGATTGAAGTGAACAGCAACCAACTCAAATACCTTTGAAGCAAGTCTTACGTTTGTGTGATTTGGACAGAAACAACAACACTTACTATCTTAACCGCCTGCATGTTTCATTTGAATATTTGATGCTTGTGCTTGTTTCCTTTGTTATCGTGCAAATGCCATATATAGCCACCATTATCCTGGGGTTTGTATTGATTGGAAAGTTGTTTCACTTCCTATCTTTGTTACAGAGGGTGTAAAATATTATTCACCAATAATAAATTCATTATAATACTAAAATGACTCAAAAGAATAAATTTGGTGAGTAATTATTACATAATCCCAATACTTCAGTCAGCAGTTTTTGTATATAGTTTTTTTAAATTACACGCATAAACAAAATTTGAATCGAAGATTATGTTTCGATTAATTCTAAATAGAAATATTATCTTTTGTAATTGGAAAACTAAACATCCCTTAAAGTAATCAATCAAAATTATACGTAATTATTTTCGTTTAGAAACATTTTAAGCAATACAAGAAAATGATAACGAATATTTAAAGAATACATCATCACCTATTTCAAAAATAATTACTGATTTCGACTCAAATAGAACAACATCAGTATCGATGCTAGTAAAATTATAAGCAGATCTAAATATTCAAATTTAGAGTTCGCCCACATTTCTATAAGTATATAATTGTACATAAATATATATTTCTCTATGAGGGGAATCATAGTTGCTGGAAAGATTTGGAATTATAATTTAACTGCTAATTAATATGGATCTACTTAATTATTACCTTTGCAAAACCTTTTCCTCTCTAAAAAGAGAAAGAACATGCAAAAAATTATTATATTAAGTATATTCTTTCTTGTTACATGCACACAGGAATGAAAAACTGAAACCTTAACTTCCCCCGCACCAGAAAAGTGTTAAATAATTATGTATATTGTAAAAAAAAAATATTTTAGCTCCTATATAGATTCAAAAAAAATATCTTTATCTCAAGAAGACCTTTATCAGAACTATGTTTAGTCGAGCTTTCGAACTAACTTCTAAATTTCATGAAAATCTGACTGGAGAAACTGGTATTGAGGCTATATATTTTGATCGTATTCTTGAAGAGCTCCTGACATGTCCTCAATTATTTTAAGTGTGTTCAGAATGCCAAAAAGAGCACTTTAAACATGCATACCTAGCAACGTATCAACAGTAATAAAAACTAATTGAATTAAAATATCACTAGAGTTTGAAAAAGATGCTCTTATATTTGAACAGATGCTAGTTCTTAGTCCAGAAAGGGCTATCAGGTACATAATCTAAAAAGATCTTTATGCAAAACATTAATTATATAGCAAGAAAATCATTAAAAAAAATTTTAAACACCCAATGCATTCTATGTCCCTGTCCCCTTTTCTAAGTATAAATTAACTCGGTTACAATCTGTAAAAAACAGTGTAGTGTTAATAAATGTTTACAAATTTGAAATTATTCAGAAGTGCTTCACTTTATTAAAAAAATTATTAAGTAATTGAAATGTTTTGAGTGTCTAAGTAGCAATCCCTTTTAAATTTCGGAATTATTGTTTCATAGAAACACATTTTTCACATGTTGCTTGTTTTAAGCTTTAAAAAACCAAAGCATTTGACTAATATAGGAAGACAATATGAATTGCAAATTAAGTAACTTTCGTTTTTTTTCGTAATTTTGTCTAAAATATTAATATTTTTAGAACGAAAACAATACAGAAAAATTAATGTCCCTTAAAAAATTGATTGCATGAAATATTTCCCTAAATTTGGTCCTTCTATTTTAGGGATTCCATAAATGTTTATGTTTATGAATTATGTTATCTCGATATTCGTAACTCGATAAACAGTAAAAAATATTCAATACAACTTTTCACTTGAATAACTTTTTGAAACAAAAAACTTTAGTACTAAAAATGAATGCAGAATATAAACATGTACAATGAAAGCAAATTAAATAAAAGTCATACCTATTTGAATGAAAAATTAAACATCGTTAAACATATTTATACTATCCATTTCACCTATAATTTTAAATAATGTTTCTATAGTCTTAATAGGCATATGCATATTTCAAACATATTTCAACTGCAGCTGTGGCAATGCTTCCAACTATGCTATGCTGCAACTATAGTTTCAGTAAATCCTCAAGTGAATTGACTTTATAATTTTAGCACAAAAAAGTTTCTGCAATTCAACAAAACGTAACATAAATACATGTATAATGATTTCTTCTGTTTTGGGGTCGTGTAGTTCTCGAAAAATATTAAAATTTGCTCAGAATTCAGTAAGTTTTTAATTGTTTCATCTATATGTTATGTTATGAAGAACTATATCATGAATACACTGACAAATATATAACGTTTAAAGATATATTCAAATAAATGTAACAATTTTACTGCAGTTAGCCGAAAACAGGAATCTATTTATATTTTGTATAAAAAAAATCCTTGTTTTTCGCATTTATGACAGAAAATGAATATTTAAAGTTTATTAATATTAAATTCAGAATACTCAATAAATAATTATAAAAGTACAGTCAAATAAGTTTCCACTTATAACTATTATTCCTTTGGATTCTTCTCTGCAAGTAAAACAAAATCATTGCTTTTAATTTCAAAACTACAATTTTTTACACAAAATTAGGCAAATGTTAAGAAACGACTAAACTTTTAAATTGATAAATCTACAAGGAGAAATTTTTCCGTTCATTTTCAAAATAGATAAATTTCTGAAATGTTAAACTTTTAATAAATAACTAGCAATTAAATAATCCACACAGTGTAAATAACAAAACATTTTTAGAAATGGATGGCAAAGTTCATGATGCATGAAAATGGATTAAAAATGCGTGATAGCCTTGAGAACATGTGAAAAATGTTTCAATTATATTTCTTCGAAAAAATAATACCGTAGAATATGATGCAAACCACAAGATTTTAAATGGTGAAAGCGTTTTCTAAAATTATCATTACAAACTTCATCTATAACTTCATTGAAATATTAAATTATCGTTTTTAGAAACATCGAGAATATTGCACTGAACAGATGAGAAGTAAAACAAAATAAGAAATACGTCCAAAGAAAATTAAACTGGTACACATATATGGAGGTTTCAATACGAAAGCATGGCCAGTGATTCGGTTAAAGAAAATAACGGAACGTGTATAAAAGTTTATAGCAAGCATAATAGCAAAAAAATGTATGGACTTTGAAAAGAAGAAAATGATTCGCAAGATAGAAAGGGTACTTTAAAATAAAAGTTTTTCTTTCATCTCTAAAAATTAAAATTTTTAACTTAAAACTTCACAAGGCAACGAATAATAGTAAAGGTCTAAATGTTTGAACAGTTAAGACGTTCTTTCAGATATGAAAAGGTTCAAATTAAATTAATACCTAAAGTGTCTAATTTTTAGATAGAATAACTTCAAAAGAAAAAGGGAAAATTAATTTCTTATACATCTCTATTTTTCAGGATTTTTGAAATAAGACCTCACAAACTCATTAACCACAACCACATTTTAAATTATACAATATTAAATTGCTTGGTGTAACAGGGTGCGCTCACTTTAGCTATAGATCAAACTTGTGAAAAGGGTAATAATAGTTTCCAAAAGTAATTTAAGAGTTTATGAAAAAGGAAAATCACCTTGCGAAAATTTGTAAATGAAGTGTTTCCGTCCAAATGGAAACACCAAATGTTTTGTTTCCAAAACCTTTCTTCTAAGGGCCTTATTGTTTTAGAAAAGTTGCCTGGGCCCATCTATTAACGCTTACTGATAGATTTTACTTCCTCCAAGTTCTCTGTATTCTAGTACTGTACACTACTAAGCGATATATAATTATTTCGTGAATTAGAAACATCTGACTTTGAAAATAAATAATTCTATGATAAGAAGTACCTCATAGTATGAACTCTACTACTTTTCCTCAATAAGTATGAAGTTTTTAGGCAGTATATCTTTCATGTATTAAGTCTCTCAGAAAAAATATTTCGTCCTAGAATTGCTAAATATATACGTGATAGTACATTCACTTTAAATAATTAAAAAGCTAATTCTAACTCTTGATAGCTTTCCTAAATTACGAATAATTGCAATGCATAGATTATTTACGTACCAAAATGTTATGCACGGACTTTCAAGGTCCGTATCTATTAAGGTACTGATAAAATGTTTGTATAATACGTATAAGCATATATATGTACTCAGATCCGAGAGTAAGTTGTTCAGAAAATAATACTTATTCTTACTCTTTTCTATACAATGTGAACAACGGTATTCATGAAAAAAGTAGCTATTGTCAGCAATGTTATCTGACTTGGCCAGGTCACCATTTTAATACGAAAACTATTTGATTCAAAAATATCGAAAACCTGGGACTATACTTAACTCTAACATACACCTCATATGAAGGACTGTGATATATCTGGAACTATTATGCCTCGATATATTTGAAACAATTTTTTAATAAATAAATGTATAAATCAAAATTTTATGAAAATGAATGAAACGTATTCTAACCTATCAAACACTGCACATATATAACTAAGTTGATCTAGAATAACTTGTATTAAGCAATTCAAAATGAGAACTGTTGGATGATAAATTCTTGCATATATAAATATATTAAATATACTTTTCTATACACAGTATAAAACAAAACTGATAAACCATCATCACATTGAAGTTCGCGCACTTTGGAATGCCTACACCTTTGGAGCTGAGTGAATATATACACTATACACATGTAAATAACAGGCAGAAGAACATAGAATTTTGAGATTTTAGGAACATACTCAATAGAGTTTTGAAATTTGTAAGGAGAGAAAGGCATGTTTAAAAAATAAAACCACCTCTCGCGTGGTCTTTTGCTTCGGATATCTGCGATATCAAAACTTCGTTGCCTTGAGCAAGCACATGCAAGTTTCGAAGAGTGGATACCATACCTCTAAATCGAATCCCCCCGCTCTCTCACAGGAAATGCATCTTTCCGTCAGTCATCCACTACTGAGACATGCAATTCAAAGGCAGGTCATGGAGCAGAGGCACAACGTTGGAGGCAACGACACATCTCATGTCATGCCGCCTCTTTGGGTTCTGTTGTCATCCTTTTGGCCATTTCGGCCAGCACTTCCTTGAAGATAACGGTGTCTATGTTCTGACCGAGCATGTACACTAGAAACCAGTCTCCTATGGATCCCCTTCGCACCACAGTATGTAAGTGGTCCAGGTGCACAATTCTGAAGCGCATGTTCAAAAGGTAGACCCTGACCAGAGGACAGGCGGCTATGACCACCCGGAAGACGAGCACTAGTCCGGTGAGCACGGACAGGATGATGAACCAGAACCACAGGAAGATGTAGATCTTCTCGTTGATGACATTGAGTGGCAGGACGCAGAGTGCGTCGTGCATCTCCACGTTCCCGGACGAGCCGTACTTGTAGAAGCGGCACTTGGTCACCCTGGGGAAGATGCGGATCATGGGGTCCGTCCGCACTTCCTGGTCCTTCTCCGAGTAGCGGATGACCTCGATGCCGTAGCTGAGGAACTCGCCGTCGAAGAAGCGGTTCATGAGGAACATTTGGCCCACGACGTTCGCGAATGCCATGGTCTCGCACAAGAAGTAGCGCGCCGCATACCAGTCGTGTTGCCTGAGGCTGCTCATCAGATAGTCCACCAGGAGCTTCTTCTTCTGCTTCTTCTCCGTCTCGCTGCACAGGGCAACATCCAAGTCCATCATCAGGGCCTGGATCTTGCCCCCCTCCCACATGCGCCACAGCCACCTCGGGATGTAGAAGAGGGCCGCCTGGAAGAAGAGCGTGAAACACACCCACTGATAGTATCGATGGTAGCGAAACTGCGATGCGTCCTGAGTAGAGTCTATTCCCGGATGGGGCACTTCCTTGCCCACCTCCTTCCCGTACGCGGACGGCACCGTGTAGGTCGTGTGGATCCAGCAGAAGGTGTTGATGACGGACTCCGGTACCTCGCTGCTGTGGATGCAATCTATGGGTTCCCCCACGAACTGCTTGGTGGTGACGATGATGCAGAAGGCGATCAGGAGGATGACGGTGACCGTGTAGTGGAGCCGGAACACGTTGTTGTCGATGTGAACCCTGCTGATCTTCAGCAGGCTCTTAAGGCTCCGCAAAACGTCGAGCATGCCGTAGCTCGTCGTCGTGTCGCTCGAGTCGGACCCGAGCCGCTCGCGAGCCCGCCGAGTCCTCGGGGGTCGCAGGGGCCGCGTGTCAGAAGACTGGCCTACAATGGTGCCGGTTGGGAGCGAGCACAAGAGGGAAGGGGAACGGGAGGGGGAGGGATCATCTGGGATGGGCTGGGATGTTATCTTAGCAAATGCGTCCACTCGCGGAAGCTGCGGTACATCCACCTCGGGCCCTCCATTGGAACGCTAGTCACACACAGGTATATATATATATATGTATCACAGAGTTCTGCTTATAGGCTGATTGTTCTCACCTTCACAAGGATGCTTTCCAGTCTCTCAGGAATAGACTCTCTCTCTCTCTTTCTCGCTCTTTAACTTAACACAATCCAACTTGTTTCGGTGATGAGTATTGGCCCTGTCTGTTTCCAAATGCTTTGTAGAGGAGGAACGTTTCTAGCATTTAATCCCTGGCCTACATTTCTGTTTCCCCGCTGCGGAATTTTCTAGTTTAAAACTCACAGAATCCAGCCGCATTCGCAGCAACATCAGACAATGTAAAAAGCTATCTACTTTGTATTCCCCTCGTGCAGGCGCCTTTCCTGGCTAAACGCCCACAACATGAAAAGGGGGAAATGATGTTTATCATTATCTCGCTTTTTTTTTATCTTTCTACATTTGCTTTAAGTAAATAAATTATGTAATTTATGGTTGTTACGTAAAGCTATTAAAGTATTAGGAGGAAGAGAAACGATGTGAAATTCTTCAGGTGCTGGCTCAGACGTCAGTTGATTTTGTTCTTTGTTATTTATTTATTTGAGCTTTGAGAGGACATTCCTAATAATGCACCTTGATATGTGACACAAGTAGAGTTTCAAATCAGTCTGTCCACGCTTCCGACACGCGAAGGCACAATGATTCCTGGATTGAACACTGGCGTTCTATATACTACGATAAATCGGTTATCGAAAAAGTTCTTATCACTGATAGAAGGCTTATTTCAAAGGGAGCTATGATACCATTCTGGTTATCCTTTCAACAGAGGATGATTTCTAAATTTTTTAGTACTTAGTTCGATTTCGCGGGATGATCCGTTCGTTCTAAAGAAGTCTTTTACACTGGCAGACACGCTACTAGCAAGTGGCTCAAGTTCCTGCTCTCCATACCTCTTATCCAGCATTGCGTCCATCAGTCGTGGCAGCATCTGAGTGCACTTTCTGGTCCGGCAGACACTAATATGCGACTTAGCAACATACCGATGGGAAGTACCACTTCACAGACAGTCAGTTATCGCTGGATTGTCGTCTACCTGCAGATTCTGCTTATTCCGTCGGGTGGTAGTGTCGGGATCTGAGGGTGCCCTGGGTGGACCCACGATGCTCTCCTCTGTGCCCCTGTGGGGCGCACGGCCACGGAGCCCACTGACTCATCGTCCGGTGTCAAGTCAACTGTGGTCGGCGGTCGGCGAGCGGCCTCGAATGACTGCGGCTCACGTGATCCGCGCCCCTCCGGTACACCCTGCGCCCTCTGCACGCGAGCGCGCTGCGAGAGTTTCGGTTTCGACGGAACCGCAGCCCCGCTTTTTCACGGGGAGCAGAATAGGCGCATGCCGGGGCACGGATGAGTTCAATAATGCCCCATCACGTTACGGGCACCGAGTTTAGTAGGATAGAATAGGACCTATCGCACCCCGGCAAGAAAAATGACACAACTCAAAATTGCAGAATTTGAGAAACATCAACTTAAAGGATACGATAAAACTTGTATTGAAATAGTATAAGCTTCTTTTAAATTTTAGGTGAGTATGTATGGTGGTAACTTCTATTATATTCTATAGAATAGTAATATAACACGCTGGGGCACCTCATACATATTTTTCAATGACATAACATCAAAATTTTTTATCTTTTGACTTGTGTCACTTTTCTTGACGTGGTGCGATATCACTTTCGGCACCCGCTGTTAAGCAGCTCATCTCCGCATCATAATTAGAAGAAAAGATACAGCTACACTCTACGTTTATGAGCGGTGGCAACAGCCTTTATTTATTATTTTTTGTGGCGCACTTCTAGTAGCGAGTTACGGTAGATTAAGCCAACCCATCTGTCTTTCCTTTTATTGTGGTTTTTATGGCAACCTGGCCAAACGGTAACTTTCAATTTTCATTTTGAATATTCTAGAAAGTTCTTCCAAAATCCGTTAAAGTCGTTTGATTTCAATTGGTCCGTTTGAAATTTTTTCTTTGCTTCCATTGGTCATTTTAACTTTAAAATATTCTTTGATTGCATTGGTGCTTTTAAATTTTTTTTCTGTGATACCATTGGTTCATTTATTTGAAAATCTAAAGTTGTGGAATTTTTGTTATAATATTTTTCACGAAACGCTACGCTTGAGTTTTGTTTTTTGCCATTTGTGAATTTCGTTTTATATTATTTTTTCCCAGGACATTTCTGACGTATCAGGTTGTATTATTTCTTTCTTTTCAAAAAGCTTACTGTATTTAGTGTAATTGATAAATTTCAGGGTATATTCTTACCCAACATTCGCAGCTTAATTTTTCTGCTGGCTCACAAATGTGTTTTAAAATGTGTTTAAGCTTACTAATTTTTGCGAAAGTTTTTTAAAAATATACTTTTTAAAACTTTCTCAAATGTGTTTTGAAGCTTTCATTTTCCTTTGTAAAAAGAAAAATATTTTTTAAAGAAAAAGAGTTTTGAAATAGTTATTTCCTTTGCGACTTCAGAAGTTTGTTACAAGATAACTTAAGTGCTAAAGTTAAACCATTGTCCCGCCAGTCGCAAAAGAGAAAGGAGGTCACCCTGCCATCTGTTGATCGCGACCGACGGTGCCTAGGTTTTAGATCAGAAATATTTGTCCGTGGATGTATCCCCTAGACTGCTGCACTCTCGTACATAAAAATGTTAGCATTAAAGACAAAAAGTAAAAGTAATTTAAGCATAACGAGAAATTAAGTTTTAAAATGCTAGGATTTAATTTTACAAGCAAGTGATACAATTATTGGTCCCATCGTATTCATAAACCCTTATTGTTGGTGTTCAGGTGCTAAGTAAGAGAGGAAGTTAGTTGGGGAGAAGTTTAAGTCATAAACTTTAGAGACCAAATGGAAATTCCCTAATCGGCGTTTGGGCCGCTGGTGATCTTTTCTGCGAACATATTATTTCGAACGATTGAACATCTCGATAAAACAGAAGGTTGATAGGTAGTTAATTAACATCGCACTTGAGCAACACAACGGTTCAAGATCAATCCCCGAGGGGACAATATCACGTAATTTTGAATCGCGATCAGATGACGAGAACAATATCTGTGCTGGTACCACATTCTCCATACTTCCACATAACACCAACGTAAGGACATTTGGGGGTATGACAGATTTAATGCGCAACAATCCCGCGTACATGATGGTCTTTGGTTCGACCGAGTTTTGAACTCGCAACCCTCCCGTTGCTAATCCGTTACTCTACCAACTGGGCCCCGATAAAGCAAAAACCAAATAATAAAAGTGTCTTTCCCAAAAGTAAATTCAACTCCATTTCCTGTTAACTTTCCTGATGGCTGTCTTGACAACATATCGCGTCTCATTAAGCAAAAATGACCAGGTCTTGATGGACGAGTTGACCCTTAAAGTGGTTGAGACGTGATACACTACCCTACAATAATGGACCGGATAGTAAGATGTGAAGGAAAGAATACATGCTTTAAGTGGGGGGGGGTCACCCACGTGTTGCAATTACACTAGCAACCCTTCTGGGCATACTTTCAACAAGGTTTTTATACACAACTATGGGTATTGGTGTCTATTCCTGCTGCAAGATTGTCGCCAGCTTAGCTGTAGATTTCAGACGTGGTTCCCTGGTCCGTAAGCGTCGCTCTAACTCGTCCCACAAATATTCTATGGGGTTTAGGTCTGGACTCTGAGCAGGCCAGGGAAGACGTCTTACATCCGTATCTTGATACCACTGCTTGACAGAGGCTGCAACATGTCATGGGGCGTTGTCGTCCTGGAAGTAACATTCGCCCATTCCATAAAATTGCCAGAGCGTAGGAAGAACCTGATTGTCCAAAATGTTCATGTAGGCGTCGGCGTTCAATTCACCAGGAACAACATGCAAAAATCCCAAACCATACCACGAAAAATACCCAAAAACCAATCATTTTCAAGATTTTTTTTTTTTAATAATAGCATATTAAAAACCTACTATTGTTTAGATTATAAAAAATGTTAAATGAAAGTTTTAGGTTGATTTGATCTTTAGTTATGCTGCATATAACATGGTAGCAATATTCGTGTCGGCCGAAGGCTTATATTTCTAGATCACCCTCGTTTAGTTGAAATATTTTATTTTTTACTTTTTGTAAAGTTGCTTATGAATCTTCATACTTGATTATATACTTGTGCCTAAAATCTAATCAATGTAAAAATTAAATCATTGTTCTTTGATTACTTGAAAATGAGCTCAAAAGCGTTGATTTCGACAATTTTAAGGGTTCTCAGACTCCTTAAGGGTTAATGAAACTCGCAGAAAAGATCTAATCTGACTCATCTGCTGATTGGAAACATCTTGCTGACTAAAAGGCCAAATAATCATTATAAGAGACGCATGTTAATATCATTCAATAAGCTTACTTCCCATGCACATTAAAAGTATAGTCGGAAAATAATTGAACATACAATGGCAAAATCGCTGACACGATAGCGAAAAAAATTTTCGAAGGACGTATATTAAACCTCATTTTAAATGTCAACACAAAAAATAGTTGAACATATTTTTACAGTATCTTACTCCATGTCTTGGAGAAATTGGAAGTCACAAGATATGTTTCACAAAAGAATAGATCCATATAATGACTAAAAATTTAAAACAGCTGCACTTTAAACTTATGTTTCACAATATGTGTTTTATATTATGAGACTTTAAAAACACTTCCACTTAGATTAAACTTATTTAAACTACGATTTGGTTCCACAATGCATTCAAGAACACAAGTCTAAAGTGGACCCGAAAATATTGTGTAATTACTATACTTACTCTTTTAGAAAAATGTTAAATCTTAAACCTTATAAAATTATAAGAGTTAGGCAGTGAACACTTTTTCGATGAGTGGTTAGTGATATTTCAATTTCTATATTGATATCTGAACAATATGTAAAATAAACTATTTTTAACCATAATGTAAAAATTTGTAACATACATTTTAAAATATTTTATAAAGTGCGAAAAATTTAGAAATCAACAATAAATAGTTTGTGTATTTCGTCTTGTCTTCTTAAACCCCTTACAAGCAGTCTAAAAGTTTTGAAATTCCACAAATTAATCTTTAGGATAATCTTATACTCATTAAAACCTAAAATTGAATTCTGTTAGTTTTATGAATAAAGTAAAATCATTCTATTTAAAGTAAACATTCATAACACTTTCCTATCGGCAATAGTAGATAATATGTATATGGTAACGTATGATTAATATATCTGATTCAACACTACTTGAATAACTTAGTATGGTCAATAATTAAATTTGAGCAGTATACATACAGGACAGAATTATTCTATATAACTATCTGAAGTTTACGAGACGGTTTAGAAAGCAGCCTATCCGCTTTAGATACAAAGGTAGGTAGCAAATCATAATTTGACTGTTAAGGCCAGAATATACTTTCTTTAATGAAAAGTTATTCTCCAAAATTCATAGTGTCTTAATAAGATAGAAGCCGTACTATCGCTCTTGTAGCTGATTAATGATGAAACTTAGAGGAAACTGCTCAGCTCTAGCAGAAAATCGCCTTATGCTCGGTTTGTTTGTGCTCTGCTACGAGTACCTACAACTTAATATTTTATTTCCCAATTGCATTTCGTGTGAATTAATTCATAGTTTTGAGTAATTACGTAGAATTTTACGCGCTTTAAAGGCGCTTTATTTTGAGTTAAATTTGGTACATATTTTTAAAATTTTAGAAAATTATTACATCTAGTGGCCAATGTTGTGTAATATTTATGACAGGCAGACCTACGCATAGCATCTGTGCTAAAGTTTCTTAATTATAAATATATATTGATGGTAATGTCGTTACTTACATTTCATACATTATTCAATTCCATTTATAATGAATATAAACTTCGATATGTACATTTTATACATCTGAATGAAATGAAATTTGTCAAAAAATATGAAATGGCATTTTGTTTACGTTTTCAAATGTACTTTTACTTGTGGTAATTCTTATTTACGACAAAGTGCATGATAAAAAATTCATACCTCAGGAGTTATCACAATTAACTTCTGAACGTCCAGTTCATTTTCAAGCATCGATAGTTTTCTGTCTTATACCATCGATACTCTTTCGACATCGATACTTCGATACTTATCATCTAATTTACCTAATCCGGTTCGATCTTGTTTTTTCTAAATCTATTTCTGGGTTGACATATATATTTTTTTTCTTCGCCAATATCTATCTTCGAAATTTCTCATTGTCTTCTGTAATCAAACTACTGAAGAATGTCATCAGATTGGCGATAGTTCTTCCTTGTAGTTCTGGAAGGATTACAGGATCTTCCGCATACCACTATAATGAAATAAATTATCATATTTTATTTACTTATGTTTCTATACCATGATTTATTTCCGAAATTTTTCTCTTATTATAGTCCTTAACAGAACACCCTAAACTAGCAAACTCATAGAAATCTCAGTTAAACTTTTTTCTTTTATTATAATTTTTTAGTTAAATTTTCTTTTATTGCAGTTTTAAGTGGATCACTATAATACAGCTCCTAGCCCAAATTAAGTACAGTAGAACTCCAATTATCCGAACTCCGACTATCCGAATCGCTGATTATCCGAATCGCTATCAGAATTTCAGAAAAAAAAAATTAAGACGGAAACGTAATGCGATTCGCAAAATAATGAATCTGTCTACGCGCGCTATTGTCTTACTCTCCGCTATGTTCAACAAGCAATTACTTTCATTTACAGTACGGTACGTACATACTGTACTAATGTATAACACTTGTAAGTGCGCTTAACATGTAAAAGTGTTGCCTTTTTATTTAATTAATTAAAAGCTCTTTTTTTTTAAATAGTTTTTTTCTCCCATTTTCAACATACATACATACAGTAATTAATTAAAATACATACTAGACCCTTTTTTCGGAAAAAATCCAATTATCACAATTTTCGATTATCCGAATGGGGTCCGGTCCCAATTGATTCGGATAGTTGGAGTTCTACTGTATATTTGCCGTATATTTTGTGAATTAATCTCATAGTTTTTTTATACTAAAATTTTTATATCCATTTGTCAATATTTGCCAACAAACAAATATCTCTGATTTCTACGCCACGAATATGAGTGCAAAAATGTTTGTACTAGCTTAAATGCATTTAAGTTTCGCACATACACGTATAAACTTTCCAAAAGACAAAGTAATCCTTCCAGATATAGACATAATGGTGGTTCAAAATTACGAGGCGTTGTTATTGGAATTTGTCCTTTGGGATTTATCTGGGCCACCGTCAACAGCCCAATGTGTTCATCAGTGTGACTTAAATTCAACTACCTACCTACATAGATATAATGATAAATCAATAACTAATTTTAAAATAAGATTTATATGTCTCTTTAAGGTTTCTATATTCAAAGAACGATTTTTAAATTTTGTAAAGTATTAACCAATCTGTTCTAGAAAGATAGAATTTTAGGGAAAGAAGTCTGTAAAGACTAGTCACTTCATTGTAATTTTAAAATGAAAATCGCAAATAAATGAAGTCTTGAAATTCAGCGAGACTGAAAATGCTTCGATATTTCTCGATTAATTAGATATTTTTCTGTAGTGAAACAATTAATAATAAAAAATTATTAAAAATTATTTATATTTATATAAATGCTACTTTACTATTGGAAACGCAAAATTCGCGCGGAGGGCTTAGATTAAGGTTTTTTTGACAAAAAATGTGCAAATAAGTCGAAATTCGGAATGGCCGAGATCCAGAGGATTCCGAATTTGGGACTTTGTACTGTATCTACATTAAAGATGAATACTGTTAGTTACCTTAAACCTACGACTTTCAATAAAACACAATTTTTCCTAAAACGTCAAAACTTTAAACAGGTTTTTCTTGAAACAAATATTATACAGATTCGTGTCTTCGGCTGATGCTAATGATATGTTTATATAAATAGTAAATAAGCGTGAACAAAAGAAATAACTTTGATATTTACTTTCGATCCATAGATGATTCAGAATAAGTAGGTACTAATCTTTTTCTATATTTTATGTCGGAAAATCATTTTAGGATTTGCAAGTCTTTTGGGGGTAATTATCTTGATAAAAGAAAGTTTTAGCTGTGTATAACAGTCCTAACTAAAATTTCTAGGATTACATTTAATGCCAAATGAAAAGCAAGTTCATTGCCACTCAATAATTATTGTTAACTAATGAAAATTTAATTTACAGATGCCAAAATTAAAACCTTGGTTATTATTTGTTACACTAAAAATTTATAAAATTTCAAACTTTTAATTTTAATTCACAATTTTTTGCAATATTGGTTCAAAAAAATATAGAATCAAAATACGCTTTATTTTATTATTTTCTATTACATAGCATATGATTTTACACCAAAATTTAAACATATAATCCCCTAACATATATCATGATTATTTATATATTGGAGAATGTGTCAACAAAGTAAAGAAATGCTAACACGCTAGCATTTTTTTCTATTTTATGTGATTACATTATTCTAGTATGTTCACTTCCTTTGACGTACCATTTTTGTCATTTTCGTTGTTTATAGTAATTGATTGAATGAAAATAGTGGTTTTAAAGGAATAAGTATTTCTATTTTTAAGTTTACATTTCGACAGACTACTGTGTAAATTGTCGAACAAGAAATAAGGCGATTTTACACACACTAGCCAAATGCTCTCGCGTGATGTATATCTGGGTTGCATTAAAATGTAGCTTATTGCCTCTTGGGATTAATATCTATTACATAGCTAAACCTTTTGGCAACGGCTATAGATATTTTTTTTTATTTCTAATGGCAAGGCTCTGGGTACAGATTACGAAAACAAATACAATACATAATACAATACAGAAATACAATACAGTCATTGTAGCCTTATACAGGGCCAGAAGTGATGGTCACTTGTGAAAGGGCACCCAGTGGGGGGACCATCATTGTCACTAACAAAGGAAAGTACAATTTACATCCATGCCCTGACCCGGATTCGAACCAGGAACCTTCCTATCCAGAGGCCAACACCTTGACCACTAGACCGGTTGGTCGGTACGGCTACATATATAACAAGCGCGATTCTAATAACTTTCAAGGTACAAATGATATAAGGCCGTAGTCTAAATTCTTTTTTGGCGCGATTCTTACAACTTTCAAGGTTTAACTGATATACTGGACGTTGTCTAAATTCTTTATTGGCACGATCATGGTACAACTGCTGTACCGGCAGTACTCTAAGGCCCGGTGTACACTTCCGGGTTTTCATCATGCTGCGCCATTGCGGCATCGAAGCCCAACTATGCACACATAATCGTGAAATGACGCAAATTCACATTTCACGCCATTTGCGATAAATATTCCATGGAAGAAAAGTGTTTATTTCGCTTTCTTCGTGTAAAAAACAGTATATTTTGTAACAAAATAGACGTTACTGGATACAACCATTTATTAATTATTATTTATATTTGATTTATATATGAAAACAAGGTACTTCAGAACGGAGAAGTGTTTGCGGTGAGCTGCGGCGCCGTGGGGAACTGCGGTACAAATTGCACTCAAGTTGGACGTGCGGCGGCGCCAGAGGCATGTGTGCACTACTCCATTGGATCTAATGTATCTCAGACCGCACTTGCGTTGCGGCAGCGGTTAATGCAATTGGTGTTGACCAAACAACTCATTTTTTTATTCGAAATTCGTTCTTTGGAATTTTTACTGGCGAAGTGCTGGAATCGTATTCGAATAACAAGCCAAGTGACGTCATGTTCGGAATACGTTCAGAAAATACATTCCGCCACACACTACAGTCCCCTACATTTAGCTTGACAGAAAATGCCTCTAAAAATTGGTTGGGTCTTGATGGTCAAGGCATCTCGTCGAAATCACTTGGAAAATTAAGCTAGAATATAATTTAAATAATCTCTCAATTTCAGCATTTTATTGTACAAGCTCAGTTCCTATCTACTAATAATCTCAGTTCGCTACCTTCTCCTTTCGGACTAATTAGCTAAAAGAATTTTACTCTTACGTTTTTCTTAATTACTCTTTAACTTGTACTCACAAAGCTAACACTACTGACACCATTTCGTTTTAGAAAAACTCTCATTAACCTTATCGAAAAGATCGAAGTGTTATTATAATCAAAATGATAGGCCAAAAAAATAATAAAAATCGTTTCGAAAAGTAACTTGCTCTTTCTCAGTTGAAGAGATGATTGTTAATGACGGTGCAAAGATTATTTCTGCAAACTGAATTGACCGGATTTCTTTCCAACCGATGCCGGTTTTTCCACCCCTCTCTGTAACTACTCTTGGAAATGATCTAGTCTTCCGTCAGATAAGACCTCCAGTCCATCCAGAACTTCTCTGGGAATTGGCAGACGTGCAAAACAGATAAGAATAAAACATTTTTTTTCTTCCGATAAGGAGGTCTGGGCATGAATTTTAATGAAATAAGTTCCTCGGACATGTATTACGTTCCGTCTCTCCCGTTTCTGCTTTTTACTTTCTATATGCATTTATAGAACATATCTTAAAACTGTACCGATCAAAAAACGAAACACGAAATTTTGAACTTTCGGGGGAAGAGAAGAAAAAGTCCGCGAGCGTTGTTATTCTTTTGTTTTTGATTCTCTGCTATCGGAATATAAAACACTTACATGTAGGAGACCCAACCCACTTTAAATTTAATTTCACTAAAAGGATAAAAGAATGTGAAAGCGCAATTAATTTGTTGTATATGTATGCACTGCACTGTTCACTTGAGTAAATAATTTTGAATGAAGCCAAAAACATCGGGGCGGCTCTCTAATGCTTGCAATACAAAGCAATAGCTATTTTTTACGAATCAAAGAAATTAGAAAAATTATCTACAAATTTAAAGATAAGGAAGTCACTTTGCAGTAGATTCCCTCGCAATATAAAGTCCGTGGCAATGGACAGCAGAATTAGCCGAATTGTCTTCCAAATTGGGTCCATTTTCCTTGCATTAAACGTCATTCTCAAGGAATTTAGTCTAAAAACCATTTTTAGACCCAGTTGGTGGGAAACCTGGAATATAACTGGAGGTAAGCAGCTGAAGTAACGTCGTACTGGAGAAACACAACAGGCTATTTGCGGCAATACTGGATCTATCAAACTTTTGTTTAATGGAAAATGATATATTGGAGCATATTTTATTTTCGTGCATCGAAAAGAACTTTTACACAGGACATCTGACAACATTGTGCTGCCTAATTCAGTATGTGTTTCTATTTCATCTAAGTCTTATTTTATGACCATTTCATTTCATGTATATATCATGCAATACGATTCAACATATAAGGCATAGACCGTAAGACGTTTCTTTATTCACGAAATAACGTTGCATTGTAAAACATCTTTGCAATTAAGTCAAGAGAGTTCAGCACGAAAAATGTTCACGCAGCCTTTAAAGTCAAGATAAAAGCTGAAGTTCGCCAGTTCCTTTGGATATCTTAAACGAGCGCTATTTAAAATTATATTCCTTCAAGATACTACATTTAAATAGCTAATATAAAAGTTAAATTGATTTAAATGGCATAAGCGTCGAGTTTGGCAATCTGCACCAAAAAAAATAGAAGAGACCAAAAGCAATAACAACCCTCTTCAATGAAGAGGGAAAACCCTATAGAATAGACTAGATACTGAGGTGCTGTTGATATAATAATACAATGGGAACAAAAATTTCAGCTATTGGACTATAATGCTTACTGTTGCTCCTATCAACTTCGAGTTCATTTGGTAGTTGTGAGTATGTTTTGATAATTTTGTTTCTATGCTTACTTTAAATTAAATATTTTTAAATAATCTTTTCGATTAAGTTGTTGAGGAAATCTAATATGAAGTTTTAGTTTGTAGATCCGACTAAACACGATGTTTCAAAACTAGAGATGTATGTCCACAAACCGATGTACTAGACAGTACATTGAGGTGCAGAGAAGGAAGCCAGCTGATGTGTGAACAATATTTTCAACCACATTCTAGGTACATATCAGTCGTCTCTATTAAGTAAAGGGATACATGTCAACAGTAAAAGTTCAGCTTCCAAAGGGAAGTGGCTCAAACTAACCAACTGCAGCGCTACCAAATAACGTCCTGTAGCAGATTCAGATGGGGTACCTGTGATATATATACCCCCAGGTTCAGTATTATATTTAGTGGTCTGCAACACAACTTCTAGCAATTGCAATTGTTCTGTAGGCAATTTGTCCGAATTTTGAAAACTGCGGTAAAATCAAAAGCAGACGTAAAACACAATTATCGGCTAAATATGCATGATATATTTATAATAAAATATCAAAATTAATTTACTTACTTTATTTAAAAACGAGGCATACTTTCAGAATTTGCAATACTGTCGATCACTTTTGAAGTTAAATATTTTATCATTGACATAGATGTGTTATTTATAAAGTGTTTGTGGTAATTTGGGTGGTGTAGGAAGGTTGTTCCGTAGCTAGAAAAGAAAAATAGGTGTGGCAAGGATCGCGCTTTCCACTGCAGAACATCGTAACTTATAATTTTAAAAAAATCGGCCAAAATTTTGATAAATTAAGGAAGAAGTGTTCGGCAAAGACTTTGTTCTGCGACATATGTCGCAGTTTTAAGCACTTTCTGCCGGTTATATACCTTCGTAAATACAGTTACATTTCGTGTTTCCTTCTTCTTAATCCTTCAAGTGGTTTCGACGAGATATCTCGTCGAAGATCTGGTCAGTTTTTCTTTTGACGAGAAACCTCGTCAAGAGAGGCAAAACTTCCCAATTACTCCAATGGGAATAAAAATCCAAGTAGGAAAACAAATTATCCATTGCCTACAGTTGGTGGCTGTTTGGAACAGGTTTTTGCATCAGAGACTAGTCACTGCAGAATGGTTTTTGTAACGAAAATAAAGCACCGCAGGAGGGTTAGGCCCGGTGCACACATCCGGTTTTTCAACGTGCGTCGCCGCTGCCGTAACGCAAATCTGATCCAATAGAGCAGTGCACACATGCCTCCAGCTCCGCTGGGGCAACGTACGTCCAACTTGCGTGCAATTTGTACCGCAGTTCCCCACGGCGCCGCACATGTCTCCGTTCTGAAGTACTTTGTTTTCTTAAACAAATGGAATATAAATAATAATTAATAAATGGTTGTATCCAGTATCGTCTATTTTGTTTCAAAATATACTTTTTTTACACCAAGTAAGCGAAATAAACACGTTATCTTCTATAGAATATTTATCGCAAATGGTGCGAAATCAGTTCGTGCGTCATTTCACGGTTATGTGTACATAGTTGGGCTTCGGTGCCGCAGTGGCGCTGCACGTTGAAAAGCCGGATGTGTGCACCGGGCCGTAAAGTATACAAGGAAGTTTTATAACAACCTGTATATAACTATAGATAACCTAGATAACTAAAACCAATTAATATTTATATGAAAAATAATTGGAATGAATGAAACCATATCTGCATAATAAACATGAAAAACACTTTCAAATTGAATGAATTTCACCTAATATTTTCAACCTAGTTTTTAATGTAACAATGAAAATCGTAGGTTTGATAAAACTTGTGAAAGCCAATGTCACAAAGCATTCAACGGGAACACAATGCACTTTCATCTTTTGAACACAGTGAGATTTCTTTTGTTGGTATATCCATTATTTTATAAATTATCGGTTGTCATGTCAATAAACAAGGCTTCTTTTTTCTAACTCCATAGTTACTGAAATGGCATGAAATTAGTGATGTATCAAATCATGACACTTACATGCGTGGTACATCGAGTCATGTGACGGTTCGCATGCATTATTAATCACATAATGACACCCATGATTCATTAAATCTTAGCATCAAGGAGTGCACTGACATTGTGTACGTATCACAAGGCATCAATTGACCACGAACGGTGTTGTAACGTCCATAGCAACGGCTTGGGGCCAGAGGTCAACACTTGCACCACTGACCACGAGATGGTCCCCTTTCCTTCCAGGTGGTCTTTTAAGAGGTGCGCAATTGTCTCCTGAGATTCAACTGTCCCTATGGGAACTAGAGGGTGGAGAAGATTTAAAGAACGCGAACTGAGCAGAGGTGCAATTTTTTTGCGCTCGGTCGACTGCTTTTTTTAGACGGTCCTTATTTCCGTTTTGCCGCATCCACAACCAAGGGACTAAATCCCTGATTGATTCTGCAAATAATGTAAAATTCCTGTACTTTAAAATAAATATCTAGTTAAGTTGTATTTTGACTGTGTCGTTGTTTTCTTGGCACAACGCTGGGTCCATTACGTCAGTGCTCCCCAACCTTTTTATCGCTGCGGACCGGATCAACGTTTGATAATTTTAACGCGGCCCTCTGGTGGGGGGGGGGGCGTTGATTGTTTGTATTTTAGATTGTTTTGATTTAATAATTTTAATTTAATTGTATGTAAACATGCCTTCAAAATGAGAAAAACCAAAAAAAATTAATATAAAGTGTTTTAACATTTTAACTCACTAGAACGCTAAATCAATGAGAACCCTGAGCTTGTTTCTTTGCAACTACACGGTTTCATCTGGGGGTAATAGGAGACAATGACACCCGAAGTGTGTTGCTTACGTCCAGTTTATTCGGTTGTTTTGTTTTGGTTGCTGTCACTGCAGAAAACCCCACTTCACACAGATAGGTTGTCGGAAATGGCAATAGGGATTTAACTGCTGTGGTGGCAAGTATTTAGCTATGACTTTAATCCAGAACACACACCGTCAGAGTTGTTGTCTTGAAAGTAGTTTTAAGGCCGCTTTCATTTGCAATTTCCAGCTGTTAATCTTCTTCTTGCACAGACATGCTAGATTCGCCTGATTTGTTGAAAAATGGGTCGCGGATCCATACCTTACTACTTCGTGGGTCTTTCGTGGTTGGGAAGTAGCGCTCGTATTCTTTTAAAAGCAAAAACAGGTGATCGTGCACCAACTGGGAGAATGAATGTTCAGGCTCAGTCTTGCCTAAAATCACTGATAATGTCTGAAACATGTACAAAATGCCTCTGTTCACGCTCCGTCCCCACATTTTCAGTTTGGCTTTAAATGCAGCTACTTTTTCGGCCAACTTGAAAACAGTTGTCACATTTGTCAAAATTGGAAAATAGAGACATACAGAATTCTTAATTCATAATTGAAGCTCTAGTAACAGAACACATTTCAAGTTCTGATTTACCGCCTCCTAATTTGAGTGGACATTTCATAGATAAGAACCGCACAAACCCGAGAGAAATACACCACAGTGAATAAAATGGAAATAATTTAATGTTTCTTGGACGGCCCGGTGCCATTTGATCCACGGACCGGTACCGGTCCGCGGCCCGGGGGTTGGGGACTACTGCATTACGTTACAGTGTAAAGTGTAGTCAGCGAAAGACAAATTAGTTTTTTTAATTACTCCCAAGTTAAGAAAATTATCTTCAAAATCAGCAGCTAAAAATAGCTTTTCCCATCCATGAGCATTTATTTCACATTTCAAAGTGAAAAATTCGATGTTTGAGACAATCCGCCATGGAAAGAACCAGTGCTGGAATCAACACAGGAGGTAGGTAATTACATTAATGTCGCAGTGAAGCTATACGACGGGCTATTGTCGACGGTTCTGTATGAATCCCGAAGGGAAAAATCGGAGGACAACATCTCGTGATTTTGAGCCAGTCAGATGACGAGATTATGCATGAGCTTGCAGCCTACTCTCCAAACTTGTACACCATATCAAAAGTTGGGATATTTGGGGCCATGATAGTCCTCACGTACTCGACGGTCTTTGGTTTGATCGAGTTTTTAACTCGTAACATTCCCGTTGCTAATCCGCAACTCTTTCAACTAGGGATGCGACATCGATGTCGATGTTTTCAAAACATCGATGTATTTAACATCGGTGTATTGGTGTCGATGTTTTGGTAACATCGATGTTTATACTTGTCGATGTTTTTACGTCGTCGATATTTTATTTTTAAATGAAAAAAGTACCGTTATAAAAATTTTAAAAATAACCAAGTGACATAACTGTCATAATCAGCAAATGGAACATACTTTTAGACCAAAGTGACCAAGGATGAAGGGTCTGAAAAGTAGGGATGCGACATCGATGTCGATGTTTTCTAAACATTGATGTTTTAGAAAAAAACAGCGATGTACTGGAGCCGATGTCGCATCACTAGTTGCTAAATGAGTTTTAAGAAATGGGGAAACAAGTTTAAATACACTGAATTTTAAAAACATCGATGGTTTGGGGACGATGTTTTATCAATATCGATGTTTTAATTTTCAACATCGATGTTTTGCTGTCGATGTCGCATCAATAGTTGGTAAACCAGTTTAAGAAATGGGGAAACAAGTTTAAATATACTGAATTTTGAAAAACATCGATGTTTTTGGTTCGATGTATTATCAACATCGATGTTTTAATTTTGAACATCGATGTTTCAAAACATCGATGTTTTGCTATCGATGTCGCATCCTTACTTTCAACCAGGCTACCATGGCCCCAAATCAGAACGGGAATCCTTAATAATTGTGTGGACACAAGGGTTAATTAAACCTATGGTAACAGATTTCAAAAGAATCAAAACAATCATTCCAAACCTGAATTCAGAGCTTGTTGAATCAAGTTAGGTGTTAATGGCAAGATACACCTGGCATTGATGCTTATTGTATTGATTGTGTGTTGGTGCTAACCTCTTCGCTCATAAATATCAGTACTGGCAAATGATCATATGAAAATAATATCGTTACTACCCCGCCAAAGGCACGAATCTGTAATTTGGCGATTTTTCATCTAACTGCTTTTTTCGTGTCACTATTTCCTGTTTTATGCTATGACAAAGCCACGAATCATCTCCGATTGCTAGTGCAAATTCCGATTTTTATGAGAAAACAACCTTTGAGTCGTATATCGATTTTTCCCAAAGCATCAAAACTTTAAACCCGTTTTTCTGGAAACGTGAATTTTGCAGATTCGTGTCTTTGCTGTGGTGGTAGCGATATGATTCCCGATCATTCAGTCATATGTGTATATGATGTATAGGACGCATCCCTGAAGAACGCATCGATATTCTAATGAAAGACAGAGCTTGTAAACCTTAACCTCATGGTATTTCTCCCGAACGTATGGTTTTATATATCTTCGGATGATGGTAACGGTAATGGCAATTTTAGTTAACGTCGTACTAGAGCAACACAACGGGCTATTGACGACGGTCCGGAATCAGTCACTTAAGGGAAAGATTCGAGGACAACACCTCGTAATTTTGAACCACGGTCAGATGACGAAGCAACACCTGAGCTGGCACCCCACTCTCCAAACTTCCACGCCAACCCAACGTGAGGACTTTCGGCCACGACAGATTTAAGGTGCACCAACCGCCTCTACACCATACGCTTACAAGCATCCATTCCCGGACCCGGATTCGAACCAGGAACCTTCCGATCTAGAGGCTAACACCTTAACCACTATACCGGTTGGTCGGTGATCTTCGGATGAAAGTCGCGATATTTTGGATTGGATTGGATATGATTTTGTGGCATTGAGTCCTCTTGGGACATATTATGCCAAACTCAAGATAAAAAATCAAATATATAATATAATAAAAAAGTGAAATGAGTCAAAACATAATGAATGAATACTACATAAAATTATATGTGATGGATAAAACCAATGTCATGTAAAAAGCTAAAAATATTTGGATGAGGATTCTCTCCAACCATGTCTTCTAGAGTCAAAGTAAATGAATTAAAATGTTTAAATCGTTGCCTATTAAAATAAGAACATTCTATTAAAATGTGTTTTACTTTTAGTTGGCGTATACAGTAATTGCAAATGGGATGAACTTCTCCGAGGAGGAGGTGTCTATGGGTTATTCGCGTATGCCCAATACGGAGACGTGTTAGAATTACATTCTGTCGTCTTAAAGCTGGTGACTGCCATAGAGTTATATTTGGTTTTATAGCGTGGAGTTTGTTATCAGTTTGGTCATTCCATTCGTTCTGCCATTTCTCTTCTAAAACGCGATATTTTGGAAAAACCCGAATCCTAATGATACAAATTGACGAACGTGATGAAAAACACAAATTTGCGCTTCAATAGACAACCAGCCTAAGTGACCTACCCTTCTGAAACCTTGTGTTTGACTCAGCTTGGTCAAATATGGCCCTTCGCGCTATAGAACCCGTCCAACCTGATTGTAATAGATCGTGATTGATTCAACAAATGAAATCCACAATCTGGTTTTCCTCTTCAGAAAGTCGTATTCCTTTTAGCTCCTACAAGTTCTACGGGTGTAATAGATAGAACCAGACAAGGAGGGCTGAACAACAGTTTATAATCTCAGTTATAGTGTTGTCAATCAAGCCTTACTGAATAACCCCTTTACCCAAAGCAGCTGCAACCAACCAACCGGTATTGTGGTTAAGGTGTTAGCCTCTAGATCAGAAGGTTCCTGTTTCGAATCCGGTTCATTCCATGGATATTTGTCAGCGTACGGTGTAGAGGCACCTTAAATCTGTCGTGGCCGAAAGTACTCTCGTTGGGTTGGTGTGAAAGTTTGGTGAGTGGGGTGCCAGCTCAGTTGTTGCCTCGTCATCTGACCGTGGTTTAAAATTACGTGGTGTTATCCTCGGATCTTCCCCTTAATAGATTGATCCCGGACCGTCGTCAATAGCCCATTGTGTTTCTCTAGTATGACGTTAATTAAATTACCTTACTTTACCTTCTTAGATCTTGCAACAAGGACACCACATGAAATTCTCCAATGATCACACATGGTCCGTCAAATACAATAAGCGGTCAATGGAAGAATGCTTTTGATTGCTTGGTATCAACCTTGATCTTGAACTGCTTCTGTTAGGAAGCCCACAATCCTTTAGTTTAAATTATCTTGGGCTCGCAGTGTATAAATTCTAAACTACAATGCACGACGGGATCTATCTCCAATTCTACTTCGAAATCTATCAATCAATTAGTCAAGATCAAATCAATCTTTATATTAGAAAATATTTCTGCACCCTACTTGTCTGACTTCTCAAACACGGTGGCTGTAATAGAAAAATGTCAGTTTATAGTAGCAGGGATTATCATATATTGGTAAAAACCGCTTATAGTTTTTCATCTATTGACGCCAAAGGCGGTTTAACCCAAAGTCCATATTTTGCCATGCTGCGCCAAACAACGTAAAATAAATGGACATACATACAATGTAAGCTTTTACTAAACAAAACATAGAGAAAAACACCCAGGGAGAAATCTTACCTTTGCCGCCTACAACTCATAATATGTTAGAGCAGTGCACAATCTATAGACTTTAAATACAGTAGAGTCCCGATTATCCGAGTTAATGTGGGCCAAGACTTACTCGGATAACCGAAAAACTCGGTTAAAGCGAAAATTGTAAATAAAATGTATCGTGTAGGTTTAAATGTATATTTTAACAAATACAAAAGTTATACACATACACCACATGCAATTCATATTGTTACGATAATTAAAGAGTTCTTAAAAAAGTCTTAATTGTTTGTTTGTTTGTTGTTTTACCTTACTTTGGCGGTTTTTTTTTTGCAGCACTGTTTCGCCATTTTTTAAGGATAACAATGTCGTTTCTTGTTCTATATATTTAATAGCACTTTCGATAGTTTTTAGTCCATCTGTATGTGAGATTTTCATATGTCGATTTTCATCGTCACTGTCTTTTCATCATCATTGCTACATTCATTTTCCTTATCGACGATCATTTTATCTGTAATCTCTTGTTGTTGATCAGCGTATATCCAGTCACGGATTTCGTTTTCCTGAGCGTTTGTGAGATCAAGTTCAGAATTTTTTTCGGTAGTTTTAAAATTGGAAAATGCAGAACCAAAAAAAAAATCCTAGAAATATTTGATAGCTCGGTTAAAGCAGAAACTCGGATAATCGGGGTTTTACTGTATTAGTAAACTGGGCATTGCTATCGAGAGAAGCTTCAAAATGTGCGACCAACATCTCAACTAGTAGTACTGTGACTGCTCTTTGTAAAACTTATTTAGTTGACCAATTTGGTGTCATCACCTCGTTTGGCGATGTAAAATTTTATGGCATGGCAGATGAGTGAATGACATCTTTTTCAGAGTGGTGACGAAAATGGTAAAATCGACAGGTCTGCTACTGTGTCGCACCGGCCAATCAGATGATTAACCAATGGATGGTCGTCTTCTCTATGCCTCTGGACCAATCAGATGATGAATGTTCACTTCCCCTACTGATAAAATTAGTGTTAGGGTCCCGTTAGTACTAGTTTTTTTACATTATTTAGGGCATATAGAAAGGTTGATCCCACTCTATTTTTATATTTTCTCTATGGTGCAAACCCCCTGAACCATGGAGGCCCCCTATGATTTCGGGGAGTAAATTAAATTTCCCTTTAGATATCCGAATTCTTCGCACAGTACAGAGTATATATTCTAAGACGTGCAAAAATTGAATAAAATTCATCCAGAATTTCTTCCTATGCATATGAATCTGTTTGAATGTGAATCAAATACCGAGGGGTCGATGACAAAAGTATATTTTTTCTCTTGAAATACACCAAAACGTGCCGCATTTACATTTTGAGTTTCCGAAGGTTTTGTTTGACTGGATCGATCCGCATGTTTTTTTATCATTCCACAATAATATTTAAACCACGCGGTTCACAGGAGTATAAACTGACTCATGTTGAGCCTCAGAGAGAATCGATTCACGCCATCAACGCTCCAATCGTTTGCTAAAAATAGCAAGTATAGAAAACAGATGAGAAGTTTTGTCTTTAAAGTTGGCAACCACTTTACCTCAAACCGAATGCCTTTCGAACGCTCTTTGAACGAGGATGATGATTTATGCATAAGGAAACTACAATAAGCATAAGTATTGCCTCTTTTTTCCGAACAAGAAGAATAGGCGACGAAATTTGGATTATTGCCCAGAAATGGTTTTATTCTTTTGTGCGTTTCATGTTTCGCATAGAATTTAAGTTCTGAGCGTTTTTATGATTGCTCACTTATTCATGGGAGAATTCTCAGGCATTAAAAATTAATAAGCAATAAGAATGTGTATGGGTACTAATGATTTATCCGGTCATTTCGTTTTAGTTCCGCTTTAGAAAATACAAAGTAGATAACTATAATTAAATATTTACAACTGTGGAACTAGAACAAAAAATATTAACTATTTTGCACCAAGACAACTAAGTAATTGGGGTTTATACAACCCAGTATTCAGTGGCTCCCGAATTTGAGTATACGCCATGAAAAAATTTCTTTGAAAACCAAAAACCTCAGTAATAAATAATAATTTGAACTTAATTTTTATAACAGCAGTTAAATACACACATTTAATAAATATATTATCCTAAAAGCAATTCTAAATTCGCTATCATACTCTTAAAAATGGGTTATAAATATCAAATTTAAAAAATTGTACGCCCCAAAATAGAATATACAACTAGCCTATTTCGTGCATAAATGCAATAAAAACGTACAACGGATTTTTGTTGCCTATATTTTTGCATGTGAAACAGCTTCAGAATCTAGGAGCACTAACTTCAAAAGCATGCGTTGTTTTTCTGAATATTTATGCTTATTTTTCTCAATAAATCGATCTTATTTTCTGTTTGCTCGAATATCGTGATTTTTAACAACTTTTTATTTCTAGCACCACGCACTTTCTAGCCCATTCAGGTCATGAGGTTAAGATACATAAGTTTCTGGTTGAAGTGGTAAAAAAATCTTAACTTAACTATTTTGCTCTGTACTTCTTCTATCCGCAATTCGGTATCTATGAACAAAATGTTTAACTCAAAATCCAAACTTTGAGCACTATATACCTTTTCAATTGTACTTCAATAAAGTTAACTATAACTTTTCTAAAATTTCATTAATAGAAATGAAGGACACTAAATTAACAAGAATTTGTGGGGGGGGGGTTAATGTTTTTGTCCAATTGTCTGGTAGTATCGTTCTTAAGCTATGTGTTCTGAATATCGTGATTTTTAGCCACTTTCTACTAAGAACTCAACTTTTCGAGCCCATGGAGGTCTTGAGGTTATGGTAGGGTTTAAAGTTTTGTTTAAGGTGATAAAGAAATTCACATTATTTTTGTTCCGTACTTCTCTTTTACATCATAGATACAAAGATTTGACTAAACCAAAATTTTGAGCACATCAAAATTTTCTTTGATAGAGTTAAAATATTTCACTTTTCCATGATTTCCATTTTTTCATGAACCAGTTTTCAACTTCTCCAATCAGTATTCAGCTCCATACAAGCACCGACACATTTCCTTATTAAGGGGTGCTGAGAAAGCGATTTACTTTTGGATTCTTATAAACATTTCACCTGCCATTAACTGAATTTGCTTTCTTAGGTAAAAAAGCGTGTATGTTTTGGGTAGTAATGACCGGTGGTGTTTATCAGATCCCAAAAGTGAATCACTTCCATAGCACACTATAGTGATGTGGTCTAAATATTTGGATACTTTTTGGAGTTTGATGCTGGTGGAGTGGTTAGAAATTTAGTTTTTACTAATAAAAATCATAGAAAGGTGAAATATTTCGCTATTAAAGGACAATTTTCTTAAAAGTGCTCAAAATTTGGATTTAGAGTTAAAAATTTCCATCAAAAGATAATATCTCCACAGACAGTGGAGAGGTACAGAACAAAAATAGTTACGTTAAAGTTTCTTTACCACTTTAAACGGTAACTACAGACTCTGCCATAATCTCATAACCACAATGGTCTCGAAAAATTGGTAGCCCCTAGTTGAAAAGTAGCTAAAAATCACGATACTCCGAACATAGAACGTTATAGCAGACCGGAATTAAGCAGTGCAACTTTGTCTACCAAAAAGTACTTTATGGTAGAATTGGGTTACACTGTTCTATATGCTATTGCATCGTGAGTTAATTTTTGTAGTGGTGGCTTAGCTCGCTACAATACTCCCCATCAGGAATTTAGCGGTAGCCGAAATTCGATTTATGACTCCGCTAGTAGAATAATTGCCATTTGCGTGAGACTCTGAGAGCTGTATTAAGATCACAGTTGTAATTTTTCTGTGTTTCCTTTAACAGTCAATAGTGAGCCCTTGTGAAGTGAAGGCTGAGCAGCAATGAATGGAGTGAGACCATGTTAATAAATTATCAGTGTCTGCTAAAACAGAGCCTCAAGTGGTTGTTGAAAGTGATTATCATCGCATTGTCGATTCAACTATCCATCGTGGACCACCATCCATTGAAGTTGTAATTTTTTGCGTGTTCAAATCACGTCCGTCAGTCACCAATTTAGCAGGCTGGAATAAAACAGTGCAAATTTGTTTACCAAAAAGTACATCACGGTAGAGTTGGGTTACACTGTTTTATATTCTACTGCTTGGCAAGTTACTTTTTGTAGTGGTGGATAAGCTCACATTAACGTAAAAACCATTCTACCAGACAAATGGGAAAAACTATTCAGGAGAACAATACAAATTATTGTTAAACCTGCTAGTGGTTGTCTCGACTAGGTATCACATCATTTGCAAAACTGATCACATCGTGTTGAATAATATATCTCGTCCATCAAAATCTCGTCGTCTCTTGTCATAAAAAAAAACGACTTGTGATCATGTAGTCATCAAAAGTGGGCATTATTTTGATGACGATATAACTCATCATTAGAAAATCACTCAGATCTTGATGGAAGAGATACTGGTCGAAACCATTTGGAGAGGTAACTAAATGTCCCTTGATTCGGAAGTTATTCTACAGGGTGTCCTAAAAGTTCCTGTACTGACGATTCGGGAATTTATGATACAAAAACAACAAACTTTAAAACATTTATTTTTATGCCAATGGTGAAAAGCACTTTTAATATAACGTAGGAAAAAAATTTGAGCTTACATTTACAATAAATGTTCAAAATATAAGTCCTTTTCTTGGAGGCAAAACTGAAGTCGTTTGCGCATATTTTTGGAAACGCGTTTCAAGATGCTGGGAGTGACTTCTTGTATCCTTTGAGTAATGGCAATTATTAGATCATTCTTTAAATATCCCCACAGAAAAAAAAAGTCAGGGATTCTCAGATCAGGGGAACGAGGAGGCCTAAACCTTCTTGAGATGAGGCGATCGCGAAAAAAATCTTGAAGCATGCCCATGGTTTCATAATTTGTATGGCAGGTTTCACCATCTTGTTGGAACCAAGAATATCTTTCATTCACTTCTAATAATGCAACAAATTGTTTGATAAGTTCTCTGTATACAGTGTCATCAATAATTGGATTGAAAAACAGAGGCCCGACAATCCTTTTGCGTGATATGGTACACCAAACGCGAATTTTTTTGAGAATGTAAAGGTTTTTGCATTAATAAATAGGGACTTGTCGTCGCCCAAATGCGGGAGTTTTGCGTGTTCACGTAACCGCTTAAATGAAACCATGCCTCATCGGAAAAAAATATCTTGTTCAAAATGTTGATATTGTTGCGGATAAATCTTCGGAACCATCGGCAATAATAAAGCCGCTTCTCATTGTCCGGTGGCTTTAGATCCTGTATCATTTTACACGATAAGCACGAAAATGCAAAGCTCTTAAAGCCTTATGTGTCGATCCATGTAATGTGCCCATTTGTTGCAACAAACGCCTCACGGATTGATGAAGAGATTGCAATATCCTCCGTTGTGTTTCTTGCACAAAGTCTGGTGTAACGACTTTCGGTCTTTCACTCCTGTGTTTGTCTTCCACGGAACTTGTCTCACGAAATCGCCGAACGAGTTGATATAGCGTATCTTTACTCGGTATTGCATCATTTGGATATTAATGTCGCCAAAATTCTTTACATCTTTCATATGATTTCAAAATAAGCCTCAAGCAGCGCTATTCTCTGAATGCGTGATAAAGTCATCCTGCAATGAAGAACAAAAATTGACGTGGAACTTTATTATCGCACAACTTAAGCGCAAAAAAAAAACCGATACAAATTAAAGAATTGATAAAACTATAAGCAGACTATATAATTCAATAACTAAAAAAAAACACGGACAGTATTTTTTTTTAATTGGAGTACGAGAACTTTTAGTACATCCTGTACAAGTAAAAATATGTGCAATAAGCTTTTATTTTACTGTTTTATTGTGTTTCTGTGCGAAATTGGCCAGGTGTATACTAAATTTTTTGACCTACAACTTGTGTAAACTTTATAATCAAACATTTTAAAAATATTGTAGTGAATATAGAAACATACATTTAAACGATCCCTTATACTGTTTAGAGCGACCGGTATGATAACCGAGGGATTAACGCTCTGGCCCTTCCTTCAACAGGCTCTGGTTGGAGTCGTAGCGTACTTTAAGCAATAGATTCTGGTCTAATTTTCCCTTGAGTAACAATAAGTAACCGTAGACTAACAAACTAAACCAACTGCCTACAATTTCGTTAATTGTGCCGTAAAAATTATATTGCTGTAACGTAGCCATGTGATGTGTTGCCCATTCATTCTCAAAATACCCAAGACCTGCTCCATGAGATTTTGATCAGGCAAATCCCAAAACATTCTCTAAGTAGTATAAATCTTTACTGATTCGTTGATCAACCCGTTTCAATACAAATTAATATAAAACCAATTTGTATTCCTATATTCTGTTGTTTATTGGGGTTTTAGAATTAGTACTTATGTTGAGTTTTTCTTAATAGAATCTAGATTGAGGATCACGCACAATTCTATTTCCAATGTATTTTTTAACAGCAGAGTATTTTGACATGAAAGTTTCAAAGCCTTTCCTTAGTTGTTTCCTTTTGTTACTTGTTGAATGTCAGACAAGAAAGGATCTGCAATAGCGGTCATCTCTGGACATCGGTTCAAAAGATTCTTTTAAGACAGAACAGATGTCTCTAACATTTGCCGATGAGTTGACCCATCGAGGTTATGGATACACCATTTAATAAATTATGTTATGTAATGCTTACTTTGAAACAAGTTATTTATTTCTAGTCTCTTGTATTCTCTCTATATCTATTGTATGCTCAAACGTACCTTCAGGTTCTGAATCAAGAGTATATCAATGCGAGAAATGCTTCGTTAGAACAAAATAGATGTTTTTGAAGTGTGATTTTCAAATTCAAATAAAATAATGTTTTAATCTTGTTTAATTACGTTGTAGAGCTCTTTATGCAGTATGGGATCATTCATATAAAGAAATTTTCTACAATTTGTAAACCTTGTTTGTTCTAACCTATTCTACGAAAATCGATTTATTAGAAATTACTCACTTGAAATTTTACTCTAAAAAACAGCCAAAATGGCCAATTGTACCGGATTGTTTTTTATATAGAAACAGAATACCCATGTTCATGTCGAATGTTTCAGTTCCTGGTTCACCCTAAGTGCAGCTGGCCGTTTTACAAAATTTTGTTTTTGCAATACAAAAATCGCTTGAGATATTTATTTCCTTAGTAAAATCATTACTTAGCATATTTTCATAGTATATGCAAATAAATATGTTACTTTTATCACTTTTAAATTATCTTTTACTTTCAGCTGTCCAGTTGATGTATCTGTATCTGACAAAGTGTATGTGGATGACCAAAGTCGGACAACAGGCGATTACTATCTTTACATACCGTTCCGAATGTTTCGATTTCTGGATGGAGCCAAAGTTAGGTTCAGCTGCAATGTTATTGTATGCCAACATGATTGCCCATGGGTAAGCCAATTCCGTTAATGCTCACTTATGTATCCGAGTTAAAATATTTCATTTGTATCTATATACGGGAAAATCGAACTACAACGTGATTTTAAGTAAATTATACAAGTAGGATGGTATAAACTCCGGGTCACTTTGCGTTGTTCAACCTTAAAATCAGCACTTAGTTCCTGGTTTATAAATCAACTAGATTCAGTGTTGGTTTGTTACCTCAAAGACAATATTACGCAAAACATTTTCGATATAACAATACAACACAATCCTTACAACAGAAATCAAACGAAAAAGGGCAATTGCACTCAATCCTGGAAACTCGATTACCCAAGTGCTTGTCTTATAGCTTGAGGCTTATTTACAAAGGCAGGAAAATGAGAGATAACTGGAAGAAAATTATAGACGATGCGCATGGAACCACTGCGCATCGAGTTGCCATTTGAGGCTGAACGGATGGGACAACAGCATTCCCTTGTTAACTTTCTGCTATTAGAATCAAAGATTTTAAAATAGAAACCAAAGTCTCACTAAATTTAAGTAAATAGAATCGTCTATTCTTCTACAAGTTTTGTAAATTTTGGTGCCACAGAATAAAAACAAAATTTTAAAGACGCCGGGTTTCGGGGCTTCAATACGTTACTCCACTGGAACTTGGTCTGGTATTTACTAATCCAAGGGGATTAGCGACACTAACCTATTAGAATAACTAACCCTCCAAGGAGTTTCGACGAGTTATCTCGTCCATCAAATTCTGATCAATTTATGCTTCAATGACCAGAAATCTTGTCATCAAGATCTGCTCAGTTTTGTTAATGTCGAGGTACCTCTTTCATATAACCACCAGGAGGGATAAAATAACGCACATTTAAGTAAAATCCACTGGAGCCATGTCTGAAACACTATCTACATGGTGATATTGGGAATTATATTCAAACTAGGATATTGCTTTGCACAATCCTCGTTGGTTGCGCTGCACGAACCTTGCACCCTTCGCTCGCATCAATGAAGACATATGTCCTAGCAGAAGGAATTATTTACAGAATATGATATTCCAAAAAAAAAAGTTCAGGTGTTAACTTGGGTACAGCTACACTCTACGTTTATGAGTGATGGCAACGGCTTGGCGATTTTTTTTTTTTGGCGCACTTCTAGTAGCGAGTTACGTTAAATTAAGGTAAACCATCTGTCGTTACGGTTGTTGTGGTTTTCATGGCAACCTTGGCAAACGGTAACTTTCAAATTTCATTTTGAATATTCTAGAAAATTCTTCCAAAATCTGTTAAAGTCGTTTGATTTCATTGGTTCGTTTGAAATTTTCTCTTTCCTCCCATTGGTTATTTTGTTTTTAATATATCTTTTGATTGCATTGCATTGGTCCTTTTAAATCGTTTTCTGTGATACCATTGGTCCATTTATTTGTATTTCGACAGTTGTGTAATTTTTATTTTATTATAATAGTTTTCACAAAAGGATTAGGAGTTTTTTTTTTTAACCATTTTTGTTTTCATTATTTATTTATTTATTCACGCAAGAGTTCTGACGTTATCAGGTTGCATTACTTCTTGCTTTTGTTCTTTTAAAAATCTTTTTCTTTTTCAACATGCCCACGGTATCTAGTGTAATTGATGCTTCAGGGTTTTCTTACTCAACAAATGCAGTTTAGTTTTTCTTCTGGTTCACAATTGTGATTTGAAATGTGTTTAAACTTATTATTTTGTGTGAAAGTTTTTAAAAAATTTATTTTTCAAAACGTTCTCAAATGTGTTTTCAAGCTTTCATTTTCCGTTGTAAAAAGAAAAGTATTTTTGGAATAAAAATATTTTTGAAAGAATTATTTCCTTGGCAACATTGAAAGTGCGCCAAATAATCGCTAAGGCCGTTGCCACTGCTAATAAGCGTAGATTGTAAAATGTAAAGTTATACAGTACCTCTGGAATCTGAACTCGAACAATTTGGAATTCAAATGTAAACTTTGAGAAAATTTTGACTTGAATGTGAGCTCTGCTTTGAAAATCCAACACCCAGCAGGTTGTTTGTGTGTACATTTCCTCAGCACTCAAGCCACCCATACACTTTTCCATTGAGTTTGTTGTCGAAAGTTGAAGCGCAGGCGTCATGTTGAACTATAATTGTTGGCCCTGAAAATGGCCGTTTTTTTAAATGGCCATGAAGAGAGCCCTTGTTTTTGACATTTTGAAAGAAAGTAGTGCAAAAAACTTTAATTATTCCTTTTTTTTTCAATAAAATTTCATCCTATAACGCTATAAATTCAATTGAGGCTTCGTGGTAAACCAACAATCGTGTAGCGTTGCCAAAACGTGATAACAAATAACGTCTTTTTTGTGTGTCACGTAAGAGAATTATATATATAGATGTCGTAATTTTTCATTGCAACCTGCGAGTCGTAGGATGCGCAGGGAGGGTTGAATTCTTGTAACTTATTCTGAATGTATTTCTCTCTTCTGTTTCGGTGAATCTTTCCTTTTGTGAGTGATCGTTAAATGACATTATCTGTCTTCTGTTTGACGCAGATTCGCCAAATATAGCCACTCGCGCTATAGAACCCATCCAACCTGATTGTAATAGTTCGTGATTCAACAAATGAAATCCACAATCTGGTTTTCCTCTTCAGAAAAGTCGAATTCCTTTTAGCTGTGCGCTACAATTTCTAGGGGTATAGAATCACACAAGGAGGGATGAACAACAGTTTATAATCCCAGTTATAGTGTTGTCAATCAAGCATTACTGAATAACCCCTTTACCCAAAGCAGCAGCAACCAACCAACCCGTCTGGTGGTTAAGGTGTTAGCCTCTAGATCAGAAGGTTCCTGTTTCGAATCCGGTTTAGTACGCAAACGGTGTAGAGGCACCTTAAATTTGTCGTGGCCGAAAGTACTCTCGTTGGGTTGGTGTGGAAGTTTGGAGAGTGGGGTGCCAGCTCGAATGTTACCTCATCAACCGACCTTATTTCAAAATTACGTGGTGGTGTCCTCGGATATTTTCCTTAGGGGATTGATCCCGGACTGTCGTCAATAGCCCGTTGTATTGCTCTAGTACGAAGTTAATTAAAATTACCAAATTACCTGATCGGAAAGTTCCTGGTTCGAATCCGGGTCAGTGTATGGATATTTGTAAGGGTATGTTGTAGAGGCGGCTGGTGCACCTTAAATCTGTCGTGGCCGAAAATCTTCAAGTCACGTTGGGGTGCCAGTTCAGGTGTGACCTCGTCATCTGACCGTGGTTCAAAATTACGTGATGTTGTCCTCGGACCTTTCCTTTCAGGGATTGATCACGGACCGTCGTCAATAGCCCGTTGTGTTGCTCTAGTACGACGTAAATTAAAATTACCTGACGAAAGAAGCTGCATACCCGAAAATCTACTCAGAGCGAAACAAAATTAAAAAATAACTTTTTTTCCCCTCATCATTGACCCTGACGTCCGAAAAGCAGACGGTCGCGAATTGATTAAAGTGAAAATTAAGTCGCGAGGAATGAGCGGACGCGATAAATAAGGAACTCGGACAGTTTTACGGTCCCGCGGAGTGGGTAAAAGTCTTGTAATGCGTCAACTGACAGTCAGAGTTCACCGATAATGCTGTTTCCACTTCATGTGATCGGCTGCCCTGAGTGAGCGGCCGCGGTGAGGGTGTATTCACCGCAAACAATTAATCTGAGTGGAATTGGTGCTTAGTTCCGAGTGACCGCGGCCCAGCCAAGGAAAAGACTCCTGAGTGCCACCGGGACCTTCCACCAATTCTGTGGGGAAGGAGCTTATGGCAGAATCACTTTGGGCTACAGACTCCATTGAACTCAGACGAAAAAATAGCATTTTTAATACAGATTTGTTTAAATAGCAGATAATAGATAATTCATGAGACAGTTCTTATTTTTTTATCATTTTTAAAAAACAGTCCCCTCTACTTAAAAAAAAAAAAAAAAAAAAAAGATTGTCGATAGATACTTAAAATTGTAATAAACAAGACTAGGGGGCGCACCCCCTGCTCTCTAACGCTCGGCAAACCCCGGAGGATTGTTTGCAATCCTCATTGGTTCGTTACACGAAACTTACTGTCTTCGCTCGCATCAATGAAGACATGTGTCCTAGCAGAAGGGATTGTTTACAAAATATGATATTCCAAAAAAATATTTTTCAAATATATATTTGTTGTGCTACAGAAAAGTTGTACAGTACCTCTGGAATCAGAACTCGAACAATTTGGAATTCAAATGAAAACTTCGAGCACATTTTTTATTCGAAATGTGAGCGCTGGAAATCGAATACCCAGCATATTTGTAACCTGCAACAGGGCAACTAATATTCATATTTTTTTTTTCAATAAAATGTCCTCCTATAACGCTATAAATTCAATTAAGGCGCGAGGCTTCGTGGTAAACAACCAATCGTACAGTGTTGCCAAATAAAGGTAAAAAATAACGTATTTTTTGTGCGCCACGTAAGAGAATTATATATATAGATAACACCAAGGTGGTAGTATGGAGCTTTTTCTGTGAGAAAAACTACCATCACCGAAATAAAACAAAACAGACTCGAGTTTACTATCTTTGATCAGTATTTCCTGCACATTGCTCTTTTCAATTAATCCTCTCACTAACACTAGAAGTCATCTCTTGACATTATAGAAAACTCACCAGATTTTGATCTGTCATCATCAAAAAAATCGACTCTATATCTTGATGAAAAAGTAATCTTGTCATTAGCAAAACTGGTTAGATCTTGATGAGCTAGGTACCTCATCGAAACTACGTGGTGGCTCAGGATCTTAGAAGGCTATTTAAAGGGTATTTAAATTTGTGAAATTGTGTACATTTCAAGTGCATGAGTTGTTACATGTGATAAATAGTAATTAAAATTTATTAACTAAAGCGGAAGGTTGTTAATCAATTCGACCCGATTAACGCCAGACAATTGTGCTATTTTTAAATAAATGGGTATTGAATATTAGTGTCCATTAAGAAGACGATACAAAGCAACAGTTGAATCACGAAGAAAATTTGGAATTGGAGACTGAATCAGCAAAGCACTCACTCCCTAGCTTCATTGAACTCTTGAATTAAAATTTTTCCAAACTCAAATTTAATTTTTAAGTTTCGCAGAATGGAAGGTCATTAATTAGTTTGACTTTGAAGGAGAGCAGTGCTTTTTTTGCTAAGAAATCCGCTGATCTAATTTGACTTGGCAGAATCGTTACTTTATCAACTAGCAGCATGAAAAGGTTTTTCGTAGGAAATAGTATTTCTTGCTACAAATTTGACCAAAATTTTTTCGAAGCAATCATTTTCTAAGAATAGCTTCAAGACATTATTGATAAAATGAAATGTGATGGAGGATCGTTCATCTCAAGGCAAGCTGAAATTGGTCAGACAATCCTTCAGTGAATCTTTCTATTCTCAGTTTACAAGATTGAATTTCTCATCTTGGATACAAAGCAATATCTATAAAGACCCAAACTTATGACCACTGTTTAAGGTAATAAATTGAAAGAGACAGCTCGAACTCAACTAGCTCCCCACCACCTACATCAGTGACCAAGAACATTACTTCCTTATTCTTCACCTCTTTCATTGGCAAGCGAGAATGAATTTGCTGAAAAATGCGAAGGAAAATTAGTTCAAGTCCCAATTTTTCATGGAAGTACATAGGGGCTGTCAGCTGAATGATTCTCTATTTTCTGAATGCATAGAGTTGTGTATCCGCATACGGCCTCAATAACATTTATCAGACACCTTTATTCACGTTGGGTTGTTGTAGAAGTTTGGAGAGTGGGGTGCCAGCACAAGTGTTGCCTCGTCATCTGACCGTGGTTCAAAATTACGTGGTGTTGTCCTCGGATCTTTCCCTTAGGGGATTGAACCCGGACCGTCGTCAACAGCCCTTTGTGTTGCTCTTGTTCGACGTTAATTAAAATTACCTTACCTGACACCTTTATATCGGAGTTAATGCATGTCTTTCAGAACACATTTCATTATGTTAACGTATAGAACCTCTTTTTGCAAAAAAGTCGTATCTTTAAGGCATGGTTCACACATCCGGTTTTTCAACGTCCGGCACCGCTGCCGCAACGCAAGTGTAGTCTGAGATACATTAGATCCAATTGAGTAGTGTACACATGCCTCCGAAAGCGCTGCGGTGACGCACGTCCAACTTTCATGTAATATTGTACCATAGCTCGCCGCACACGCTTCTCCTGTCTTGTATTCTCCTGTATTTGTACCTTGTTTTCATAAATAAATGGAATATAAATAATAAATGGTTGTATCCAGTAACGTCTTTTGTTACAAAATATACTTTTTTTACACCAAGTTAGCGAAATAACACGTTTTCTTCGATAGAATATTTATCGCAAATGGCGCGAAATGAGTACTTGCGTCATTTCACGGTTATGTGTGCATAGTTGGGCTTCGGTGCCGCATCGGCGTCGCACGTTGAAAAATCGGATGTGTGCACCGGGCCTAAATGCCTAACTTGTGTACATCTTTACACTGATACAATGGTTGGTGCATTCATTTTAAAAGACGATAACAATCGCCCACTGCTCGGCAAGTGGAGCAATATTTTCAAGATGATTCTTTGTACAGACTTGTAAGCTTACTTGATATTTTGAATTGGACACAAAGGAAAGTATACTTTACATTCTAAAAGACGTGTCGCAATGATCGGATGCGTCATAATATGCAAGTAATGCAACAATTGCGACAAGTGAAACAATACCTTCTAGATAATATTTTGCTTAGACTTGAATTCTTGCATGAACTTCTGACTTGGATCCAAATGAGAGGTAGATCCGAACTCTTTTTTAACGCTTGAAGCTTGTATAAAAACAGACGGGGGAAGTAAAAGACGAGAAGACTATTAGAAAATGATAGATCATGCTCAAGCACCAACTGCGCACATTATCTTGGTTGAAGGCTAGTCTCAATCGGGAGCATGAAAAGGAAGGAGAATCTGTACTGATGGATCCATTGTACATTAACCATTCATCGTAAGAAAACCATTTGAAGCAGAAATGATCGCGCAGTCGCATTCCCTGGTTTATTTTTTGAGAAAATCTTGTGTGTTAAAATAAAAACTGATGTATCATATTTACGTCAAAAAATTGTCAATTTAAGATTCTTTTTGTCGCCGAATTTTAATTTTTTCTTATCAGAGGATGCCGGTCATTTGGGTTTACTGCACTTGCACGCTAGGCTACTGTTTAGAACATTTTTTTATAGGTTGGTAGGTAGTTGAATTTATGTTGAGCAAGACAGCGGGCTATTGGACGTCGGTCGGAATCAATTCCAAGGGGAAAGGTCCGAGGACAATACCTCGTCATTTTGAACCATGGTCAACTGATGAGATTAACCCAAAAGTTGGAACCCCCACTCTCACAAAAATTCCACCCCACCCCAACGTGAGGGCATTTGAAGCCGAGAGATATTAACGTGCACCAGCCCCCACGTACACGACTGTCTTTCGTTGGATCAAGTTTCCAACTCGCAACCCTCCAGTTGCTAATCCGTTATTCTTCCAACTGGGCTACCACAGTCTTTTTTATGTCCGACCAATTGAACATTACTCATTATGGTACATAAGGATGCATTTGTGAAGCCCTTTTCATTTCCCTGGTGCTCCACTTGGGGTGAGTTCACGTTTCACCTCACATACATGCTACATATTTAGGCATAAGAGAAGACACACATACCTTCTCTATGGACATTTACATTCCTTTTTCCGGATTCGGACCAGGAACCTTTAGATTCAGAATACGTATCCATTAGACCAACAGGTTGGTCACTGTTTGAAATACAAGTCGCTGAGATCAAAAGTTAGTGTCACATTACTTACAAAGAATGAATTAACAAATATATCGTGTGCTTGACTTCGATTCTGGCAAAGTGACGTCAATAATTAAACAGTGAGCAAAATACAATTCTTCCTTAATTCACCCAACACAATAAGTGAAGCAAGAATCATCACCTCAGTGTCTTAAGTAAGTACAATGCTCCAATTCCCTATTGATGCACCATGCTTGATCACGCCACTGCTCTCCTCCTTCCCCTTTAACACTAGCTCTTGTAGGGGGTCACCCGTCAGTGTGAAAGGGAGAGCAGAAAGGGAATACAAAAGGATCCGATGGGGACCATTAGAAGGCCTTTCATTATTCTTGGAAAGAGTAAATGACTTCGCATTTTGCGACTTGGCGATCATCGCGCTTCAGAACGGCGCGACGTAGTCAGGCTTTTCTTTATTGCGCTCTTCGGAGGGACTGGCTGGAAATTAAATAGACTTCTGGATCCACGAGCAATGTCGAAATAATTGCCGAGGGGCATTCACAGCGCCATTCATTGTCTTGTATTTCAATGGCAGAATGGTATTCACAAACCCATGTTTTCGCATTCCCAGGGTGGTTTTCGACTGGCACATTCGTGGTTTCTGTTTAGAGCGAAATTGGTAGGTAGGTTTGAATTTACGTCACACTGGGAAGCAACACAACGGGCTATTGACGAAAGTCCGGGATCAATTCCGATGGGAGAGATGCGAGGACAACACCTCGTAATTTTGAATCACGGTCATATGACGAGGTCAACACCTGAGCTGACAAACCACTCACAAAAATTCATCATTACGCCAACGTTAGGACATTTGAGTTCATCGCAGATTTAACTCGCACCAGTCCCCATGTACACGAAAATCTTAAATTAAATCGAGTTTTGAATTTACAATGCTCCAGTTTCTCTTCAAAAGCTCCGTTACTCTTCCAACCAGGCTTCCACGGACTCTATGGAATATGGAGAAATTGAAACTGAATTTTAGTTATAATGCTTCGCAACCAAATGGGCTTTGCCCGTGACAGATCTTTTCGTGGGGGTCATAATGTTCGTGGTGTTGGTTTGCTTTGCAAACAAAAAAAATATAATTATTTAATTGAAAAATCATTTATTAAAAGAAAATCAAACATATAAGGTGTAAAATTTTCCGTAGATTTCAAATCCGTTAAAAAATTTTATTCTAATTTTAACGATCGCTGAGATAGAAAAAAGAGCTGAAGAACGCCAGTCAGAACTTTAATTATTTATTTTGCTTCACTCGAATCCCTTTCTCAGGAAATCAAAGTGAATTAATCTCGAGTCAAACGAAGGTCTTTCGAATCTGTTTGCTACCATTCCCATTTATTGCGAATACACGAAAGGTAAAAAAATAGGCATGGTTCCAAAGGCTGATAACAATAATGACGTCACAGAGGGAGAAAAGTCAGTATTCATGTGGTTCTTCATTTCCGGAAGAAGAAAGAATGATGAAAAAAACTTATTGAATTCATTTTAAATTGTTCTAGATCGAATTTTAAAATTCGTCGCGACCCCAAAATTGCAAAAAATTTGGACTACCTGTATGCCAAATCCCATTAATGATTCATCAGGACTTGCCAGCCGACCAACCGGTATAGTGGTTAAGGTGTTAGCCTCTAGATCGGAAGGTTCCTGGTTCGAATCCAGGTCCGGGCATGGATGTTTGTAAGCGTATGGTGTAGAGGCGGCTGGTGCACCTTAAATCTGTCGTGGCCGAAAGTCCTCACGTTGGGTTGGCGTGGAAGTTTGGAGAGTGGGGTGCCAGCTCAGGTGTTGCTTCGTCATCTGACCGTGGTTCAAAATTACGAGGTGTTGTCCTCGGATCTTTCCCTTAAGGGACTGATCCCGGACCGTCAATAGCCGTTGTGTTGCTCTAGTATGACGTTAACTAAAATTACCATTACCATTACTTACCAGGACTTGGCATGCAGAAAATAAACAAACAAACACTTCCTTTTATAACAGTAGATATAAAGGCTGATCAATGTCTCTGTGGGACAGCTCCCGGATGATCTGTAGTTTGTCAATGGCTGTGCGGTTTGTACAGGTGGTCTTTTGAACTTCGCCTTGTTCACACCCTTCAGAATTGCGAATATCTTATTTTAATTTCAAGTAGTACTATTAGTTTTGACTTAACCCTCTGAAGGGTTAACACATACATCAGTTCTGCAACAGTTTCCCTGTATGATTTCTAACCTGTTTGGGCCGTCTTGACCAATACAATATTTCCTGGGATAATATCAACCAATCAGTGTGGTTCTCGGGTTATTAAGTGTGTTATGGGGTAAAAATAATACAACGCTGCTCGGAAATCTAGTGACGTCCATCGGGTTAAATTTGGTTCACGTTTGTGGTGCTATTCTCTTCGGGAAACATTTAGAATAAAAAAATTAAAGTCTAAAGTTAGATCAAAATACATTCTCCTTAAATGGAGATTAGATTTTGATAACCTAACACCAAATTATATTTTTCATAAATCATCTACACTCAAATTATGTCTTTTCCCGTTTTCAACTACAACTGAATTCAGATTTTAGCATTTATCTCAAGCTCTCATTTTCCCTGCATCCTTGCAGGAACGATATGATCGAATATACATACAAAAGAGTAGTAAAGTTTTAAATGCCTTTACTCGTATTGAAACTCGTTAAGTTTTTTTTTTTCTTGTTCGAATCTAATAGCAAAAATGCACATGAAAATCGATAGATCCTCCAGAGATACATACTTGTCGTAAAGTTGCAACTTTTACCATTATTCTGTTTCGGTAGTAACGTTCCTCCGCTGTTTTTCTTCACACACATATTGATTCCCAGATAAAACACATGGTGACTCGAGCCAACTGTATTTCAACTGTACAGTCGTAGTGAATCGAAGGAACTGTAGTTACTATTAAATAACAACTAAAACATTATTTTTAAGACTACGCTTTTAACTTAGTTTTTTATAAATATGTCTTTTGACAAACTGTTGATTAAAATGATGGAATTTGTTCGATTATTTAACCACTAAATGATTAACTAATCTAGATTTAATAACTTTTTAAACTTCATTATTTATTTAAAATCTCATGGCCCTTATTTATAATTTTCAACAGTGTTATGGCAACTAGTCACGTTGGCATGGGGTGGAAGTTGGGAGAGTGGGGTGCCAGCTCAGTTGTGACCTCATCCTCTGACAGTGGTTTAAAATTACGTAATACGGTGTACGGTTTGTATGGTGTTGTCTACAGATCTTTCCCTTTGGGTTTGATCCCGGACTGTCGCCTATAGCCCGTCTGTCGCTCCAGTGCAACGTTAATTAAAATACCTCCCATAGGGCCTGAGACTCATTTCAGAGCTCAGAGGCATTCATAAATTTGTGGTAATGGTAATGGTAATTTTAGTTAACGTCGTACTAGAGCAACACAACGGGCTATTGACGACGGTCCGGGATCAGTCCCTTAAGGGAAAGATCCGAGGACAACACTTCGTAATTTTGAACCACGGTCAGATGACGAAGCAACACCTGAGCTGGCACCCCACTCTCCAAACTTCCACGCCAACCCAACGTGAGGACTTTCGGCCACGACAGATTTAAGGTGCACCAGCCGCCTCTACACCATACGCTTACAAACATCCATGCCCGGACCCGATTTCGAACCAGGAACCTTCCTATCTAGAGGCTAACACCTTAATCACTATACCGGTTGGTCGGCATAAATTTGTGGAATATATTAATTGTTGATAACGGTCTAATACTAAGAAGTAAAATAATATTTTGTTTGATAGACTTGTTTTACACTGTGTGTATGTGCATGTACGTGCGCGTGTGTACGTGCGTGAAGATAAGATGAGAACCGACGGACACATAACGGTTTCTGAACTGACGTTGTACAGGGCACCTAAGAACATGAGGTGATTGATAAATATGAACAGCAGCACAGTTATGTGACAATTAATAAATAATACAGCAACATACCTGTATGAATAAATACAGTAAAGTATAGTCCCACAGTTTTAGCTGATTCAGCTTGGCCAAATGTTATTCTTGCACCATAAAATACAACAGACTCACAGTTACGTAAAATGATAAATCTCCTGAAATAAACCGCTTAATAAATGAGAAAAGGCACCTTTAGAAATAGACATGAAAATAGATAAAAAATTTTATACATTTGGTGCAATTTAATAATGAATATTTATTATTCATATTCCCTTCATGAGTTCGAAAACCTGTTATCTAAAATAGTACTTGGGCCTGTATATTCGGTAATAAGAAGCGTTTAATTAGGTCATTATTATGTAAAATTTAAGATGGGAATCGATTAGGTGATATCAATCATATTATTAAAAATGTATTGTGGAATCTGCTTAGTATGCTTTTGGAAGACTCAGACTCTTTCTTTCTATTGTCATAGTTCAGGAACTGCCTTGCTTCCCACTTAAAATCCCTGCTTTACACTCGTATATTAAGTCGCTAAATGTGTTTTAAATCGCCATTATCAACGCCATCTATTGTTGGAAATTCGAAATAAGGTAGCTGAGTGATAGAATTCACCACACAATATTTTCTCTATTCCAGTTCCTAGCGGGGCAGAGAGAAATAAAAAAAGAACTGGCCAGTCAGCTTTCACGCGAAAAAATATTGCCAAATAAATGTATCTTTCAGTACCCCAAAAATTTTTAATCCGAGATTTTTAAAATAGAATTCTATCTTGTCGAGTTGAGGCTGAATGGAAAGAAGGAATATTATTTTAAGCATGAAATCTGTACCGCCTCACGCTTAAGGGGTAAAAGGAAAGCGTGATTGTGCAGTAGGCGAACAATTTGATTGGATTGGATTGGCAGCTGGCCAATCATTTTACTTCAGAATCAAAAGAAGCAGGCGAAAGGGGGAGGGAGTACCTGAGAGTGCGGTTAGATAATGAGGTTTCGTAGCGAAGCGGGGAGAAATCGTCTGCCGCGAGTGATTATGGGCGCACTATCTATTTAAAGAACGTAACACGATGATAAATAGAAGGGAACCTCTTACCTTTCGTTGTTAAGAGGAATATCGGACATGAACCTATGCATTCCCACTCTTTGCCACCTTTTTTCAGAAATCTTCAATCACAATGGATGGAGATTTCTTTAAACGTTCGAAAAGGGTTCAGAACAATCTTTTGTTTCTGGATCATAGGTTCTCGACCATATGCCACGATTTGGGTGCATATGGTCCGGACTAAACCAACCTTTTTTCAGAATTTTTACCATTTTCGTTTTTTTTATAGAGAAATCTTCAAACGCAACTGAAGAATTCTTTAAACATTCTTAAAGGTCTTAGTACAATGTTTGTTTCTGGATCATAGGTTCTCGATGAAATAAATAGGTTCTCGACATTTTAATGGTGCCCAGACATTTTTTGGAAATCTTCAAAGGCTGACGAATCGTTCAAACTTTCGAAAAGTGTATAGATCAACTTTCGCTTCTAGACCATTAATGGGTTCGACCATTTTAATGATGTCTCACCTTTTTTCAGAATTTTTACCATTTTCGTAGTGCTCTAGTTTTTTTTATAGAGAAATCTTCAAACGCAACTGGAGAATTCTTTGAACATTCTTAAAGGTCTTAGAACTATGTTTGTTTCTGGATCATAGGTTCTCGATGAAATAGGTTCTCGACATTTTAATGGTGCCCAAACATTTTTTGGAAATCTTCAAAGGCTGACGAATCCTTCAAACTTTCGAAAAGTGTATAGATCAACTTTCGATTCTAGACCATTAATGAGTTCGACCATTTTAATGATGTCTCACCTTTTCTTGCAAAAGCTGAAACATTCTTGTGGTGCCCCATATTTTCTTTAAAGATATCTTCCATCAAAACGACTGGAAAATTCTTTAAATGTTTGTAAAGGGCTTAGAACAACCTCCTTCTAGATCCATAGGTTCTCTTCCAAAATCTTCAATCACGATTAAAAATTCTTTCGAAGTTCGAAAATGGGGTTATTGAACAGAAGCAAACTCCTGGTAGACCACAAAAATATGACATGGGGCTTACAGAAGTAAATTGATTTATCAGACACAGGAATATAAAATTTAACTAAAATTACAATATTTGATGAATTTAAGCGCAAAGAAAAACAGAATAGATTCAACAAAAATATTGAATTTCATTGGCCGTGTTTTACCAATAGCCGCATATCATTTTGAAGACACATTCTTGAATTTCGAAAAGGCTTTAGAACAACCTTTACTTCTACATCATAGGTTCGAGGTTCCCCCTTTTGCCATAATTTTCTTGACATAGCGTCACAACTCGAAAGCGAGCAGTGGGATGGAGTGGAGAGACATGCGGCCAAAAAGAAAGGGAATGAAACCAAAAGGTAACTCGTTTCATGTATATTCTTTCAAGAAACCAGAGCTCGTTTCAGTTTATATCAAATTTCTGCTTGGCTCACAACGTCAACCGAATGTCCATGACAATGCATATATGAATTTTACACTCATAAGCTAAAGTTGTTTACATCTTTCCCAAATTACTCATTTTTCCCTAAAAGATAGGAGGAGTATTGAATCAGAGATTCTGGGTACTCGCCTGCGTTATATACAACAGAGTTTAAAGCGTGTTTGTTAGAATAATAATTAAAAGAAATTGTGTGATATTTAGTATAAATCAAAATCAAATTTAAGATATTCATCACTACCTTATTTAACATATCTGCTTAATATAATACTGAGAAAAATTAAAACACAATTGTTGTTCAAAAATGTGCCGTTTTTAATTTATTTATTTATTTTCTTAGTATTTACTTTTGAAGATAATTTTCTCATATGGTTTCTAATGAATGATCCACCTCTTGTTCGTTTCAAAAATAGAATAACATGTCACATGAAATCTATATGGGTTGAAAGTGCGTAAAATCCGAAACTTTTTCTCGTTTGTAAACTTTTCTTTCCTATATTAACACGTATACTTGAATTCCTTAGGTTTCGACAATTTAATTGAAAATGGATGATTTTAGTATATTCAAAATACCACCTTTTCGAAGATTATCTCCTTTTTCTGTGCAGTCTTTGTGATGGAAATGAAATATAGCAAACAATTTTTGTAATTTGTAACTAAAATTTGATTATTTTTCATTTCAAAATTTTACAAATTCACAGAAGGTAATGTTGATTAATTTAAAATAGGTTGAATAAAAGAAGTTTTGTACTTTTATAACCTTAAAAACAAAAACTAAAGCTTACTCCAACTAATACACAAATCTGTGAATAAAAAACAAGAAAAACTAACATTATCATAAATTAAATACTTCAGCCACTAAATACTTTCAACAAAAGATTCAATGATCTCCCCTTTAATCCCAAAATGCATCCTGGTTGAGAATCACTGTTCTACATAACATTCAGTGCAGGAAGATGAGCGGGTAGAAATTTCTGGTAGATCTAATATGTGAAAACACATTTTCTCGATACATAGACATTTATACGAAATTGGGCTGTTAGTTTGCCACAAATTGAACTTTCCAGAGGGTTTTACAAATATCTAAGAACGAAAACATTTTGTTAGGTCATTAACATTCTTTGTGTGAGAATTGCTGTATGCCATCTAGGTTTTAACCTTTACGCTGCGGTGCTCAGTTTTTTTCAATCGTCTTCAGGAACGGCTCTTTCACCAGCATGTCCAACTCCTCTTCCTAATTACCTAACTTGAGCGATAGAGCCTTGAGTGGAATTTACGACTGACGTTTTCCTTTCATAGTATTGTGGCGCATATCACCAGAGCGACCTTCTGCCTTTCCCCCAAAGATTTCACACCTTACGGTCGACATGGCGGGGTACCAAACAAAAGGAGGAATCCTCTGGAAGGTCAGTCGCTGACAGATCGTAAATGGTGATCGATGCCAGTGGTCACTTAAAAGGGGGATAACGTCCACCGTACACAGATCTATACCACGCCACTGGTGTAAACGAAATTGTAGTGGAAACAATTGTCTTCCTGCCGCAGCGTAAACGTTGAGCAATTTCAGACAGTGTTGAGAGAAAAAGCCTAAACGCCAGGTATTTGTGAATTTCAACCATAGTTCCTTCCTTTATTAGGATATTATTTTGTAGTTCATTTCAAATTTTTTGAAGAAAGGTGCGTGTTTGAATTACGTTTGGGTCTCCAATGTGGCTGAGTCACTAATAAGGCTTAATGTCTCAGGTCTCGGAAGTTTGACTTTAGATCAGAAAGATTTTAATTCCTAATGATAACAGCAACAACTACAAAATACTACAAGTACTACAAAATAAAAATATCGGGCTAATTCGTACTGTGACAGTGCTTCGAGAAAGCTTCGTAGACAGACACAAATCTGCACATGTGCAACGAAATGCACATGTTCTGCCTCCCCACCACCACCTAAGGTTATCAGTTAAACATAATTCGTTATTAGAATTTTTTCAGGCGAATTCAGATATTTTCTGTCTTGCCGTAATGTACGTTGTTTCATTGTTTTGGTTTTTCTATTTAATAAGGCCTCTTGTTTCGTGTATGAAGTATTTAGTCTAGAAAAATTATTCTTTCGTTGCCAATGACAAGACAGTTAAAAACAGGATGTAAAGTATTAACTGTGCTTAAGCGTTTTTGTTGCTTTTTTGTTCTTTACTGAAACGAAACTCTAAATCGCTTTGGATACGAAAGTACTCTGAAGACTATCATCAACTGTTGAATAATCGATGCTAAGAGCTATTGCATGTAAATTGAATAATGGCTATGTACCTAAATTTTTTTGTAAAACCCGGATAGGACGAACAAAATATTGATTGATTTATATATAAGTGGTGTTTGCAATCACTTCGGATATATCCTCACGCGATTTACGTAATTTATTCAAAATGGGAATCACAAAAAAAATTTACGTTTAGATAGTGGTTTTTAATGGGACGTTGTTGATAGTTAAAAATAAGGCAGACAATTAGAAACACACAAATATTTTCTGTGGTAAACATTTCTCTGTTATCATATTAGATGCATTGAATTGTTACGTTTCTTCATTATTGTAAATGGAACTGTAAACTCTGAAAATATAATCATATAACCACTTTTTTTTTCGGAGATAAATATTTTACTTTCTGCAACCAGGGCAAAAAAATGGATAGAAGAACTTATGGAAGCATTATAAATGGATCTAAGATGATAAAATAAAATTAAACACAAAAAATATTAAAATTTGAGAAAGTTGAGAACATACTTAGAATTGCCTGTTTTACAAATAATAAAGAATTGTTTCATTTATATATTTTTCTTATTGAAATTTCATAAGTACTAATTTCAACAATATTTACCTGAAAATGTATTACATTCAATTTAATTCACTTAATTTCAATGTATAAGAAAAAGTGGTTGGGAAAAATTAAGTTGAATAATCTTTTTAGATGACTTCAATATCCGTTCTGGAGAACATTTTTCACGATCTCTCGCCTATTTATAGTGTATTTCTTGATCGTGTATCTTCTAATAAAATGTATTATTTCGGTGATTTGACTGCTTTAAAGGATTTTTTTTTATGATCAAAAGAAAATTCTGTTATTTTATCATTTTAAAATAAATTTTAACGTTAATGAAAACTACATTTTAAATTAGTTGATATTGAAATTTCATTTTATCTACATAGATTATAAATAGGGCAACTTTTTTGTTGCAGTAAAAATGGGGAAAGTTGCATTTATCATTCCCTAAAGTTGCATTTATGGAAATAAATTTGCATTTATCATTCCCTAAAGTTGCATTTATGGAAATAAAGTTGCATTTATTTTTGATACACTATATTCTAAAATAAATTACTCGTAAAAAATGAAAAAGTTCAAAATATATTGACAATTTTAGTCGTGTACAGCAGTATTATAATACATTCTTAAATACAAAACAAGGTTGAATAGTCGATCATTGGCCAGTAATTTCTTTAACAATGAAAAACTGCGTCAGCCGCAGTCATATAATGTGCTGTATCGGATAGCAGAAGCGCAAAATCCTTTCGCTCAACATTCAGAGATTTTAAAACGTCATCTACAAGGCGAACAACATATTGATGATCGACACTCTCCTCGCAAACTCTGCAGTCGATTACGCAAGTTTCCTCTGTATTATCAAGAGTGTCAACCAATGTGTTAAAAGTTACTTCTTTCTATTTATTTCACTTTCGTCTGTTAGGACGAACACCTTCTTTACATGAACTTCTTGTTTGATACGCAATACTTCGTCGTTCGCAAGATCAGACACGCAATCGAAGGGATGGTTCAGAGGGCAAAAAATGCAATAGTAATTTCATATGAATTAATTTTAAGCTACTTTTTAAAAAGTTGCAGGTGGTTGCATTTATGCAAAAAGTTGCATTTATGCAGAAAGTTGCATTTATGTTGCGGTTATAACTCACAATACATCCCATGTTGGAGGAATTTTGGTTTTTGTACTTTACATGCAGCGTAGAACGTGTGAAAAAAAGTTGCATTTGTTGCAAAAAGTTGCCTTAATTATAAATAATTGCAGAATCAAGACTACTAAATCATTTTCTGTAAATCCATTTACCTCGCTAACTTAGGCTAGTTGTAAGGAAAACAATAGTTCTAAGTAGATCAGTTCTCAGCCCTCTTGCGGCATTGAGATATAATCGTTTTACAGATTATTAAATTATATTATATTAAAATTATTTATGTTGACACGTTTTAAACATATGTTTTTTCATTATTATAATTCCTTTGTTCTGTGTGGAGCGTGATTATTAAAATTAAAATTAAAGAAGTGTGTACCAAATTTTAAACCGTTAAAATTTCCCTTTAAATTTCAGAGAAACTAGGATTCTTATTAATATTACTTATTATTATCTTTCGTTATTTTCTGCAATGTTATTGATTAAAAAGGCTTCATTTTGCATATACTTAAAAATGAGCGTTACAAGTTTCAATAATTGTTTGTTTTAAATACAATCTAAGCGAAAATTTAACTAGATTAATTTTATTTAGTTTTTAAAGTCTTGTCTTGTTTTCTCAATAAAAAACATTCAATCTAGTTTTTAGAATTGTGACAAAAAATCATACCACAATCAGAAATTCGTTTAATCAAAATCGTATTTGATTATTGATTGATTTTGTATGGTTTGCTACATTAATACTAAAAATGTAACTCATTAATTTTCTTAAGTCATTAGTTCTTAAGTCATTAATTTTATCCATCAGTTTAAGTCTTATAGTTAATGAATATTTTGAAATAAAGTTTTTATACGAACTGAAACATTATGCAGTGTGTTAAACTTAGTTAAAGGTCAAATACAGTTACCAATTACCTTGTTCAAATGTGTTGAAGTAAAGAATAGAAAACGATTTCAAATAAATTTTTCCACATTTTCCAGTCCATATGTTATTTGAAAATATAGGAAATGTATTTATATAAAAGGTTGTAGTCTCCAAAGTTCTCTGAAAGACTTCCTTACTCATCTTATCCATCAATTGAAGGGGTTCTTATGAAATAAGATATTTCATTCTATGGGGCGAAGTTTGAAACCAAATCCTAAATTCAAAGATCAGTCCTCAAGTCGTTTTTTCCTTTTCCAGTTGTCTCGTCTTTTCATGCCTCGTATTATGATCTATTGCCATTAAAAGAACTAAAACGCTAGCAATGAAAATAAATATCACAGGACTATAGTGTTGTGTCACTGAAAAGATGACTATGAATAAAAGGAAGTTGCTAAGTTTAAAGAGCCCTTTTGTTCTTTTTTCTTTTGTAACAAGTACTTGCAAAAGAAAAGAAAGTTAGAAAGAGGCGAAAAGCTTTTGGAGTTTTTAAATAGACTTAGTTTGAATTTAGCCTATTAAGTATTTACACGAATAGTTGTGGTACATTTTAAAGTACAATCAAAATAATTTCTAAAAACAAAAAGTGAAGATAGTTATTTGCTAGAAAGTAAAAATTAAAAAAGTATTAGACGAAACAGGACCATAGATCTATGCACTTCAACCACTTAGGCATATGAAACTTAGTCTACAGTCACTATACATATAATACATATTATATAAAAATCCGCTTTAGTTTAAGAATCCAATAAGAATTTCCAAATCAAATTTTGGAAACAAATTGTTGTTTTATAATCTTAAAAAATTAGTAAAAGCAAAAATATTTTTTGGAAAAACTTTGCATAAAACTTGTATACTTGATCGGGTAGGATTTTTCGTGGTATGGAATGATACCTTTGCATGTTGTTCCTGGTCAATTGAACGCAAACGCCTACATGAAAATTTTGACAATCAAGTACTTCCTACACTCTGGCAATTTTATGGAATGGACAAATGTTACTTCCAGGACGATAACGCTCCATATCATGTTGCAGCCTCTGTCAAGCAGTGGTATCAAGATATGAATGTAAAACGTCTACTCTGGCTTGCTCAGAGTCCCGACCAAAACCCTATAGAACATTTGTGGGACGAGTTAGAGCTACGCTCACGGACCAAGGAACCACGTCAGAAATTTACAGCTGAGCTGGCGACATTCTTGCAGCATGAATGGACACAAATACCCATAGCTGTGTATCCAAACCGTGTTGAAAGTATGCCCAGAAGGGTTGCTAGTGTAGAACGTGGGGGACCATCCCTCTATTAAAGCATGTTTGTTTTATTTCCCTTATACCATCTCACGTCCATTAATGTAGGGTTGTGTGTGTGTGCGTGCGTGCGTGCGTGCGTGCGTGCGTGCGTGCGTGCGTGCGTGCGTGCGTGCGTGTGTGTGTGTGTGTGTGTGTGTGTGTGTGTGTGTGTGTGTGTGTGTGTGTGTGTGTGTGTGTGTGTGTGTTCCTTCACTAAAGAGCTCGCATCCTTTATGAAATTCCCCAGTTTGACTAAATAAAGCAATGAGAAATCTAAAGGATATGAATCAGCGTATGAAAGAAAGTGTCAGACATTACAAAAATTTGTTATAATCAAGTATTACGGATTATCTTTGAACGAGTAATTGAATGGGTTGCAATTAAAATGAACGTTCAGAGCATAATTGAGGCAACATGATTAAAGGAGTGGGCTTTTACCGTACTTTTTATTGAAAATAGGAATTAACCCAAGTAAGTACATTACATACTGCTTTAATTTTATTTCATTTGGGGGTATGAAATAACATATGGATATTTATAATCATAGATTGATTCATATAAGATATCAAATGTGTGTAACGACACTACTATCTATAAGTACAAGAAATTAAGAATCATCAATAAAATTAAGCTCTATATTTCAGCTTGTGAAGCAAAATATCATGAGCTATGGACCGCATAACATCTGCAATAAACTTTCTTAATTGTACTTAGGGGCTCCACCCCCTGCTTGCTTATGCTCACCAAGATTTTATATACATCTTACTGGTTATTCCTGTCTTATTTGCAATTAAATCAATAGTAAAAAGTGCACATCTCAGTCATATTACTAGAATTAACTTCCGTTCATCTCAATTTCATCTAATTCACTCGTTCGAATATGATTCTGAATTTTTGACGTCTGAACCTATTTTCGCACTTGCTAACATTTTCTTCCCTGGTCTGATTTCTATCTTCCAGATTTCTCATTGCTTTCTGTTATCAGACTGCTGAAGAATTTTATTAGAGTGACGAACTTTTCTTGGTATGTTTAGTAGTATTCAGCAGCTTCATAGCTCAAATCAAGCATACTTAAATTAAGCTGCACAAAATTACAAAATAATCCCATAGCGGTGGATTTTATACTATTTGTAAATGTTGTTGTCATTCGACAATAAACAATGTCGATTTCTGTACCGCTTGCGTAAGTGAAATACAGACAAAAATATTAGATTGTTTTTAAGTCTAGATCCCAAACTTTTTTAATGAAATTGTACATTTTTATCCAATAGGCTGACTGTGGGGATTACTTAGGCATGTCTTATGGCAGGAGGAAGAGATCAGCACCAAATATGACTGACATCGATAAAAGCCGGACACTAACAGTCACCAACGAAGTCACAGTTATGGATGAAGATCATCGAATTCCTAGATCAGCTGGTATGGAAAAAGACTAAGCTTTTATCAGCATAGAAATGAAACTTTATAATTATTTTAACTGCAGTAATTAAAACCATTTATCCCATCATATTTATTTCATGTTTATTCTTGAAGAGTGGGATACCTAATCAGGTATTGACCATGTCATCTGACCATGGTTAAAACTTACGGGTTGGGTTGTCCTAGGATCTCACCTGGATTGATCCCGTACCTTCGCCAATAGCCGATTGGGTTGCTTCAGTGGGACACAAATGCAACTACCTACCAAGCCACTTTTGTTCGAAACTGCTCATGATCCCTTTCAGTGTTGCCACATTAGATTATTACATAACGCATTATAACTGTTTTATCAAAGATTTTCAGTGCAAACAAGCTGTCTGCGAAGATTTTAATTCTGTTGTCCAAGTGAACTCGAGTAATACATATCGGGGTTACCTTAAATTATAGTTTATTGTAGGCTTGGCGTTTAATCTAATTAGTGTTGACCAATCAACTACCATATTTCCTATTCGAAATTCATTCTCCATTAAAAAAAATACAGATAATACAAAATATGTTCAGCGCCTTCGGAGTTGTTTGCTTTTCGGTGTCTTTTTCACCCACTACTGCTCTGAAGGTTCAACTGTATTTTGAAGGGTGCTACAAATATTCTAATTGGTTTCTATCCACTCTGCACATCTAGGACAAATAGGATATACCACAACAGGTACACACAATAGGCAGGTAACATAGACCACATTAATATGTGGTCTATGTTACTTGCATTTTTCTAAGTCATAAGTATACCAGATTTGGTGTGGATTGGTCAAACGGTGTAGATTTCTATAGAGCGCAGAACAGAGTCCAACTCTGATTGTATTAAGATTGCGTTTGTACTCCGTATGAATTCACATGCATGGATGATTACGACCATGGATTATTCTGTTACTTTTAACATTCGCGAGTGTGAGGCTCCGTGTGAAGGGAAGGGCTAAGTGGTAGCGAAGAGTGAAGCCGTGATAGGAATAGTAGCATTGGCTGTTAACACAGGTCTTCAGGCGGTTGTTGAAAGTGATTGGCTACTAATTGGATCGTCCATTATGATGATCTGTGGATCATCCAGTTGACGTGCGGATGTTTGCCAGAGCCATATGGCTTGTCTTTGGTGGTGCGTGTTCAGAATCCCGTTCACCAGTTACCTCATCAAAAGGTTACGTGTCCAGATCAAGTTCGGGTTAACAATGTAGCAAGGCGTGTGAAAGACGTTGCAATTTTTTAAACCCAAAAGACCTTCGTGATGGAAATGGCTTACACTGCTACATAAACTACAGTGTTGAGAGTTAATTTTTGTAGTGGTGACTAATTTCACCATGTCTCACACTTTCAATCAATACAAAGCAATGAATGTACAAGTAATATGGCAAGGTTTTTTTCTTTAATTTATAAACTTATAATAATTTTATTTAATTTTATTAATGCCAATTTAATTGGTGTTCATTTATAATACAGTGATCTCTCACTTATACACGCTCTCTTTTATGCGCGTTTTTCAGTTATACGCGTTTTTTTCGCGGTCCCGGCCATGAATATAGGAAAACAATGATAACTCTTATTCATTTATACGCCACAATAAAAAAGCAGCTCTCACTTATGCGCGTCGAAAAAAAAATTTCAGTTCAAGTAGTTTCCTCAAGTCAGGTGTTGCTTATCGCAAAAACTTTTCCTTTTTTGTTCTGCTTCTAGAAATGTATTCCCTCGTCCTTCCCTTATCGTTTGGATTCCCGGAACATATTCCTCTACCATATACACGGGTGTACCGGAGGGGTCTTGTGACTGACGGCAGTAAAAGTCGCATTTATACAGCAGCCAATTAGAGTGGTTAGTACGGTACGTACCACGTGACATTGATCGCTAACAAAAGAACCTTCTTTGGAGTTCGGGTTAGATGGTATCGTTTTAAAACGGCAAAACGAACAAAATTGTAGCTTTCGTTTAAAATGGCTGTTATAAAAAAATTCGAAGAAAATCCTTGCAACTCTATAAAAGCTTTAGCGAAGCATTTTAATGTTCCAGAGTCGACATTGAGAGGGATTTTAAAAATTCAAGAGGCGATTATAGTCGCTCATCGAGAATGTGGAATTCAGTCGAAGAAAAGAAGCAGAATTCAAGGTGGAAAGTTCGAAGAATTTGAGAAGGTTTTGTAGCTATGGTTTAAAGAAGCTCGTCAATCGAACATTCCTGTTAACGTTGAGCTTCTAAGGGAGAAGGCCGTACAATTGTCAAAGAGTTTTGAAATGGAAAACTTTTCTGCATCACATGGATTGTTTGAAAAATTCAAAAATAGGCATGGCTTGTCAACTCGTGTCCTTTCTGGGGAAAGTGCGAGTGTCAATGAAAACACTGTAGAACAATGGAAAGAAGACTTGGCTACTTTATTAAACAGATAAGAACCGAAAAACATCTACAATTCTGACGAAACTGGACTTTTTTATAAACTGATGCCCGACAGAACCTTAACATTCAAGGGAGAACCATGCCATAGTGGAAAAAAAAGTAAAGAAAGACTAACTGCCTTGCTGTGTTGCAACGCTGATGGTTCAGAAAAATTCCCGCCATTGGTCATTGGCAGATAAAAAAAAACTCGCTGTTTTAAGAACGTGAAGAAGCGTCCTTGCGACTGCGCTAGCAACAAAACAGCGTGGACGGCATCGCATATTTTCTTGGATTTCCTTCAAAAATTCGACAGGAAAATGCAAAAAGAAAAACGGAAATTTCTGTTATTCATGGATCAGTGTCCTGCTCACCCACAAGATCTTCCAACTTTCAATAACACGAAAGTTGTGTTTTTCCTGCAAATTGCACGTGCAAGATTCAACCTTTGGATCTGAGTGTCATCCGTTGTGTGAAAGTGCACTACAGAAAAACTTTAATCCTTCGACTTCTGGCTACATCAGAAACAAAACGTGCATTAAAAGACGAATTGAAGCAAATTACCGTCCTTGATGCAATTCATACGTTGTGTTCATCATGGAGAAACGTTACTGACAAGTGCATTAAAAGCTGCTTTAAGAAAGCAGGATTTTCGTTTCCAACCTAAAATGAATGTGAGGAGCTAGAAAATGAAAACTGTGAAAATGACATAAACGAAGAAGATTGGCATATTGTATCTTGGTGGACTCGCTACGTGCACTACTTTCAACGATTTCGTTGATGCAGATGAAAATTTAATCATAGCTCAATTGCGGGAAATAGGAGACATTGCAGCCGAAATAAATGGTGGTGACGAAGATGAAGAGGACGACGATGATGAAGATGTTGCAAAAGTTCTCCCAACTCACTCAGTAGCGTTTGAAGCTTTGGAAACTCTGCGTGACTATTTTCAGTTCAATTCCGGAAGTATATACATAGTATTAACAATACACTGTATTGATTTTTCACTTTTAAGCTCCCTTTTGTGGTTTTTCACTTATGCGCGTTTTTCACTTATACGCGTTTTTTTCGCTGTCCCCAACGCCCGCGCATAAGTGAGAGATCACTGTACTTGTTATGTAAATGAGCTAAGAATCTAACAAAGGTGCGAAGTGCAGGATGCATAGTATTGCACAGTTTAAAAATAGACAGCCAAGGTGAGACTTAAAAGTTTATTAAAATATAAACTCTACAGATAAAATAGCAACTCATAAGAGAACATACAAATATCCAGTATTTGGATCCGGGAGATCAGAATATAAACTAACTTCGTTTATATGTATAGCTCTGACCAATCAAATTAAATGGGCGTTTCATATGCAAATCTAGCCTGATTTGCATATGAAAGATTTGATACAGTTAAATAGTTGAAAGAACAGGGTAATATCCAACAATACTATAGTGTAGTAATGTATTGTTAATTTTAACTATTCAGAGAGAGAGGATTGCGTCTTTTGAGATCATAATATATTTTTTGCTCTAATTAGGAACTGGCATAGTGGAGGAAGAGTTCCCTGCGCCTAAAAGTCTATCCCCACAGAATCCTTCGGGAAGCGGAAGCACCACCACAAGCAGCTCCCTCCCTGCTCCCCTGGAATATTTAATCGGGGGTGCAGCCCTCGTCGTTTCTCTCATGGTGTCGGTGTGTGTCAACGTCTACCTGTTGCTCTTCATCAGACGGAAACTGTCCAAGAACGACGACGAAGAAAGCGACACGGAACCATCTGTGCGGGAGTCACCGTTCATCGACTCCTTCTACAGAAGCAGTCTGTACGACCGTTACAACCCCAAACTCAACTGGAAGTTCGAATCCAGGGAGATCCTCTACCCACCCATGCCCATTCGACATGCAAGAACGACTCAAAGATCACACAGTTTTAGGTACTGAAGTCGGAGAAGGTGGCAGGACCACTACTGTAGATGTAGCTAATAATCAAAGAAGGCTATAGTGAGCTGTATGCTTAATGGTTGAGAGAACAATATGGGAATGGAATTGTTTGTAGTCTCAAAAATCGTATTTATCCCTCAAATGGTTTCTTCGGTTTCTAAATTTTTAACCCTCCTGGTGGTTATTTCGATGAGGCATCTCGTCATTAGCAAAACTGACCAAATCTTGATGGATGAGATATAGTGTCATTAGAAGGAAGCCGATAAGATCTTGATCTCGTCATCATGAAATATTCGGCAATATCTTGACGACGAGATAATGTCATTAGCAGTTTATTAGTCAGATAATTAAATAATTCAGATCTTGATGGAGGTAAGTTATCTCGTCAAAGCCACATGGAAGGTTAAAGATATTTAAATGCTTGGAAAAACAAGAACTGAAGTGGAAACCAGGGATGTATTCAGTATAGAACAGTACCTGAAACTAGAGTGCCTATATAATAAGAGTGGCGACAAGGGACCAAAGGGACAAGGGACTCGTCCCAAAGAAGGTTGCTGGGCGAATTAATGTATCATTTTAGGGAGAGCAAAAAGCATATGATTGTTATAATATGGATACATTCGGTAAAAATGAATCATATAAACTCTCAATTACATGCATAATTGATGAGATGGATTACACAACGCGCTAACTTAGATTGCGGGAAAAACCACGTTGTTCAAAAAAAGGTATTTACTTAAAAAGTCTTCAAATTTATACTGACAAAACACTAAAATAATAATAAATAAACATTCTGGAACACGAAATGGAACATGAATAAGCTATATTTTCTTTTTAATTTAATGTACACACGTTTTTCGCGAACACACAAAAAGTTCCCATGTTAAGTCTACGGGAGCTAGGAAAAGACCGCCTCGGGCGGTAGAAAAGGTCTCTAAGCCAATCAGAAAGTGTTTCCCGTATGTCGCCACTCTTATTATATAGGCACTCTATCTGAAACCACCCCAAGGAAAGAAATTCGGTAAATGTTTATGACAGAAAAACCAAGGCGCAATCGTCAGAAATGAAAATAATAAAATGAGTACTTAAAAATAATCTGTGAAAAAATAATTAATTGGGCTTTAAAAATCCAAATTGGGCTCTAAGAAAGCAATTCGAAACAGAGAAAAAGTAACCCTTCTTTCTACAATGTTCCGAAGAGAGGGCAGACGACCTTAGGACAGTCGATTTTTGAATAGGTGAGAAAGGAGTTGGGCTCCCATACATGAAAGCATGCATGGCCATAGTCTTGAGTGATTATCCCCCCATCAATGTTGTCGCTTACGGCAATGAACCGCAAATTTAGAACCAGAATCCGCACTAAAGAACGTTTGTGGAATAGCTTTGTTTGCATTCCAGTCACCTTTATTGAAGAACAGACTCGTCCAAAACCTCGCTCCGACTCACGGGAACCGTACTATACTGTTATATAGCATGCACTTGAAATACTATAGGTAAACTGAATATGGCTTTTGAGGGGAGCTTCAAACATGACGACTAGTAGTGACGTGAATGCTTTTTGAAAAACTGACTTGGTTAGCCGATTTGCATCTTAGTTCAAACTCGGCGAAATCTATTTTGTGAAGTCTCACTCAAAATGGCTCCAATTACAATTATATGCAAAAATAAGCAATTTAACTTTTTTGTGTGTTTGAAAAGCATATTTGGTGGGTTCCTTGAATATTGCCAACGACAATCTAGCAAGCACTAATTTTCATGTTTTTCTCTCATATAATTTCTTTCATCTCTAATATATATAATATATATTTTATATATATATATATATTTTATATATATATATATATATATATATATATATATATATATATATATATATATATATATATATATTATATTATATATATATTATATTTTATATATATATATATATATATATATATATATATATATATATTATATTATATATATATTATATTATATATATATTATATTTTATATATATATATATATATATATATATATATATATATATATATATATATATATATATATATATATATATATATATATATATATATATATATAAATTACGCGTCACGTTGTTCGTTGTTTGTCCGCTATGGACTCCTAAACTACTTAACCGATTTCAATCAAATTTGCGCACCGTGTGCAGTTTGATCTAACTTAAAAGATAGGATAGCCTTCATTTCAATTTATAGCCGCGATATTATTTTATTGCAAATTATTGCGGTATCTGTTGACTGGATTGAATAAGTATTCTAACAGATGGCGCTGTGTTGAAAGTACCAACGTTTCACATAAGCTACAATTTAATGGCATAACCACCACGTGTTGCTGAGTCTAAAGTATAAGTTAAATTTATTTCGTAGTAAACGCAATACAGTGATTAGCATAGCCGGCCACGTGTTATTTAGACTGAATTATAAACTGAATTCATATTATAGTAAAAGTAATACAGTGGAATTTTATAATTCAAAATAATAAACATTATTGTTGAAAATTTAAAACTATCTGCCCTACCTACCTCATTAATAAGTTTAAGTGTTACGTGTTATTTACTAACAACTTTGTAATGTACTCATTTGTTACAGACTTGAATACAAAAAATAAAAATAATTAAATTTATTTCTTTTGTATTGATTTTTGCTCAATATCAACGGTAGTAGAAAATAAATCATGGAGGTCGCCATGTATTTTGACAAATGGCATCTGTGTAAAAAAGCATGGTGGTCCCCATGACTGGTGTTCTCCTACCGTTTCCCTTGAATAGAGAGTTTACTACTATGTAATATAATAAAAACCGTAGCCACAGCAACGCGTGGCCGGGTCTGCTAATATATATATATATATATATATATATATATATATATATATATATATATATATATATATATATATATATATATATATATATATATATATATATATATATATATATATATATATATATATATATATATATATATATATATATATATATATATATATATATATATATATATATATATATATATATATATATATATATATATATATTCTGAATACGTACCTGGTGGAAACTTGTAAGAAAATAGCAAGTAGATTACGTTGTTCAAAAATATGTGAATTATCTATTAAAAACAAAATTTAAGTTACAAATTTGTAAAAGAAATGTATTAATGTTGATATTCTTCCAATATAGTTAACTCCGTTTTGTTAACTCTTTACAATACTTGTTTTTGCCTGTTAGAGACACAGATATTTATACTTAAGTCTCTTAGGTCAGACGATTGTAAATACATTTTTTCATTTACCGAATGTATTACTATCCTTGGTGTTGCCACTTTTTGCATTAAGTAAAACTCAAGAAAACAATACCGGCTCATCGCTAAATTGGCGGCTAAAATATTGGTCTCGAAACGGCTATTTGTATAAGTCTACGACGAGTTACCATATTCCAAAATGATCGTCATTTGGCGATGTAAAATTGTCGGCAATAGGCGATGGTATCCGTGTTATTGATTTTGTTGACAAAGGTTTCTTATTTTTTTAATATTTCAACTTCTGTTTTTACTTTTATCTAACTTCAAACCCAATATCCCGAAAATGGAGTTGCTCGGTATTCAAATAATGACTTCATATTATTTTTTGTGACTTGTAGAAGTATTATCACATATATTATAACAGCTGCCACACAGAATAAATATTTCTCAAATTTATTTCCATTTTCTATTTCGTCTTTTTTCTTTTTAACAACTAATAACGTAAATTACCTGTTTGTAATTTGTGTATAAAATGCAACAATTAAATGTTATTTATTGAAAGCTGGTTGTTTCATTCTTTGTTTCTGCACTCTGAATAATGCGATGCCACCACACAAATGTAAACATTACTAACTTAACATAGAAACAAATTGTATAAAGAGAGTGGCAGAGGAAGATAATAGCATTTTGAGGAACTAAATGCAAGAAACTTTGAGGTCCTTTGTTCTAGGTGGTGGTAGTTGAATTAACGTCGTACTGGGGCAGCACAAAAGGCAATTGGCTACTGACCAGAATCAATCCGAAAGGGAAGGAGATAAGTATTTTTATTAACGTCGTACTGGGAGCAACACAATGTCCAAAGGGAAAGAACATCTCGTAATTCAGACGAAGAGGACACACCTGAGCAGGCACCTCTCCCTCTCTACCATATCTATGGAATTTTATGATTAAAAATATTTTGAGATATCTTTGTCATAAAATTAAATTAATTTTATAATTATTTAAACACTAAAATCAAAACACACTGTTATTGCAATAATTACCCACTTTAAATCAATTTTACTGAAAAAGATTAAATTAATTAAAAGTGAAATTTCTTCCTTTGATCTTAAATCGCTAAAAATAATTCATTTTGACTATCATCAAAATAATTCCTCATATATTATCTAGGAATTAACTAATTTATGGATATCTACATCAGAAAGAATTTAGTAAGGTAAACTATTTCATTGAATTTTAAATGACTGTGACCCTAATACAGTATATCTACTATTATAAAAGGAAGTGTTGGTATGTGTGTGAGAGAGAGAGATGTCCAGACGAATCTATAGCACTCACACACATGAAATTTGACTCAGAGGTAGTCCCAAAGGTGACTGAATGCACCTAGAAGAACGAATTTTAAAATTTAATCTAGAGCATTTTTGAATTGATGTATTAGTTTCTTTCCCGGCGGTTCTTCTTTTTTCTTCGCGCGGTTCTTCTTTTTCCCCAGCGCGGTTCTTCTTTTTCCCCCGCGCGGTTCTTATTTTCCCACTTGTCTGGCATAGTGCATGATGGTTGTCCAATGACGTCACTGGTCCAATGTTGTTTCTTGCTTTTTTTTCTTTCTATTTCAACTAGCCTTCTGTATTTAGTGTTGTTGAATAGTTTTAGGGTGTTCTTAAATACTCGCAGCTATTCGCAGCTTAGTATTTCTGCTGGTAGGCAAACTTTTTGAAGTTAGGGAGTGACTAATCGTTTATTTTGTGTTCGTTTGTCTGAATAAGCAACTTCTATTGGACTTTCAAAAAGAATCAGGGTTTCTTAAATCGGAATTATTGTACGAAAAGTGCACCGCTCCAATGAACCTCTGTGTGCTGGTTCCAGACTCAACCCATTCCGTTAAAACTAATTGCTTTCCGATAAAGCTTATTACTTTGTTAAAACTAATTACGGTGTTAAAACTAATCACTGTTAAAACTAATTTCTTTCTGTTGAAAAAATTTTCCTTTAAAGCTTCTTATATTTAGTAGCGTTAAGACTTTTTAAAAGTATAGCAAATATTTTATCAAACTTTTGAATTTTTATCATTTATGCAATTTTGTTTATTACTGTTCAATTTCGTTTTGATTTCGCTGACATTGTCATTTAAGTTACTTGTTGTATTCAGTGAGGCTTAGTGTTAACACTTTTTAAAAGCAGAACTTACTTTTGAATGCGTATCAATTCTGCAGTTTTGAGGATCAGTGAGGTGCAAGGAATGAGGCGATATGCCCGTGTCATGTCGGTGGAGGTGGGACTCTTTCTTAAAATTATTGTTTTTCTTCTTAATGTTTTCCGTATCAGTAAGGACATGACAAGAATGATGTCACGGGCAACACTGTGCGGGTACTGCTAGTTCAGTATGTACAGCCGTCAAAATTAAAAACGGCTCACCCGATTGCAATTGCGCAATTTACATCACAGAACAAGACGGAAGGTAGAAATCGATAGAGATTAATGTTTTCTATAAATATCAGTGTTTAAAAATTATCTAAGAGGCCGTCTTCATATTAAATTGGGTGCTTGCTCCGATAATTTCAATACGAACCCCCATCTTTTATCACAGATTTGGATTATATGAAGACGACCCTTTAAACAAATTTTAAATGTTGATATTTGTAGAAAACATTCATCCCTATCGATTGCTGCCTTCCGTTTTGCTCTGCGACGCAAATTGTGCAATTGCGATAGGGTGAGTCGTTTCTTTATTTTCACGGCTGTACCATCCTTTTTGTGTTTAAAAATATTTAGCAATTTTTCTAAATCTCTGATGGCATTTTTATGATTTGTCGTGGCCTTGCATGTCCTCACATTGGCGTGGTGTGGAAGTTTGGAGGGGTGTCAGCTCATGTGACCTCGTGATCTGACCGAGGTTCAAAATTACGAGATGTTGTACTTGGATCTTTATCTTCATAATTGATCCCGGCCCATCACCAATAGTTCGTTCTGTTGCTTCAGTGAGACTTTAATTTCAACACCTATACACACACATATCTACTTTTTAATTTTCATACACGTGTTTTTGAACGGTAATGTTTCACTAAGATATGAGGGACCTGAACTGTTGTTAAAAATTTCTGCTGCATTGCGATTTAGATTACTTTACAACGACAGAAGTAATGCCTCGCCGCAGGATTCGAGCTCATTACGAGCAACTTTCAGAGTTTGAAAGCGGTCGTATCATTGGATTGAAAGAGGCAGGTTGGGCAAATCGGAGAATCGCTCGTCATGTGAGTCGAAGCGATGCGGCGATTAGAAGATGCTGGCAAGAGTGGGTGGACAATGGCAGATTTCAACGTCATGATGGTAGCGGTCGACGTAGGGCCACAACATATCGCGAGGACAGAGTGATTGTCAGATCAGCTGTCACAGCGCCTGATTCATCGCTATCAACCATCAGTAGTGCGACCCACACACGAGCCAGATTACAGTGGTGCTTGTCTCGATCAGGCTGGAATGATGCTGACTGGGGACGTATAGTCTTTAGCGACGAATTCCGCTTCCAACTGTGTCCTGACGATCGTCAAAGACGTGTCTGGAGACGCCCAGGGCAGCGTGCCGATCCTGCTTTCATTATTGCACGCCACACGGGCACTCAACAAGGAGTTATGGTCTGGGGTGCTATTTCCCTTGATAGCCGGACCCCTTTGGTCGTCATTAGAGGTACACTTACTGCACAGCGGTACGTTGACGACATCCTGAGACCTGTTTTGCTACCGTTCCTTTCGCAGGAACCTGAGCTTATTTTTCAGCAAGACAATGCCAGATCACATACGTCACGTGTTGCTATGAACTGTCTTCAAGCTTGTCAAACACTTCCTTGGCCAGCCAGATCACCAGATCTCTTTCCCATCGAGCATGTCTGGGATATGATGGGAAGGCGACTGCATCCGGTAGGGAATGCTGATGACGTAGTCCGACAATTGTAGCAAACTTGGCAAGAAATACCGCAGGAGACCATCCGGGAGCTTTATCGGTCTATGCCATGCCGTGTGGCAGCTTGTATCCAGGCAACACCTTATTGAGCTCGTTACTGTAACAATGAAATAAATCATTCAATTGTTCTGAAATTTTAAACATTTTCTATTCTGTACATACTTTTCCTATCCACCAATTTTTGTCTCCATCGGACAACTCCTTCTTGGTGAGTCGATTTTTTTGTTATAGAGTGTATATGCCATAAAGCCTATTTTTCAATACAGGAGACTATAACCTATTCGACCTGTAACGAGGTCTACGATTGAAAGCGATGTTACAGTGTTTTAGTCCGGTACGATAGTATTTCATTAAGCTTGAAGATTTGTTTGTTGATAGCTTGTAAACATTCCCAGGTTTCGAGTATTGCTTTTAGTGACGTTGGCTTTTAAGGAAGCCACTGCGAATAAGGATTCAACATTTACTGTCAAAGCTGTGAGTTCAGAGTATTCAAATATTTTTTCTGTAATAGTACAAGTTAGGATCTCTGATGAAAAAAAAGCATTTATGGAGAAATTGTACAAACTTTATTTAGTTGTGAGATTTCATTTCCATGCCTCTATTCAGAACATGCTCGTGGTGCTAAATATTTTGTGTTTCAAATCGATAAATAACTTGTATCCAACTTTTACATTATCCGTCAAAGTTATGTCATAATGCAGAAGTTTAACTCTTTTGACATATTTAACGTATGATCGTAATATTCTTCATAAAACTACATTATTTTCATCAGTAGATTTAAACTCTTAGTAGCTAGATGTAAACTATTTGCCACCAGCTGTTTCCACACGTTTTATAAACTTATCAATATCATTAGGGGTTTTCTTCTGAACACTTTTAACTTTAATTTCAGAGATTTTAATATAATAATAGTCTTATTTTCTCTCATCAAAAAGTTTTATAAACAAAATGTCATGTGAATTTTAAAAATAGAAAGCTTAAAATTACTTATTGCACATCATGATAATCTGTATTGATCCCTTGTAACATTTAAATGGGGGTGGGGGGGGGGCTACTGCACGTTCAATCTGTTGTGACCTCGTATGTCCTCACGTTGGCGTAGTGCTGATGTCTGGCGAAGGGTGCCAGCTCAGAAGATGTCTTCGTCATCTGTCCGTGGTTGAAAATTACGAGGTGTGCTGTCCTCGAATCTATCCCTTCTGGATTTATCCCGAACCATCGATAACTGCCCGTTGTGGTACTCCAGTACGAAGTAAATTAAACAACCTACACAACTGTACCACATTTAGAACAGTAATTATTTGGAATGGAGTAAAACGTAATATATAAAGTGTTTTTTATCTTGATTTATTATATCCATTTCGGAAACTGTCTCCATCGGACAAATACAAATTTTTCAAAGCACGATCATAATAAATCGAGCATTTCCTATCACAAATCCTACAATGCCATGAGTTTGTAGAAAGGAGAAATTACCATATTCAAAACATATTTTCATGGGTAATAGAAAGGATAATGCACATCAGTTACAAAATGATCGAGTATTTTCAAGAATTTGAAATGTATTTTCAATATAATAGTTTCTATTGCATATGCATTCATTGTAACACAAGCATTTTTCTGGAGGAAAATACCGAAACTTTGAAAGTATCGCCGATGTACTACTCCTTCTGTGTCAATAAAACTTTCCTTGTCTGTGCATGTTCATTATTTGTCTTGTGTCTGGCGCAACTTGTTTAAATTTGGTCAAGCTGCGCTAGATACAAGAATTATCAAGCACAAGAAACCTGTCTCTATTGTTTGTTTCTTTACTCCTTTCAAAAAATTATTTTAAATGTTACAGGTAGACAGATACTTGAATTTACTTCGCATTGGTGCAACCCAACGGGCTATTGGCGACGGTTCGGGATCAATCGCAAACGGATAGATTCTAGAACACCTCGTAACTTTGGAACACGGACAGATGAGGCAGTCAACACTTTAACTGGCTGGCACCTCTACAGTGGGCCCATCTGACCGTGGTTCAAAATTACGTGGTGCTGTCCTCAGATCTTTCCTTTAAGGGATTGATTCTGGACCGTCGTCAATAGCCCGTTGTGTTTCCCCACTACGACGTTAATTAAAGAAAGTTACCAAAAAGGCACATTACAATGTGCCATGAGTTTGTAAAAAGAAGAAATTACCATTTTCAAACTTCCTCACCACCCCAACGTGGGGACATTTGAGACCACGACAGATTTAATGTGCATTAGCCCCCATATTAAATATTAAAAATGATCCCTACAAATGTGTGCCACGACTTGCATTAAATAATTCATATGGTAATGGTAATTTTAGTTAACGTCGTACTAGAGCAACACAACGGGCTATTGACGACGGTCCGGGATCAGTCCCTTAAGGGAAAGATCCGAGGACAACACCTCGTAATTTTGAACCACGGTCAGATGACGAAGCAACACCTGAACTGGCACCCCACTCTCCAAACTTCCACGCCGACCCAACGTGAGGACTTTCGGCCACGACAGATTTAAGGTGCACCAGCCGCCTCTACACCATGCGTTTACAAACATCCATGCCCGGACCCGGATTCGAACCAGGAACCTTCCGATCTAGAGGCTAACACCTTAACCACTATACCGGTTGGTCGGCATAATTCATATGGCTACGGCACCATAGAATCTAAAATCAACTAACCAACCGATGTGCGCGAACAACCGGTATGCTGGTTAAGGTGTTAGAAAACCTAGATCGGAAGGTTCCTGGTTCGAATCCGGGTGCGGGCATGGATGTTTGTAAGCGTATGGTGTAGAGGCGGTTGGTGCACCTTAAATCTGTCGCGGCCGAAAGTCCTCACGTTGGGTTGGTGTGGAAGTTTGGAGAGTGGGGTGCCAGCTCAGGTGTTGCCTCGTCATCTGATCGTGGTTCAAAATTACGAGGTGTTGTCTTCGGATCTTTCCCTTAAGGAACTGATCCCGGACCGTCGTCAATAGCCTGTTGTGTTGCTCTAGTACGACGTTAACTAAAAATTACCAATTACCCGGACCGTCGTCAATAACCCGTTGTAATGCTTTAGTACGACGTTAACCAAAAAATTACCATTACCAACCGATGTGCAGTTTTGAGACAAAATTCTAGAGGATGGAACGAGAGTTCAGACAGGGTTCACTCTTCAAGCAAAAGGAAAAGATTTTTCCATTTGTTAAGGCTATATTTCATATAAATCGCAATAGATTAACACCCGAGTGCAATATTTGGGCCTCACGGATCCAGTTTTAAAAACATCAATTTTTAGCTGATCTATAAATAGTTAGCCATCGATTTTAGATGACATTTGACCTTGGACGAATACCATTGACCTTAGTTTTTTTTTTAACAGGTGAAACAAAATAGACAGTGGTTTTGTAAAAACAGGTTTCTCAAGAAATTTTAAGAACGCAGCAAAAATCAGGGCTTTTAAAGGATACTTATAAATTAAAATGGAAAATCAAACCTTCTGAAGGCCTATGAGAATTTTCAAATTTATTTGTCAAAATGTTCATTAGATTCAATTTCTTCCCATTCTTGGGGTTACGGTCGCCCAATTGGAAGTGTAACGGATTAGCAACCGAGACCTTCAAGAAGGTCTCTGTTCAACAATAAGACCGTCGTATACACGGGCAGGGGCAAGTTAAATCTGTCGAGGCATTAAATGTCCTCACGTTGGCGTGGTGTGAAGGTTTTGAAAGTGGAGTGCCAGCTCAGGTGTTGACCTCGTAGTCTGACCGTGGTTCAAAATTACGAAGTGTTGTCCTCGTATTTTTCCCTTTGGAAATTGCTCCAGTGCGACGTTAATTAACTACCTATTTTCCTTTGCATTCTTGCAGACAATCCATTTTTGCGTAAAGATGACATGAATAAATTGAATTTGTCTTTTAATTTTCAATGTTTTATCAATTTTTCATAAATGAAAATTCTGCTAATTTTATTGAAACAATTCATTTTACTAAGGAACCGGAAGATTTTGTTTTTGTTTTACATTTTTCACTGAGGGAAAGGCAGAACCGCAACTACATAGGATTCTCAAAAAGATTTGAAAATAACATAAAAGCAGAATATCACCAGGAGAAAAATTATTTATAGCATCAAAGTTAACTAAAACAAAATACGTGTTATTAAAACTATGCTTTCTTTCACAAAAGTTGTACTTCAAGAACTTCAGCGTAAAAAAAAATATTTGTTCGTAACGTACAAATGCAAGGGAAAACGACTTCAAGTCGTCCATCTGTTCATACTAAATCAAATTCAAAGGACGCCATTCGAAAGAAAATAACATCTATGGATTCATTTGTATAAAGTTTACATGTCTCGTCTTCATATTAAAGTCCTCACAAATTTAATAATTCCCTATAGCAACACCCAATTTTTATTAATATCAAATTTATATCGAAATTCAACCTCGCAAGTTTCGGGTCACTTATTCAAATTCTTTCTAGACTTGAATGAGTATGACAAGTTTGTGGAATTTTTAATGTTAAATTAGTTTTCCAAAGAGTTTCATAATTTTGAATACATTCCAACACACAATCTTTCATATTACTTTTAAGAACCAAACATATATGAAATATTTCTCTTCTAAAATAATTTTTATAGGTAATATGATTATAAAATGAATAATCCAAAAATATGAAGAACAGCCTTGATATTTATTTCATTCAGTTCTTACGATTATGCAAAAATTAGTTTTGTTTTCAGTATAACTCTAAAAACCTCTATTTTGAGCTGGGTTTTGCAAGAAAAGACGAATTTTCTCCAAGGAACTAAAATTTTGAAAGAAAAGTGGTTAAAACTCAATCAAATACAAAAACAATTTGCATTAAAATAAGATAAGGGAACTTAGCTACATGGAACATAGAATATGGTAATGTTTGAACAAATATTAAAAATACTCATAACATAGGTGAATAAAAGCGTAGAATTTCCTTTTTATTAGTTTTGCCAAAAATTATAAAAAGTTACATCAAACATGTAACAAAACAGCTAATTTAATGTATAGAATTTAAAAATCGAAGATTAAATTATACTGTTAAAAACAACTGATTTCAGCTTCTTCTCATATTTTAGAAATTTGAAAAACTAGTAGCTTCAAGTTAGAATTATGAATCACATGTAGAAAATGAGTTTAAAAACAAACAATTTTGCCACATTTAACCAATTTTCCACGAAATAAATAAATACATTTTCAAGGAAAAGAATTGCCTCCCCCCTACGAATTGTTAAGTACCAATATATAAAACCCATTCTTTTCAATTAGATTTCAATGAAAATGAAAGCACAAATTGCTTCTCAGGAAATATTTTCATTTGGTAAATTTTAAAATCTTCTGGGAACATTTTATTACTTTAGTTTTTGCAATAAAATACAAGCAATATTTAGTTTTTAATAAAATCTAAGAAATAATATATGCTTTTGAAATTTAATTACATTTCTAGTAGCTCAGCATTTACTATAGTTAGTAAAGCATTAACTATAACTAGGGGGCCCACCCCCTGCTCGCTAACGCTCGCCAACCCCCGGAGGATAGCTTTGCAATCCTCATTGGTTCGCGACGCGAACATATGCTCGCTTCGCTCGCATCAATGAAGACACGTGTCCTAGCAGAAGGGATTGTTTATAAAATATGATATTCCAAAAATATATTTTTCAAATCTAAATTTACTTTTTTTCAGAAACGATTTTTACAGTACCTCTAGAATCAGAATTCAAATGAAAATTTTGACTCGAAATGTTAGCGCTGCTTTAGAAATTGTATACCCAGCATGTTGTTTGCGTGTACATTTCCCCAGCACTCTAGCCACTCACACTGTTTCATTGAATTTGTTGTCGAAAGTTGTAGTGCAAGCGTCTTGAACTATAATTGTTGGCCATGAAAAGGACCGTTTTTTAAAGGGCCCTGAAAAGATTCTCCGCTTTCTTTGATTTCTATTATAAACTGCAACAGATCCACTAAAATTTTTTTTTTCAATAAAATTTTATCCGATAACGCAATAAATTCAATTCAGGCGCGAGGCTTCGTGGCAAACAAACAATCGTACAATGTTGCCAAAACGCGATAACAAATAACGTCTTTTTTGCGTGCCACGTAAGAAAATTATATATATACTAGGGGGCCTGCCCCCTGCTCGCCAACCCCCGGAGGATTGCTTCGCAATTCTCATTGGTTCGCTGCGCGAACCTATGCTCGCTTCGCTCGCATCAATGAAGACATGTGTCCTAGCAAAAGGGATTGTTTGCAAAATATGTTACCAAAAAAAATGTTTTTCAAATCTAAATTTGCTGTATTACAGAAAAAATATATACAGTATCTCTAAAATCAGAATTCAAATGAAAATTTTGTGCAAATTTTGACTCGAAATGTGAGCGTTGCTTTGGAAATTGAATACCCAGCATGTTGTTTGTGTGTACATTTTCCCAGCACTCAAACGACCCACACTTTTTCATTGAGTTTGTTGCCGAAAGTTGTAGTGCAAGCGTCTTGTTGATCTATAATTGTTGGCCCTGAAAAGGACCGTTTTTTAAATGGCTCTGAAAAGATCCTCCGCTTTCTTTGATTTCTAATCATAAACTGCAACAGCTCGACTAAAATTCATTTTTTTTTTCAATAAAATTTCATCCGATAACGCTATTAATTCAATCGATGCTCGAGACTTCGCGATAAACAAACAATCGTACAGTGTTGCCAAAACGCGATTACAAATAACGTCTTTTTTGCGTGCCACGTAAGAGAATTATATATATAGATTAGTCAAAAGCATTTATTAAATTATACACATCCAGTTTTATTATCTGTGAATACAGTGAAACCCCGATTTAACGTTTGTTCAAGGGACCGGAAAGAAATAACGTTATATGCGGGAAAACGTTGAATCGGGGTCGGAGAAAAACAAAACCTAGACCATGAAATAAATAATAATTTAAGTAACATACCTTTTATTTCTTCCTTTACATTAGTTTATTTTTTAAGGAAATAGTCGCATTTGACAAAGATATTCATTACGAACACAAAAATAACTATTTGAGGTTTTCTATGTTCGAGATCGTTTAAAGATAGAGTAAAAACCTCAACGGATTGAAAATCTGCGAAACATTTTACAACAGATCGTTCGTTACCTTGGGTTGTCCGAAATTTTATACATATTTGTGACAGGTCGGGTGGAAGTGCGACTCATTCTTAAAATTATTGTTGTTGTTTTTTTTTTAATTGTTATTGTTTTTAGTATCAGTAAAGACACGAAAATAACTGTCGCGGACAACGCCGTGCTGGCCTCCTAGTATCTGGCTATTTTAAGAAAATCGCTTTGAGTTTTCCTCGCAGAAAAAACGTTAGATGCGGTAATTTTAATTACCGTCGTACTAGAACAATACAACGGGCTATTGACAGCGGTCCGGGATCAATCCCCTTCGGGAAAGATCCGAAGACAACGCCACGTAATTTTGAACCACGGTCAGATTACGAGGCAACACCTGAGCTGGCACCCCACTCTCCAAACTTCAACAGCAAACCAACGTGAGGACATTCGGCCACGACAGATTTAAGGTGCATCAGCCGCCTCTACACCATACGCTTGCAAACATCCATGCCATGACCATGATTCAAACCAGGAATCCTCCGATCTAGAGGTTAACACCTTAATCACCATACCGGTTGGTCGGCCGTTAAATGCGGTAACTATTTCGAAGAGATAACGCTGAATAAACGATTTTTTAACATTGAAAGTGTAGAAAATTATTTGTGATCAATGAAATATGACGTTACATGCGGGAAATCGTTAAATGCAGGTTACGTTAAACGGAGTTTCACTTTATTCCATCTCCGATCAACCGGTATAGTGGTTAAGGTGTTAGCCTCTAGATCGGAAGGTTCCGGGTTCGGGCATGGATGTTTATAAACGTATGGTGTAGAGGCGGCTGGTGCACCTTAAATCTGTCGTGGCCGAAAGTCCTCACGTTGGGTTGGCGTGGAAGTTTGGAGAGTGGGGTGTGTCACGTGTTGCTTCGTCATCTGACCGTGGTTCAAAATTACGAGGTGTTGTCCTCGGATCTTTCCCTTAAGGGACTGATCCCGGACCGTCGTCAATAGCGCGTTGTGTTGCTCTAGTACGACGTTAACTAAAATTACCTTAACCTTTATTCCATCACGCCACAAATACATTTTCAATTGCAGCCTTTTGACAACTTGAATTCAAACTTTTAGTTACTTAGTAACGAATTTCTTCTACACTCGACACAATTTTAAAATTGTTTTCGACGAAGTTATTAGTTTATTTTGTTCAGTTTCTTGTTGTAGAGTTATTTTTTTTAATGAATTTATTTTATAATGCTTCTTTACGTTGACGCATCTTACCTAACTATGGATTTACCGGACTATGGAACAAGTCAAACTAAAAGATACAATTTATAGAAGGTACATATATAAAAAGTTTTTAGCATATTTTCTGGTATACAATTGAGTAGAAATATTTATTCTTAAAAAGTATAGCTCTTTTCAATTAAAATTATTATTTTGACTAAAATTCTAACTCACTGTGAATGGACAAAATATTCCATAATAGAAAAACCCTTATTTAAACATACACACAACGCAACATCAAATTTGTTGTCAAGATATTTATCATACATAATTTAGTACCATTTCTTTTGATTAATATTTATTTACAGAATTTAAGCAGTAATTTATTAAATGGGATACTTTTTGCCACAAAAATCATAAATTACATTTAGAGCAATGAAAAAAATAACATTTCATTCAATTCAGCTCATACAAGAAAAATTGAATTTCAAAAATTTGATACAAATAATAAATTATTTAGAAACTTCTATTTTGTGCAAAAAGAATTTTCATAAAAGATTTCTATGTATTAGGGTATTTAAGAAAACAGAAATAAAAAAAACTCAATGGAAATAATAGAGCTCATTTCTAAGACTCAGTTGCACTAACTGATACTACCTTAACCCTTTCAAGGGTTAAGGTACTGACACACCTTCCCTCCTGGAAAGGTTAAAATAGGTATATAAATATTTTAGGTACTTTTAGGCAAAGGTATATACATTTTCTTCCATTTGTTATACTAATATCTAGGTTTGCTCTACAAATGAAAAGTAAGGAATAATGGGACCCACTAATGTTTATGTATTCAAATTTTAGTTATGTATAAAACAGTCAATTGAAAGAAAAAGGTCATCATTCACAAAGTGTTGTTTTACTTTTTTAGCACAATGCCCTAAAGAGTATAAAGCAAGAGCTTTTCAAAAAAATATTTAAAACGTGATAAAAAAAAAGTCACAATTTAAAAAAATAATAAAATTAAGAATTATGTTCTGTGTTTATGCAGGACAAATAACATTTTTAAATAAGTAAATAGTCCATTCAAAACATGGTTCATAAAAATGAGAAATGTGTTATACATTCTGGTGCTAAAAGAAAAAACACAGCACAGCTAATGCAGTACTTTTTATTGACAGTTTTCTTTAAATAATCTCAAGTTATAAATGTATAAATTAGCTAAAGAATGTCCTTTGAAAGATTCAGTGACATATATTATTCATTCTGTTCAATACTTCCAAAATTTACAATACTCAGATTTTAAATTTTTATCAGGAAGACAAATCTTGAAGAAACTTGAGTTGTTTTCAGCCTTCACCAGCTCAATCAGCTTTTATCAACATGGGTCCCGTCAGCGATGCAGCTTTATCTTTTCCATAAAAGTACTCAACAATAGCTAAGGCGAATTCAAATGCTGTGCCAGGTCCTCTACTTGTTATTAAATGTTCATCAGTCACCACCCGCTTTTCAACATAAGTGTATTCACCTGAAAGAAAAATAATTTCAAATTCATCTTACGATGGAAGAATATTGAAATAAGCAAAGATAAAATAACAATATTGCATGTCACTTAAAAATCTATGCAAAACAACTCCCAATACTATTTGCATTTTCCAATTCAACTACTTAAACATATCAATGAAACGATATTCTACTGTGATAGTGGAATGGACAGCACAGTTCTCAATAATTTTCTTTACATTTCTACTTAAATTAATATAGGTTGTTTGGGTATTATGGTGCAAGGGCTATTTTGGCCATTTGGATATATTTAGCCAAACGTCAAGTGATATGTCCACACAAGGAAAGTTTAACTGACACAGAAGATTAATACAGACCAGGAATTTAAATAAATACAGGACACAAAGCTGTTGATATAATTTGGTGAACCTTAATTAGTGGTAACCTCTCTAGGCAAAAATTTTAAGGCTCCAATATAAGCTTGATTAATACAAAAATTACCTTTGTATTGCAAGCTCTTGTTTGATTTAGTTCAGTCAACATTGCAAGCAAATTATTTTTAAAACTTACTTAAAGTTTCCTGCATTGGAAAACAGATAAACACTTTTGATCTTCAGTTGCGCTTATTTGCATCATAGAATATTAATTCCCTCAATCCCATCTTACATTATTCAGGATTCCATTTATACAACAATCAGCATATATAGGTATTATAAGATTTATACAGAAACTTGCCATACTGAAAATAGTAACTGAAAAAATAAAAAAGGAACTTTATTTCAGCTTGTAGTTCTAACAGAAAGACAAATACAAAATAAAAGAATGATTTTCTTCACTTATTCAGTGTATAGATTTCCAATAGATTAAACAAGGTAAAATCAAATTGCTGGATATTTGTATGAGTTCAGCTACATTTTTCTCTGCTTCCGTTATAACCATTGGCATTCAACTCTAATTCTGAATCTTATTATTAAGTGAAGCACTATTCTTAGGCTAGTGTCTCTACTTTAATCCCTTTTACATTGATCAAAACATATAATCCTTACCTTACAATCATTAATAATAAATCACAGCTGTGTGATTCATACTACATAAAATTATGCTTCCGACAAAGCTTCCAATTTAATATTTGCTTCAAATACTATTATTAAGCTAAGCATTAAGTATATATACATCTGATATATATACACTAACCTACAATGACCCTACCCTTGACTGGACGCCAGCAGATTTGCACGAAACTTGCATACTTGCTCAGGGGTGTTTTTCGTGGTATGGCCTACAACCTTTGCATGTTGTTCCTGCTAAATCGAAAGTCGACGCCTATGTGAACATTTTGGACAACCAGGTTCTTCCTATGCTCTGACAATTTTATGAAATGGACGAATGTTACTTCCGGGATGACAACGCTCCATGTCATGTTGCAGCTTCTGTCGAAAATCGTATCAAGATATGGATGTGAAACGTCTTCCCTGGCCTGATCAGAGTCATGACCTAAACCCCATACAACATTTGTGGGAAGAGTTAGAGTGCGCTTACAGACCAGGGAACCAAGCTTTATGCAGCATAACTAAATATCAAATGAACCTAAAACTTTCATTTAACATTTTTTATAATACCCCTACCTAAACCCCATAGAACATTTGTGGGAATGCGTTAGAGCGAATCTTACAGACCAGGGAACCACGTCCGAAATCTACAGCTGAGCTTGCAACATTCTTGTAGCAGGAAAGGATACAAATACCCATAGCTGTGTATCAAAACCTTATTCAAAAGTGTTTTGTGATCGAAATTATTGGAAATACATGTTTTATGAAAAACTCTCTCTTTGCAGCTTGCAATTATATTTTTTAACACCTTGAATACATACTGATACTTGAACATTTTATTTCCAAAGGCCGAGAATTTGATAGACAGTAACAAAAACTTGACACATAGATACAAACAAGAAATTGAGATTTAAAAAAATTAGTAAAACTACATATAAGTCACTGTTTTCAACTTAATTGAACAAAAATTGTGTAATTACCTTCATTGTAACAGAAATGTTTGAAATCACTATAGCTAATATGCTGACATTACAAAAGCTAATTATTCCTTGAACTGAGCACTGAGAAAAAATGCAGGCAGACCACAAAATTTAAAGGTTACTGTTGACACAGTTGGTTATAGGTTGGGTGTTATGGTGCAATGGTCATATTGAGACAAGTTGTGTTAAACAGCAAATAAATAGACATACACACAAGGAAAGCAGTTATTATAGAAATTATCATAACTTAAAGTCAATGGGAAAAAATCTAATAGATAGATTCTTCTAATAGATAAACCTTCATTCTGCACATTTAATTTGGTATATACTTGAGAAAAACATTGTAGAATAAATCTTTTGATATATTTACCAGTAGAGAGATCAGCTTGTTTACATGGATGAGAAGTTATTTGTTTTCCAGTTCCAATGGAATGACTCTTCAAGGCAATTGGAGCTAAAAACATTTTACATTGAAAATGTAGTAAAATAGTTAATAATAAATACACAGTAGATTTTTAAAACAATATTCTAATTATTAGTACTCATTCTGTGAATTTAATCACTCATTCTGTGATTAAATTCATTCTGTTATACATAATGATTGTTCCTATAGATGAAACAACAATTGGGGTATTTGAAGTAATATTTGAAACCAAAGTGTAATGAGACAATTTTTTTTTCATCTAAAAGAAAATGTATACTTATTAATAATGCAATGGGACACTATTGGGACAAATTACATAATTTAGTCATGAAATGTAAGGCAATTCATTTATGACTTAGGATGTCAATATGTTTCTCCTGTCTCTTTAGTTTGACATCCTTGTTTGATTATTGGATTTTCAATTTAATGAAGCAAGGTCTTAAAAGCAGGACCAGGTGAACCAAGATCAAACAAGGATGTCAAATTTAAGACATAGGAAAAGCACATTGACATCCAAAGTCTTAATTGCCTTACATTTTCATTGCAGAGAAAAGTATTACTTGTCTAACTATTGCAACATTACATTAATAAAAATAAAAAAAAATCGGATTAAAAAAATTTGTCCCATTCCAAAATCATTTTAAAAATCACTTTAAATGCTAAAGTAATTTTAAGGATTGATTGATTTATGCTAAATACTAATAACCATCCCTACATTACACTTCACTAAAATATAATAAGATATATTATTTGATAACATAATCTACCCATATGATTTACCCTTTTTACTAAATACGAATTTTACGGAAACTGAAATACACAAAAACCCTTTACACATTGTAAGTTTAATAGTTAAAAATATTTACTTTGATAGTTTATTAATTTTATACCTATATAACAGCATTAGATTTTTCCCAAATTAATCAGAAAAGAAACATTAATACCTATCCAATTTTTCAAAAGCCCAAGTTTTTAATTTTATTTGAAGTGACATTATATTTCAATAAACTTAATAGAGTTTTACCATAATCTGAAAAGTAATAAAATTACTTTAATGTGTGAATCTTTATTATTAATCATATGTTGTAAATATATTTATCTTTTATGCAGAACTAAATTATAACTTCATTAAATAAACATTTGAAGAATGTAGTTTTCAGTTGTACATGATAATTTAAACACGAAATAAGAGTAAAATCTGGAATTTTATCGAATACACTTATTCTGATACTATACTCCTCTTACTCCAAATTTGAATGAATATCTTTCTAATATTCCATTTTCATATGTGATCAGGCATTCAAAACCTGTTAGGAGCAATAGATATAGAAAGGTTCAAGAAATGGAAAACAATAGAAGCAGAGGCATACATACACCAATGAAACAGTCAGAGCCCGATTAATACTGAATTTATAAAACTATATTTGATAATAGAAATTCTTTCTCATCCACACGTTTGAGACATCCAAATCATTTTACCAATTTAGCTTAGTCTTTTTATGGAGGTTCGGTTGATTGATTTTCTGCCACAAGGTCCAGAAGTGGACAAGATGCACCAAACCATAGACATAATACAAACCAATATAAAGTCAAAATTAAATAACATAACCAACAGTGTAAAGTAAACTTTAAAACATGTGTTAATTGAATAGATGATTTGATGCGATTTAAATGACATAAAAAGTATAAGTAAAAAGATGAAATGTATAAATACAGGTGGGTCACCCATGGAAAAACAATTTATGGAGTCTAAAAGTAACTAAGATCATGACTCGAGAAAATTGAGACTAAGATGAGGTATCCCTATCGTGGAAACATGTCTTAAAAGAAATTAACAGGGTTTGAAATTAGCACTTTTGAATCATATTTTGCACAATGAAATTTCGTTAAGATGACGGAGTTCTTATACCTAGCTGTTATTACTGACAGTTAAATTTTCTTATTCTTTTGCTTGTGTGATACAAATTCCAATCAGTTATCTATCTAGTCTTCCTTATAACAACCTGTATTCTTAACTATCTATAAATACAACAATCCATAATGCAATTGTAATACACAATGACCTAAAACAAAAAGTCCTACAATAGAAAGATACCCTGAAATGCAAATTCATCAAGTCTAGGCTCTAGTCACTAATATTACACTTTTGCTCCTACTCATACACAAAATATACTTTGAAATTTTACCCAAGTAAAGCATTACAGCAATTGAGGTTTAGTGCCATTGAACACAACATTCTGCTCCTAATTTTTAACTCTGGGTGGAAGGAGAGATGGGTAAAAGTGATTTTGTATTGTTGCAAACACATTTAGATTTCGTCTGATGTTCAGAATGAAAATGCACTGAGGGACAAGAAAAAGAGCCATATAGCTGAATTCTTGCTACACTGGTGTGCAAAACAAAAGGAATACCATTATTTTTAATCATCACAACCTTAAAAATTAAATGAAATAGCATGTGGTGATTTGCATAAGTGAGCATAATTCTACTCAGCTGCTGCATATTCGAATTTTGAAATCTTGAAGTCAGAAGCTCTAACATAATGGATTCTGTTACAGCAGGAATTCATCCGCAACCTCAATTTTTGTATACAAGCATGGTGTAAGGCCTACATCAGTGTTTGAGGTGGTCATAGAGGTGGTACAAAGGCCTCTCCTCTCTTTTTAAGTTCTCATTTACACTTACAGCCATATTCACAAATCTCAAGTAAACCCGAGGATCAGTCGATCTGCGGATCAGAGTTAAACTGATAATCATCAATAATTGTATTCTTAAACGGTGGGTTAAGTGATTCAGATTAAAATGATATGCTTGCTGTGATTGGCTACTACCGTCTCCTCACGATCACATTTAAGCCCTAGTCTGCATTCATACTTGTCAAACAGGTAGGCAGAATTTATTCCAAATTGTGATTTCAATAGAATGCATACAGCAGTTTAATTTTGGTTTGGAAAGAGAAATGTAAAGATATTTAATTTCAAATTGGATAAAATGGAAACCTAAATTTTGCAAGAAAGAATGGTACACAATCCCTTGACAAATCAATATAATACGATAAAATTTGTAATGGTTAGTATGGGTGTGCTGATGTAAAGTGAAGTAACAATTGTACTGTCCATTTTCTTTCATTCAAATTAAATCAACAAAATCATTTTTATACCACGAAGAAATTGCATCTGCTATGGTAGGGGTGCACAACCTTTTTGGGAGAAGGGCCACTTGCACCTTTGATTGAAACTTGGGGGGCCGCAAATGAAGTTACAGCAAACACAATGAAAGCGCTACTACCCAATTATGTGCAGCTGTTATTACACTTAATATTAGGGATACGACATCGATGTCTTCTAAACATCGATGTATTGGAGTCGATGTTTTTGTAACATCGATATTTATACTTGTCAATGTTTTTACATTGTCAATGTTTTATTTTTAAATGAAAAAAGTAGCATTAAAAAAAATTTTAAAATAACCAAGTAGCATAATTTTCATAATCAGCAAGTTGAACATATTTTTAGACCAAAGTGGCCAAGGGATGCGACATCGATGTCGATGTTTTCAAAACATTGATGTTTTATACATCATCATATGTTTTATACATCATATAAAAAGCATCTATGTATTGGAGCTGATGTCGCATTACTAGTTGTCTAACCAGTTTTAAGAAATGGGGAAAAAGTTTAAATACGCTGAATTTTAAAAACATCGATAGTTTGGGGGCGATGCATTATCAATATCAATGTTTTAATTTGAACATCGATGTTTTGCTGCCGATGTTGCATCACTAGTTGCTAAACCAGTTGTAAGAAATGGGGGAGAAAAGTTTAAATACACTAAATTTTAAAAACATCGATGTTTTTGGGACGATGTATTACCAACATCGATGTTTTAATTTGAACATCGATGTTTTACTGTTGATGTCGCATCCCTACTTAATATGTATAGTAAAAAAATAATAACCTGGGTTTTTTTTAAGATTAAGCTTACAAATGTTTTCTCAAAAAATCTAGGAGCTCGTTACAGAGCTAAATGAATGATATTGTGAATAGTTTAAAAAAAAAGAAGTTAACAAACGGGTAATTCCATGGTGACTAACATAACAGTTGAAAGATTTCTTTAATGTCTTTTTCTATGCACTAACTTTATTTTTGTCATAATACCTTAAACAGGGTGTTATTCTTCTTTGGACAGATGGTTTTATGCTAGTAAATGCAAAAATAATATTTAAAATTGTTTATTTGGACACTCAGAAAGCTTTTTCAACAATGTGACTAACATAACGGATATGCAACCCTAGGATATTGTATTAACTTTCATAGCCATAATTTTCTGAATCTGAAACAGCAAACTAATTATTTTTTTCTGATATAGTATCTGTGAAAGGTTCTTGTTATATTATTAAGTACAAATTCGACATATGTTTTAATTATAATACAAAGAAATAAAGTTTTAATAAAACTTGCATGTGACTAACATAACGTGACTAACATAACACGTGAATACACACTTAACTTTAAGTATTACAGATAATATTAACACAAGTGTAAAAATGCAAATAGGATTTTATTAGAGGTTTTTACATATGTACGCATAAAAATTATAGTTCAATCTTATAATTGAATTGATAAGGTCGAAATGAATTTACAGTGGGGGTTGTGACAAAAATTTAATAATTTTTGCTGTTTCAACCCAAGATTTTTCCTCATTTGTGGGGAACACAAAAGTTGCCTCAGTGCTTTTCTTCATGAACAGCACTTAATAATCATATTCATAAGTGTTTAACACCTGCCCGACGTATTTTTTCGACTTGGCAGTTATAATTTCCATGACGACAAAATCGCCCAATGTCACAATTTCTGTTTCCGGAAACAGTTCAGAAAAATCTACTTCAAAATCATTAACAGTAACATCAGTTTGTTTTTCTTTTGAGACTCCTACTTCTTTCACGAGAATGTCATCTCCTGTGTTTTGAAATATGCATACTTTAAATTTTCCCATGTTAACAACACATATTGATGATTGAATACCTCCACTGTATTAACATTCGTAAACAACATTTGGAATTTGTTTTTCTTTTCCATCATGTCAGTTTTACCAACAAACAAGCATTTTGTTTTCAGTTTCAGTTAGTTCGAGAAAGAATTATTTTGCATTGCCCACAATAGCTTGCCCTCTCAAAACTCTGTTCCACACAATGTGCTTACGACAACACCTACTCCATCATGTGGAACCTTTCCATGATAGGGATTCTATAAGATTTCACGACCTGTAGACGTTAAAGGAAGTTAAGGTCATCATGGAGTATCTATTTTTAAAATGAGCAGCAGCTCCATCTGTTCATAAAATCACAGATTTCACATTAATTGCACAAGTTGCAGTGCAGTCATTTATAATTATTTTGTTAAAAATGTTTACTTCATAAGCTGAGTGCTTGTTTTCATCAGAAATTATTGCATAACACTGTGTCTCAGGTACATCCTCATAAGCAATTCATCGAAAATAAATAACTGTATAAATGGTCACAGAAACTCCTTGCCCTGCATTCCAATGTGCCTCAATTACTTCATCTTGATGCTTTATCGAATAATTTTCAGTGAAATCCGTTTGCAGAATGATTTCTCCTGTACTTAAATTTTCCTTTTGCTTCTGCAACTCTTCAGCTTGCCTCCATGTGTTATGTATGTTTTAAGATATTTTTTATTTGACCCATCGGCATTTCTTTAACTCTGTGTCTTCAATTCATAAATATGAAATTTTACATTTATAATTATATTTATTTATATAATTTTATGTATACATATATAATTTTATATTTATTATAGTGTGGAATGAAATATATTCATTTGTTTTTAAAATTAATTTCAATGTTTGCTCTCGATTTAGTTCTTTATAAATAATTACGTTATGTTAGTCACATGTACTGTTGCCAGAAAAAAAGAAAATTATTATTCTTTCTAACTGTAACCATCACATAGAAGACATCAAGGAAAAAAACTTTTAAAAATTTTGATTTTCTGGAGGGAATGGAACTTATTTTATGTTTTTGTGACTAACATAACAAGTGAATCGGATTAAACGCCATTTACCTTTGCAATATTAAATTTATCTCCTAACAAGAAAGAAATTGTTTTGCTAAACAGAGGAAGGAATAATGTTTCAATGATAAAAAAAAATTGAATTGTTAGTTGCATTTTTATTGATAAAATATGAATATGAAAACTTAGGAAACTAATAAGATTTTTTGGTTAATTCATATGTCATGTTGGCAGCCATTTTTTATGGACTTAGAGCAATATTTTATAAATTCTATAGTTATATTCCTAAAATTTGAGACATTATCTTTAAAATGATATGTAACACAATATATATACTGAAAGATGAAAAAATGGTCTCTGGGTTGACATTTACATGGAATTACCCAAACATTGTTTCTAATTCCTACACTGGCAGACCAGAGGAGTGCCAGGCCCGTCGAAGACGGCAAGAGGCGAGGGGGTGCGCCTTCCATGTTATTGAGCCCCATTGGGAGGAAGTCCGACTTTGCTCGGCATACATGACACATCCGTTTTACAGGAAGGTCCCTTTCATACATCCATTCACTCACACATATCGTAATTTAGATACCAATCAGAGGCCGATAACCCTCTGATCAGATACCCCCAGAGGTATTGATTTGGTATGGGAACATGTGGGACTTTGTGACCACGACCTATTTAACGTGCCCCAGTCACCATTAGTGAACACGACGGTCTTTAGCCAGGTCGAAGCGCCGATCTCACAATCATCAGAATTGCAGGCTCCGCCGAGGACAGAACCCACAACCCTTCTGATGCGAGCCCGACGCTCTACTGACTGAGCTACCGCGGCTCTAGAATTACTTTAAGAATGTGTATCATTTAGAATTACTTTTAAGAATGTGTCTCAAGAACGTCATATGTACTTCAGCAAATTATTTTAGGTTACAAATTTAATTACAGTAATAGTACAATGAGCAATAAAAATGAGTATCAGAAATTTTAATGATATCAGTAAAATTAGAAATAAAAATTACAGCATCAAACATATTTACTATTAAAATTTCTATAGCATAAACAATAATTATGTTACAGTTTGCTAATGGGATGGCTGATATTGAGTTTTAGTAACTAATTTAGGTATGTTAGGTTCAATAATGCTAGTAGAAACTCTTAAAACTGATTCTAAATGTTTGTCAGTCAATTTGCTTCTTAACTTAAATCCTCTTGGAAGTTTATAGTCAAAATTAGTTTGCGGGCCACAGATTGTGCACCTCTATGCTATGGTCATATTCTACTGTTATCTGTCGTTGGGTTCTACTCTGGCGAGCTCGAGTAGAACCCAATGAGTATACAGGATCGTATACAGTTCAAACCAGAACACATCTGGGTAAATCTATTTTATAGAAAATGTAATCACATTGCTTCTATTCATAAATGATCAGTTGAATGCACATAATTTTCAGTTGCAAGTAAGTTCACACACATTGAATGTACTTATATATTTTATAAAAATTTATACCTGCACATATGGCTGCTATGAGCTTTCCACTTTTTTCTTGACTTTGAAGTATCTCTTTCACAATATCACTCTGGAAAAAATCAACACATGCTTAATCTTTTGGTTTTTCACAACATGGATAAAAAAATTTGACACCAGTGAGGAAAAAATGGTTCATTCTCAAAATTTCAACTTTACTTATGTTTTAACAAAAAATTGATTTTGTTTATGTAGCTATGAGAAAGGTACCTATTCAATATGTGATAAGAATACTTTTGTAAAAATAAATGCTGAATACTTATGCAGTCAGTTATAAGAACAACATTCTTACAAAAAATTAGAATTCATTCGATACAAAGAATATTATTATGAAGTGCAGTCATTTCTGCAATTCATACCAATTAAAATTTCCTTAGCTTACTTAAATATCACCTGCAAATCATATTTTGACAACTACTTTATCTTTACTTGGTAATTGAAACAGCTAATTCTAAGAAAATGGATGCCAACTACAACTTTTCTGGATAGCCTTCTATTTGCTGTGGTTTGCACATTAATGACACAATTATAGGGAAAAACGTATACTGAAATATAAGGCGTAAGGAAATAAAGGGTGAAAAAAAAAATTTCCCATACTTTAGTTTGTCAGATATTTATGAATAATGGTATGTTTTTTTTTGTTGCTGTTGTTTGCCCTTTCTAACCAAATAAAAGTAAGGCTGACAGTAGCTCTCCTATTTTCTAAGAGTTAAATAGTGCTCCACATTTAAATGTGTTTTTCTGGAAACCAGCATTTGACGAGTTCTCTTTGTACCCACAACAACTCATATACACCAGTGTCCTTTATACCAAGAAAAGTATTGAACTAAAAAAACATCTGAAAGCCAGTCAAAAAGTAATGAGAAAAAGTGCTGTAGTCAAAGTGACTTTATTTAACTTTTACATTTTCATTTTACATGGGATGATCTGGATGAAATATCCATGTGGAATGCTCTAGATTAAACACACAGGAATATGTACAAAATTAGTAACATTAGAAAAAGATATACTAATGAGCAAAGCAGTTAAATTAAATATATTTAGTAGATTAGAATACTTGGAGCATACTGCATGTACACAAAAAAAATACATAAATCATAACAAAAACCATATTCTGTCCCAAATCAGAAATTCTCACTTATATTGATTCCCGTTTGCGACCACTCCACCCTAATTTATCCTGATTTACATACAAGATATTCTAAAATAACCAGTAACTACCAAAAGTAACAATGTGTATGCTTTTCTCCTCCTTCTGTTCTTACTATACAAAAAAGCATATCAACCAACTTTTAACCCAATATTCCATCAAGAGACCTGCAGGTTTCCTTGCATAACTTCTCACTAGTTCTTAATTACTACTAGTTCTTGATCAACAGAATCTCTTTCCTATGATCTTGCAGTGTAAATTATCAACATACTCTGTCCCTGCTAGTTCACTCCTCTTTTCCATGATGTTCGCAAATAATTGATACGTGAAGAGGGGTGAAATGCCGGCGTCTTTACTTTTAAAATTCACACTAAAATAAGTCTTACTTTTGCTAGATTTTCTGCACCTCCAAGTCCTCCGGGCAAAATAACAGCATCAAAACTTTTTTTAGCTACGTCTTGAATACTGACATCAGGTACAATAACAACATCACGGCTGCATTTCACTGGATCAGATCCTTGCAGGCCTGCAATCGTAACTTGAACCTAGTTTGGATACAAATCAAGGCTCAGAGATATTAATGTTCAATTTGACATCAAACATGCTCTAAAATTGTACTAACCCCAGCTCTTCTTAAGACATCAGCTGAAATAATTGCTTCCATCTCCTCAGCCCCTTCAGACAAAATCAACAATGCTGTCTTGGACATTTTGAAAGAAGTTAAGATGGAGAGAAAGAAATATACTAGAACCGAAAGTTTTGAGAGATGGACTTCCAACTTTCTCAAAATAAACTGAAATGTGTATGTCTCACTTCAGTTCATAACAGAGCGCGGTTTAACAAATAAAATAATAACTTAAATGACGACACAGCCCTGAGGTAGAGCGTTAACAGTAGTTGTTCATAAGCTGCGTAACCTTAAGCTAAATTTATAATGTTTTATTTTGTTAAACTTATGTAACAAAACAAATAAGGTAATGTGTCATAAGTCTCAAATCTTTGTTTATTATGATTGCACAACTATATTTAATTTTTTGAAATGGCAACAGTTGGCTTCCCGTTTTCTCTATAAGTCTAGTTTGGAATTGTATCGACTAGTTGTATTTTTTAATTCTAAAGTAACAAGTAATGTATTTTTTTATTTAATATTTTTACAGTCGTTAAACTATTTCAAGCTTATTATGATTATAATTTTTTCATTCGCATTCTTAATTTTCAGTTTGTATCAATTGAAATGTGATCAAATGATATACACTATTGTGCGGAAAACATTTGTTTGTCCGAGTTTTATTTGAGAACTATTTATTTCCCTTGTTGCTTCATTAGTCAGATTTTCTTAGTTCCATTTTTCACCAACTAAATTTAAGTGAATGTAGTGTAATTTTTGTCCCAAAGTGATTGTGTCATCCTTTAGTAATAGGTTAAACCCTATAACGTAGGTGTACTCAAGAGTATCTACCTCAAATGATATAGCTGTACTGTATTCCTTGTTTCGTTTACCCTCAATGTATAGTTCGCGAAAAAACACCAGATAAACTTAAATGTATTATTTTTTCCTCAATACCAAACATTTTTTTTTTGGCATCTAAAAATTTTCTCTCATTGTAAATGTTTACATGTTCCAGAAAAAAATATTTGAAAAAGTTTTAAAAGCACACAATTGTCATCTGATAATGCATAAAATTTAAAAACAAAGACAATCTTAATTTATTTCATTTGTCCTTTTGCAAACAATATTGATTCATCAAATTTCATGATAGTGTTTTTCTATCAACATATTAAAAATAAAGCCGAAATTATTTGTGATGTGCAGTCTTGGTCTTAAAATACCTACAAGAATTGAAAAGCTAAAATCAAAATAATGTAGGTATTATCACGAATCTAAAAAGGGTCTAGGGTCATGAACTAGAACCATGCCCACCATTGTTAATGACCAAGGTAAACAAATATCAGTGACATACAAGCTGAATCGTAAATAAACTTTCTGTTCTATATTGCATCTTTTACAACCTTCTATTTTCTGTATTAAACAAATTCGTAATTGACTTGGCTTCCATATTTCTTAAGAATAGATTTCTTGAATTTAGTTCATTGGTCTTCAAAACCTGATTAATTTAGTGTTCCCAACAGTTTTGAGCAAAAGCAAATTTTATTTTCTCATAACATATTTTATGGGTTCTATAAATTAAATTTTAACAATACTTTAGAGGAATGTAGGTCAAGCTAATTGTGCCTTAAAGTTCCATTTAAGGGAGACTGGGGAGATTTGATCCCTTTTTGCAGTTTTTAATTTTTATCAAAATAAAATATTGTTATTTTTTAAATGTTTTGAATCACTATAAATTGCACAGCTGTATTCTTTGATATAACATTTATTTGATTTTCATAAATGAATTTTTAAATTTTATATAAATTTTTTTCACCATTGGGAGAAAATAAATGCAGCATCCCAATTATGGGGACACTTGATCCTCCACAAGGGGAGACTTGATCCCTCACACAAACAATTCAAAAATTCAAAGCAAACAAACATAGAATTTGCATTTTCATGTCAAATGATACATTTGAAAAAGTACTACATTTACAACAAATACAAAACCCTAGGTTATTTGTATAAAAAAAACTAGTGAATATTTTCAAAACGTGGAAAATCAAACATTATGTCAAAACTGTTGCTGTTCGGAGTGTTTCACCTAACATATGTTTTGGCAACTTTTTAACACAATCCTCTTTATCAACAATGCTTTTGTCGACTTTTTCAGGATATATAAACTGATTTACACTTGATCCTTTTTTTTCTCAAAAAATTCGGAAACATAATTTTTTTTTTTTCGATTTTTCCAACAAAGTGATTTAGTTTTCTTTCTTTAATTTCACAGTTACAAAATCATTCTCATTAAAAGATACATCTTGGATGTCTTCATTTTCATCAGAAAATTCATAAAGTGATTCTGCTTCTGTTGAATCGTAAACATTGTAATTGCTATCACTTTCCGATGAATTGTCAACATATCGCACCCAAGCAAGAAAAGTGACGCTAGTCGAAAAAAAAAAAATTTGATGTTATGTCATTGAAAAATATGTATGAGGCGTCCCAGCGTGTTATATTGCTATTCTATAGAATATATTAGAAGTTACCACCATAAATACTTACCTAAAACTTAAAAGAAGCTTATACTATTTGAGTATAAGTTTTATAGTGTCCTTTAAGTTGATAGTTCTCAATGGTAGCTACTACTTTTGGTGGCTTATGCACAGTGGTAAATCCACTTTCATGAATGTTCCATATTTTTTGTGGGTCTAACTTTTCTTTAGTATATATCAGTTCCAGATTTTGTGAAACGTTAAAGTTGTGTTTGTTGAAACTAATGGCACGATTAAGGCTGGTTGCCACTGGTGTTCAAAGAGACAATGACTAATTACGATTGGTAACGCTCTGTACCATTCATACCCCACACATCCTTCCTTTTTCCATGATTCAGGGATCTTTTTTACAGCATACTGGAATGCTAACTTTCTTAAATGCATAGGAGTAAGTCCATGATGTAATTTACTTGATGTTTTCAAATATTTGCATAAAACATCTTAATAACAGTACGTTTTAATGTCATTACATTAATGCCAAATGTTCTTGCCTCTTTATACTGCCACCATCTAATACAACCTTTACTGTTGCCTGCTTACCTTCCACATTGATATTTTGCTGGGCTTAACACCATCTTTATGTTTATTAAAACATGGCATGACTTCACCAACAAAAAGTAAACAAAGAAAAAAATGTATATATGTGTGTGACATTGGGGATACTTGATCCCGGGATCATCTCTCCCCATATGATAGGGATCATGTATCCCCAATGCACATGCACCATGAAAATATTGTTGGAAAAAAAGAAAAAAAAACTGTATTACACATAAATAGTATTATTTATAAGGTAAGAAAAGGCAGTATGAAATATCATTATATATAACTACTTTAATTAGATCTAGTTAAAAATAAAAAACTTAAACCACTTACTATAAAAAAAAGTTCAAATTCAGGAAATCAAACAATCTTTTCTTATAATAAAAACAAACATGGCTGAAAGAAATTTTGTTGCTGGATTTGTAGTCTAAGAATAACTGTACCAGTGTTACAAGTTTACAAGACTTAACTTTTTATTATTGTTGTTTTTAACACTGGTGATCAAGTGTCCCCAGTCTCCCCTATATGAAGCCTGTAAGAATTAGGGATGCAACATCGATGTCAATGTTTTCCAAACATCAGTGTTTTTTTTAAAAACATCGATGTATTGGGGTCGATGTTTTGGTAACATCGATGTTTATACTTGTCAATGTTTTATTTTTAAATGAAAAAACTACCGTTATAAAAAATTTTAAAATAACGAAGTAGCATAATTTTCATAATCAGCATATTGAACATACTTTTAAACCAAAGTGACCAAGGATGAAGCGTCTGAAAAGTAGGGATGTGACATCGATGTCAAAAACATCGATGTATTGGAGCCGATTTCGCTTCACTAGTTGCTAAACCAGTTTTAAGAAATGGGGGGGGGGAGTTTAAATACACTGAATTTTAAAAACATCGATGTTTTTGGGTTGATGTATTAATTTTGAACATCGATGTTTCGCTATCCTATTGATGTCGCATCCCTAGTAAGAATATAAAAATTTTCATATCTGGCATTGCTTAAAAATGTTTGCAAACTTGTCATTTTGGATTTTGAACATGCATAAGTGTGAAATCTATTTGAGTTAAATAAAAGGAAAGTCATTTCAACTTTTACATTAACCAACAGGAGTTAACATGGAATGCAAGTTTAAATCAAGTTATTTTTATTATTAAATATCATTGATTGAAATCGTAATTTTAAATTTCATTTTCCTATCTGTGTTATTTGATCTTTTTTTTTTTTCAAAATTGATCCCTAACCGTTACCAATAGCCCTTGTGTTGGTCCAGTGCTATGTTAAACTACCTACCTGCCTTTCTGTTATTAATATTGAAAATGGAATAACTTAACACAAGATGCTTATTATATTGTTCCAATAAAAGCTTTACATGCACTCAGTTCATCCTCAAAATTATACTGAAAATCATCCTCTCTTCGAAGACACTAGGTAATAGTGTTTGTTTGGAATCAATTTCCAGACATGTATGTACACCCCTACAATAATGGACCGGCCTGCAAGATGTGATGGTATAAGGGAAAGAATACATGCTTTAACAGGGGGATGGTCCCCACGTGCTGCAATTACACTAACGACCCTTCTGAGCATACTTTAAACATGTTTTTGATACACAGCTATGGGTATTTGTGTATATTCCTGCTGCAAGAAAGTCACCAGCTCAGTTGTAGATTTCGGACGTGGTTCCCTGGTCCGTAAGCGTCGCTCTCACTCGTCCCACAAATGTTCTATGGGGCTTAGGTCGGGACTCAGAGCAGGCCAAGGAAGATGTTTTACATCCATATCTTGATACCACTGCTTGACAGAGGCTGCAACATGACATGGAGTGTTGTCGTCCTGCAAGTAACATTCCATAAAATTGCCAGAGCGTAGGAAGAACTTGATTGTCCAAAATGTTCATGTAGGCATCAGCATTCAATTTACCAGAAACAACATGCAAATGTCTCAGGCCGTACCACAAAAAACACCCCAAACAAGTAGTCGGATTGTATGCAAATCCGCTGGTGTCCGGTCTATTATTGTAGTGTAGTGTATTTCTGGTACAGCTGCATTCTATTCCTCATTTGGTGACAACACTCTTTTCACACTTTTTGTAGTGAGTTATGGCAGGTGAAGCTTTTTTGGGTTTTTATGGTAACCTTGACAAGTGGAAAGTAGGCATCCCACTTGTCAAGGTGGTCAAGTCTATGGGCATTCCCACTAAACGAAGCATAGGATGCTGCTGTACAGTATTTTCATCTTCGGCTATTGAACAACCAGTGTCACTTTATAAATATTTTATGCGACTTGTGATATGATTATTGAATGTGCAGCAAAAATATATCATAGATTGAAACTAAAAGCTATTTTAATGATAGCAAGGCTGAATTTTTTACTGCAAGCTCAAAATTACACTGAATTAGCATGTTTTATAGAATGCACGAGTGCATTTATGCTATTCATAGAGAAAAGCTTCAATTTCCATGTATGTTATTAACAACTCCTTTTGTATGCCAGGAAAACACCAATAAAATACTTTGTACTCATATAAAATTTTAAAATTAGCTAAATGATTTCAATTTGTAAATTGTCATTGCCTTATTTTTTACTGTTTACTTACTTACAGATAACATTTTTTCACAAATAAGTACTTTTTACAAGCTAAGTGTTATTGAGAAGTTAGAATTTTTTCATAAAACTTGATGCATCCTCCTTTTAGTTTGCATTTTAGTAACCATCATTAGCTCCTCCTGCCTTGGATGCAGCTAAAAGGACTTCGATCTGATATTCGTGCACGGCACATGTATGTCTTTCTAGTTCACTAAATTCTTTGTTACTGTTAGACTTGAGTAACAGTAGAGGTTAATAATGCTAAGTGAGGAAAATTTATTTAAATTTGTTTTTACTTATACTTATTTTGTTTGTGAATTTGGAAACATGTTTAAGGCCTTGCAAATTTGTGCTTTTTAAGACTTGATATCTTTTTCTAATAGTTTTTATCTTTTTGCTACCATTTTGTCGGATTATTATTTTTTTTACGTTTTTCTCTATGGTGCAAGGTAATAAAAGCAATATTTATAATTGTTAATGCTTTTTAAACTGTAACTTACATTTTGTATACTTTTGTTGCAGAAAGTTTTCAAGTTTCTTGTTTTCATTAATATTACAGAATTTCCATTTGTTCTGGGAAATTATTTTTCTGGAAAACTGAATTCTTACAGCTATTCTTTGATCTGTACTGCTACAAAACTTAACTTGAATCAGTTATTTTGTTCTGAGCTTTTAATGTGATTAAATTGTTTATTTCTATCTATTAAAACTTGTACTTTTACTTTTGCATTTGAGCAGTCTCAAATATTTTTTACTTATCCTTTTCAATAAACAACTTGAACAAATATGTGATTTGTGTGATTCATATTTGTTATTGTATCATTTGGTTTGTGCATAATAATATTTGGACCTACTTTTTTATGAAATAATCGACCCTTTTATGTTTTTATTAAATATTACTAAATTTTAAATAAACAGGCATGGAAATTAAGTAATGACTGAAAAAGTTAATAACACCTTACTTAAGATACTGAAGAACAGGAATTTATTTGTTCAAGCCTTTGATTGTAAAAGTAAATTTTAGTTTCATGCAACTATTAGCTACATTTAGAAACCATAACTAGATTTTTTCTAGAATAGATTCGGGACCCTTTTGGGGAAATTTGCATACTATGAGGGGGGATCCAAAAGAAATTGAACAGAATTTATATAAATCAAGTATTTATTTTTACAAGTTCATACTTTAGTCACTCAAGGTACTCTCTGTTTGCCTCAATTCAATGGTCAATATGTTTCTTCCACTTCTAGAAGCAGTTGGTAAACTCCTTCAGAAATGCTTCTCAAAGCTTGTTTTTTTTTTTACCTCATTCATGTCAACAAAAGGTTTTCTTTTAAGGTCCTTTTTCAATAAATAATAAAAAAATAGTTGCACGGATCAGGGAAGTGGAGTCGTGCCATTTTTGGAAAAAAAACTGCTTGATGGGCAAAGAGGTGTACAAGTGCGTTGTCACTGTGGAACCACCACTCCCTACTTTGCACATTTTGGGCCGTTTCCATTGAATTACACATCTTGCAAATGCTTATTATGAAAAACTTATAATTTCACCTGGTGAACAGTCTGACCCGGTGGAATGGACGATTATGGTACGCTGTCTGTCTTCTGTCACCAATTCCCAAATGTTCTGGGTGTTTTTTAGGTTGGAGGACAACCTGACCTGGGGTGATCTACAATCAAGATTTCACTTGTTTTCAAACAGGCAAATAACTCTAAAACGTGTGTTCCCTTCATAGCACTATCTTTGTAATCTATCTCATTTCAACAGTTTCAGTACTGGATTTTCCCCATCAGAAAACTAAATTGAATTGCAGCGCACTGTTACCGTGTGTCTGCCATCAGCAAATTCGCCCAGAACACCCAGAATCTGATTTAGAAAATTCACTAATTTGCTTAAGGTCAAGACCTGATGACGCCGCTTGGCAGACTGATAGTCGAGATCCACCAAGCTGTAGAACCTCGTTCTAACATGAGCCCCGCCCACCAGAGCATCTGTCCAGTTTCTCTTGGTCCCCTCGTATACCTAAACATTTCAAAATAAATATTAAATTCAGAAAACACTTACAACTATGATAGAAAGCTCTTCAATCAAGCTGCAAAGAGAATCACATACAGTAGAGTCTCATTACTACGGACAGTGAGCAAAGTCAAAAACCAGAATAGTTTTGTTATTCGATATATTGAACAATCAGCAAATGAAAATGTGTTTGCTTATTATGAACACCTTTCGGCACCTCCATCGGTTATTAACTGAAGAAATAAACAGTAAACAAACCCAACAGAAAATAAATTGTTTTTTCAAATCAATGAATGTAAGCAATGAACATGATCAACGCTGTTTTAATAATTAGTGCAATGTATACCTACACATCTGTTTCAATTCAACCTGTATTGAAGGCTGTTTTTTATTTGATATATAACTAGCAGCACATTGACATGAATCTCATTCTTATATCATTTTAAAAATGACACAAGGCATGTTGCAAATTCACATAAAATTTGGATTACCTGAGGCATTGGTCTAGTGTACTATTTTCTGTAGATTTCAAATCCATTGAAATGTTCACTATCTTTAATGATTGCGAAGATTAGAAAACCTCAAATAGTCTTTTTTGTGTTTGTATTAAATCATTCACATAAAATTTGGACTACCTGAGGTATCTATCTAGTGTAAAATTTTCCGCATATTTCAAATCCGTTGAAATTTTCACTCTGTCTTTAACAATCGCAAAGATAGAAACTTGGACCAACTGTTAGCCGATTTTTTGGCACAGTTCCAAAGAACGCAAATGAACTTGCTTTCATCAAATGAGGAGCTGTGACATAACTTTGCACATAAAATCCTTTGCTTTCTTCAATTGAGGAGCTGTGACATCAGTTATGCAAGTAAAGAAATGATGGGGGTTAAAACTAAAAATTAATTTTTAAACATTCTAGATTAAATTTCAAAATTTGGTCTTCAAAGTGCATTTATTCATCTTTCAGACTACTTATGTGCCAAATGGACACTGTCAGTGGTATAGATTCGTCTGAAGACACCCAACACACAAACACTTCCTTTTACAATAGAGAAAAACACTTAAGAGCTAACTACTGTGCTTTCATTGATGTATACCCTGTTGAATTACACTCCTATAGGAATTGTTTGTTATTAAACAAACAACTTTTTTATGCTAAATTTCAGAAATTAAATAGTTGATGAGAAATATGTTTATAATGTATGACAGGGTATGCCAATTTAAATCAAAAATTTGAATTTTATTTTTCTTTCTGTATAAAGTTTTTTCTATTGAAAAAGAGAAATAACAGAACAAAATGCTTGTTATTTTATTCTAATAAGTTAAGAACTATGAAATAAATTAAGTAGTCTGTTTATAAAAAAAAACACTTGATCACAATGAAAAGTTTTCTTCGGTTTCATTAAAGTTTTCCAATTTTGCACATGTATCTTTATAGTTGAAAATTTAAATATTTTCTTTTGTATGATATCTGGGTTCATTTTAATTAAAATTTAATTGGGAAATTTTATGCATTGATCTTTGTGAATTCTTTATATGGTTAGCATAACTATTCTGTATTTATAGAATAGAAATTTGAAGAATATGGAAATAAGAAGATTATGGATTGAAGTGGAAAGCTATTTTAATGATTATGATTTTTTATTGCAAAATTCCACTTAATTTGCATGCACTGAGGAATACTGTTACATTTATTCTGTGCTGTTTCCATAGAGAAAAATGCATTTTCTTGTATGCTACATACAAACCCTTTTTGTGTGCTTGGAAATTTGAAATACTTATGAACGGCTCAGAGAAGGTTTGAAAAATAGGAGTATTTAAACTCCATCTCTACTATTATAAAAAGAAGTGTTTGTTTGTCTGTTTTTTTTTTCCCCTGACAATTCTATGGCATTTCCAGCAATGAGATTTGGCACACAGATAGTCCAAATTTTTGGGTTGCAGCGAATTTTAAGATTCAATCTAGAACATTTTAAAATGAATTTAATAAAAAAAATTTAATTGTTATTGTTTTCTTTGGAATGACAACTGCATAAAGATATGACAGATTCTAAATTTAATTTTCCCGTTTTCATTTTGCGCAGAGGATAATAAAAAAAAAGTTTTAACTTTAGTTATGTAGTTCTTTTTTCTATCTCCTAGACCGTTAAAGATGGAGTAAAAATTTCAACGTATTTGAAATCTGCGGAAAATCTCACTTTACATTGATACCTAAAAATATGATTTTCTTTAAATTGAGTATATCTTTTACATTTTCGCAAGAGATTGCGACACTTTCTCTTTCCTAAGAAAATGCATCTTCTGCCCTGCTTGTTAAGAAAAAAGAAACCGATTACATTTCCTGTCCCATTCCATTTCCGTGATGAGAGAAAGAAATAAAAAACATTGACTGGGATTGTTAAGTTTTTTTAGTAAAATCAAAATTTCTGAAGATTGAAAATTTCAACGGATTTGAAATCTACAGAAAATTTTACTTTCGATTGATACCTAAAAATAAGATTTTGTATAAATAAATAATTTTTAATTTACTGTATCTTTAGAAAGATAAGAAATCTGCAGAAAATTTTACACCAGATTAATACTTGGATGTTGGTTTGCGTAGCAAAGCTACACCATGCACGGGCTATTTGATTTATATTTTCATGTTTCCTCATTTTATTTTTTACTCTTACAATTTTTCTGAAATACTAAGTACTTTTTAAAGCTTAATATTAATGAGAAAATGGAATTTTTGCTTGAATTTTGTTGCAATTTCATTTTATTATATTTTCTATTGGTGACATAATTTTTTCTCAAAAATGTCTTACCAATTTATTGATAAAGAAATTCTACACATGAAGTCCAAAAAATTTCCTACCACCAGTTACGGGATGAAATTATAAAAATCAAACTAATCTAAACCCCTTGAGAACCAGATGGGAAATCAGCTTATATATGTATTGCATTTGTTATGCTGTTCTATTTACTCTGTCATGTGATTAACTATGCTTATTTCTATATTGTTTTTAATCTACAAATTTTATACCCTGTCATATTTCTTAATACATTAATGTTATTCATAAATATTGATGTTTTACATCTATCAAAACAGTTTAGATGTCCAACAAGTTTAAACTTGTATGGGCTTGAGATTAATTAAAATTATGGAAATATGATTGTAAGATTTTTTTTTAATCATGATTTGTTTTCATACCTTATTATATGATTACCTTTTTGCCTGAAACAATTGCTATACATTTTGTCAAAAGCACAATTGGTGTGATCTGAATCGAAATCTGATTTTGGTATTGCAGAGGTGTTTATTGATTTTAATTATTAAGGCTTTGTCTTTTTTTTTTTTTTGCTTGTTGATTTTTAGTTTGCATGAAAATTGACTTTTGAAAAATGTGGGTGGTTTGCATATTACATAATTAGAAAGATTGATGTGGCAGTTGTAAATTTTTTTGTTGCATTCTTACATTTAAATTTGTTTCCATGCAAATATATTTAATTATTCATTACAGAATTCACATAAAAGATGCTGGAAGTTACAGTCAAAACCCTTGATTCACAAAATCACTCTTTTTCAGTTCCAGATGAGGTATGTATTTGAAAAAATACTGTGTTCTACTCAAGTTGTAGTATTTGTGCAACATTACGATTATATATTTCTATTGATTTGCTAATGATTTGCTTGTTAAAAATTAGTAAGTTTAGCAAATTGTTCTGATTGCATCTATTAACCACTGTTATGTTTTAACTGTCCTCCTAATATAATGTCACTGTTATGTTAAAATATAAATTTGTACCAAGTTTTAAATTGTCTTTCTGATTTAACTGTGATGAAAGAAAACTAACTTTCATCAAGATTTTGGTCATGCTCTTGAGGCTGATTACTGAAAATTGATGTACTTGTTGTCATGCTTTTGGATAGATATTTCTTAGGTTATATAATTTTAAAGCACTGTACAGACTAGTTAAAAGTCTGTTTATTATTGTCTTGATTTTCAAGATTAAAAACTACTTAAGTCTAACAGTTTGAATGTATATTCTCTCACAGCTTGAGAGCACTATCTGCATATGAAAGTAAAAGTAGTAAAATGAAAATTACACAAAACAAAACTGTGTATAGTTATAAAAATGTTCTTTTTAATTGAGGCAGATTTGTAAACAGTTTCAATATGTAATAAAATAAAACCTACTGACTGGGGATTTTAATTTATCTATTATTTTAATTACTAAAAATTTTCTTTGTTACTTGTATTGGCAGTTCAAAGCTTACTGATAATGACAGATTAACTAATTTTGTAATTTATACTTTTATTATTTTGAATTACTTTTTATAAAGTTATTTGTACTGATGTACATAATTTTGTTAACTATAGCGTTTTTACTAGGCACTTAAGATTGTGGATCACCTGATCATTGTCCTCAAATCAAACACGTACAAAATACTAAAAAATAGATGCCATGGAATAGTTCTGCAAGAAAGTTTGTTTCCTGGCTTTTAATTTCAGTAAATGCATGTGGATCCTCCTATTAATATGATTCGATTATGACAATATTCCTCACATTCGGGTGATCTATGGTCACAATAGAAGTAGAGATTAGTATTGTGTTTAAATTATATTAAGAAGTTTATATTAAAACATACTAAATTGTGTTAAAATAATTTGTCTTGTGTAAAGATGTATTAAAATTGTATTTTTTTTTTAGAGTACAGTAAAAGAATTCAAGGATCAGATTGCTCCAGTATTGGTAAGAAAAAAATTGATTCAATTATAAATGTCTCAAAGTGAATTTCTTTTGTAAAGCTTTCATTTTGGTGACTTCAGTTTTAAGTAAGTACTGTAGAGGATTATTTACTGTTTGTTTAAATGTCTTGTTCATTTACTCACTGAGTCAATCAAATTCATTAACTCTTAAATCAATTTGTTGGCAAAGCTTGGTATTCGTAAAGGGGACTGCAAACTTACCAAATGTATTGAAAATAGATTTAATTTTAGCTTGAAAAATTGATATCAAACTCTGGGTAGCAAAAGAAATTTTTCAATTTATACTGAAGCTGACATAATCAGAAGGTTTTTATATTAAGAACACAGTTCATACACACGTTATACCAACAGACACAAAGTACATACTACTAGCATACAAAGAAGCGTTATATACAAACAAGAACTGAAAGTAACCAATAAGAAAGGTTTAAGAAGTGAAACTAAGGCGAGTGAGAGCTGAAACTGTAGTTTGTGATTTCCTACCAGCAAGCCCATTAAAAATGGTGGCACTGTTCAAGGCACTGCACCACCATTTTTAATAGTTACAAAACAAATTGGAATATGCTCCTTTTGTTCCTATTGAGAGTTTTCACATTCTTCCTATCTCAAAATGTTCCCTGTGGTTCAGGATTTAATTGAGTTCCTTAAAAATTTCTTTTGGTTATCTTGTCCCTGTTGTCTGTCTCAAAATATCTAGGTTCAAACTATTAGGTCTTATTTCTAAATTTTGGTTTAAAATGTTTAATCCGTGTTTTTTTTTTTTTTTTTTTGTTACAAGACTTTTTTTTTGTTTTAAAATTGAGTGACAAAAATCTCACTGCTTTCTGTCTGTAAGACTGCTGAAGAATTTCATTAGAGTGGCAAGCTGTTCCCTTTGTAGTTTTAGCAATATTATGCCATTCCACATGGCTCAGATCAAGCATATTTCAGTACATCCAAATGTGACTAAAAAGCGACTTTATTGCCTTGGTGATAAGGCAGGGTTCCCACGAGTGCTTAAAAAGTGCTTCTAAGTGCTTATTTTGACCTTCCATTTCTAAGGGCCCTTAGAAGTGCTTATTTTGCATCAATAGTGCTTAGAAAGTGCTTATTTTCCTTTAAAAACAAAATTCAGTTTTCAAATGATGATATTTTTCACAATATTTCCGACCTCTTTTTAGCGGCTGATCGGCGATAAAACTGCTTACAAGTATGGTTTTAATGATGATTCAGGAACTAGCTTGCTAGAATGGCAAACCTTGATACGCGATATACAAATCGCCGATCGACTCTTGATGAGTATGTATCTTGATGAGCTTATAATACACTTTAAAAACTTGAAAACCCATGAAAATCTGTCTGTTTTCGACTTGTGAGTGTCTCTGGCAATGCACAAAATAGTTGCCCTGATAGAGGAAACTAGAATACAATCATCCCATATTACTTAATTTTGTTTTATTCAGTTACCCGAGAGCGCAAAGTTTTAAAAATTTACTATAACTATGGGGAATTGTATTTCTAAGTTTGTAGGTGAATCAAAAATAATTTATTTAAATTTTGTAAAAATCAAACTGCTTTTTTTTTTAATTTCATATTTTTATGGCTTTATTTGTGTATAATTTTTAAAAAAATAGACTTGAATATTAAATTTTTTACATACTACTGTTCTTATAAGATTATCTAATCTGTAAGAGCATCCCCATTTGGTTGAAAGGTAGGTATTACATTGTGTAATACGGTTTCTATAATGTTTTATGTAAGTCCTTATAAAGTCCTTATTTTGTCTTAGAAAGTCCTTATTTTTAGTTAGAAAAAAAGAGTGGGAACCCTGTGAGGGGAATCATTTTATGTAAGATTGTCTCTAAAGCTACTAATTAAAAAAATATCCTTTTTTTTTTTAAATGTCAACCAAAATTTAGTTCTTTTTTTTGGGTTCAATACTGGTTGTGTCTCTTTTCTCTCTTCCTAGGAAAGCTATTTTGACACAACCTTCTCGTTCGAGAATTTTATTGCTACTAACGATACACACTAATATTACAACAGGACAGCCTTTTTTTTTGCAGCGCCATCTACATTTATAACTTGAAGCAACATACTGGGACCTTTAAGGACATCAAGGAAATAATTCGCTCACTCCTTTCAACAACGTCATATCTCAAAAATTGGCGATTTTTAGTTATGCATGTTTTCAGAATGCCCTGAAAGATTAGTATATCCCTGCAAGATCGTCATATCTCACCGCTCAATATTTAGCAGCTAGTGTTAATAGAAGATACTTTTTGCTACTATTTTCAAGAATTTATGCTACCATGTTTCACAAGTGCTTTAGCTATAGCAGCCCTGATATTTAACTTCGCAGCAAAATCGACAAATGAATTCTGTTACTAACAGTGCTATTCCAAAATGAAAAAAAAAAAAAACATTTATTTCTGTGCCACAAAATTTCTTTATTTTAATATTGTAGCCACATTATTGATTTTTTTAATCAACACAGTGTAATTACTGCAAGCTGAGAGAATTAATTAGTGCTATTTTGCTATCCACAAATGTAATCTATTGTTCTGGTTATAGTCAACTTGAGGCAACAATAAATAAAATCTTCCCCCCCCCCTCGCCTTCAGTTTTCTCTACATGGCTCCTAACAATTTTAGCCTTCTTGACTAATCAAAAGTTGTATTCTTTTAACCAATGGATTTGACAGTTTAATTTTTAAATGTGTTGAGGATAAATAAATAGGATAAAATAGTTGTTGAAACATTAGGAATGGTTTCTGTGCTTTTTCTTAAAAGTTGAGTTTATTATTTGATTTATAATAATATATCATAGATTTATTTTATCATTGCCAAAATTAATTTCTATTTTTCTATAATTTGTAGCATAAAATCTACTCTGGATAAAGTTTCTCACCATTACCTTTTCGTAAAATATTCTGCATTTCCACCTAAGGTTTTTTTTAGTGTGCAATTGTGTACTTGTTATTTATTTTCAAAAATTTTTTTTTTTGCTATATTTTGCTTTATGTATGTGTGTTCAAATATTTACCACCTATTTTTCTTCAGAACATAGCAGCTGATAAGCAAAGGCTTATATTCTGTGGGAAGGTTCTAAAAGATGACAAAAAGCTGACTGAGTATGGTAAGAATTTTGTGAATTACTTAATACAAATGTGTATCCTCTAACAGCAATTGCCTACTTTGTGGTTTAAAGGAGTAGAGTGTTAATCTGAAAATGTTCCCTGCCAACTTATTAAAAAGTACAGCATTGTTACAAATTTAAGGAAAAGGTGAAAACAACAATTTAAACTGGAATTTAATTTATACTGTACAACTCTCATCAAGGAAAAGGGAGGTTGAATGAAATGCATAGAAATATTTCTTTTTTATTTTATAAAAAATCACCTAATTAACTCTGGAATAATTTTCCAGCCATGGCATTTTGTTTGAAACAGGTCATTAACACATAACTGATTCTCTAATGCGGCAATTTTCAATCATTATGCTGTGGCACACTGGTGTGCCTTATGGATAGTGGATTATGGCTTAAATTGTGTTAGATTTATTTCATTTCAATGGTTTGGTTTTAAACTTTTGATAAGTGTGTTCTCAAACTATTTTAACTATTAAACTGTTTTTTTAATAACATCCATGTAAGTAATTTTTAGATTATTTTTTTGTTACAAAAGTATCACAAATAAATTGTTACAAAAAGGTTTTTAACAGCTACTTTGAACACAAGGGTAGGTTAATTATTATTTTTTGTAAATCTATCAAAATAAGACTTTTTCAAATCAGCAAAAAAATTGGTGTACTGTCGAATTTTAGTAAGTTTATGTATGTCTCAAGGTGGGAGGGTGAAGGGCTAAAAATTGCTTCTTTAAGGTGGTTGACACATGGGGCTTGTTGAGACGTGCAATCTGTTGGGTTTATAGATTTCTACTCGCACTTTGTAGCTGTGCTCATTATATCATTTTCCCTACACTATTCAGCCAAAAATTTTAAGCATGCCACATCAGCAACTGTTTTTCAACTTCTATCACTTACGAAAATAGAATGCTGTGCAGCAGCTATCTGTTTATAGATATAATTAACATTTTTAAATGATTTAATTATTGTATGTAATACAATATCTATTACAGCATATAAACATTATTTACCACATTAATGAAACTTTTGAGCCTGCTTGGATTCCGCTAGTCTTTCCAGGGTTCCCGTGGTCCTTGAAAATTACAGAACTTGTTGAAACGTCCTTTGAAAGTACTTGAATTTTTTTAAATTAGTAAATAATTGTGTAATTTCGTCTTGCGTTGGAACTTGTACAGACTAGTTTCTTTCACAGAATGTGCGTCATTTTGAATGACGCCTGTGTTTCTCGCTTTGACACCAGGTGATATATATCAGACCAACCACAGTTGAAGGCATGGGTGAAGGTCATAAACTACGTTTCATTGTTGCGTGGTCCCATCTCTTTTTTGCATAAACTTTCCAGAGATGAAAGAGTTCCACTTAAAAGTGGAATTCCACCTTTCTAGCGGACAGCCGTCTGTTGTAGTGACTGTAAACAACTGCAAAATGGAGATTGTGTCATGTGTAAGCTCGCATAATCTTCATGCCACCAAAAGGATTTATCGTACAATATTTTATTACATGACAGAAATCAACGTGTGTGCTATTAACCTAATAGTTAGCATTGAGATGAGAAGCCCACTTTGCAAAAAAAAATCGCAGGTTCTGTTCAAAAGGTTTTTTTTTTTTTTTTTTTTAAAGTTTTTGAATATTAGATTATTATTATTATTTTTGTTTTAATTTATTTATTATTATTATTATTTTTTTTTTTTAATCAAGATGTGGGAACCATGCTTTTAATGTTTGGTGTTAAATTTGTTACAGAGAGCAGCAGAGAATTCTTCAAATTTGAATAAGGTCATTCGCCAAATCGTTTTGCTTGTAATAAATTTCATGGATGAAAAAGTTTGTTCCTATCTGCGTGTCGTTCCGAAACAACTTATAATTTTTTTAGTTCTGGGATATGTTTGCAGGGTAATGAACGCTAGAAATTTATCAGGTCAAAAGATTTTAGATCTTTAAAAAATAATGAAATTTCTTTTTCAATAATAAATTTAAATTTTAAAATTACGACGAACTGATGAGTAAGAAGACTGAATTGAACTGAGAGCATTCTGGTGTTGAAAATATGACGATGGATTCAGTTAAGGTGCCTACTTCAAAAGAATGAGTAGGCGAAAGGATGTAATGTGCCGTTTGTAATCATCCATTGCGTCACAGGTTGGCCACCCCTGATCTAACATAATTCTCACAACCACCAGTTTAATCATATCATTACCTTGCATTTATATCTATCCAATCATAAAATTTATGAATGGTTGCTGTCAGACTTTATAAAATATTGCTTTGAAAGTGTGTGTATATAACAAATATCAGCATCTACTAGAAATTTTCTTAAAATTAAATGCTTGTAATTCTGCAGTTTTTATTTCTCTCTTTCACTTGTTTTCACTGTTATTTTTGTAAGCCTTTCATTTAACATCTATTTGGAACATTTTCAGATGTAAATGGGAAAGTTATTCATGTAGTTCAAAGTTTGCCACCGCAAGGAAATACTACAACCTCCTCCTCTTCCACTCATTCCACCTCTGGTGGTGGCACTCGCAATCATAGAGATGCTGCAGGATTTTTACTTGGTGCATTCACAATTCCTCAAGAAATGGTGGATCCTTCACAGGTTCAAGTATGTATAATTGTTTTGAAATTAACCTTTTATATTTTGTAATAGGGGTTTTAGGTGTGACGCAAAAAGAGTATTACTACCCCATCAGATTAAAATTTTAAAATAGCATCATCAATCATCTCCAATATTATAAAAGGAAGTGTTTGTTTGTCGGTTTGGGGCCGCAAAATACTGACGATTCTATGGTACTTACAGCAATAAGATTTGGAACAAAAAAATTTTGCAATTTTTGGGGTGCGGTGGATTTTAAACTTCAATCTAGAAGATTTTAAAATTAATTTAATAGTTTTATTCTCTGCCTGTTTCTTTGTCCGGACCAAAGAAGAATAACCCCAATTTTGACTTTTCTACCAACGTGACCTTGGAACCATGGCAAGTTTTTTTCATTGCTTCGAAGAACGCTAAGAAAATTATTTTTAACCTTTCCGCTTTCATTTTGCACTTGGAGAAAATTATTTTTTTCGTTTCCTCTTGATTTTGCGTGGAGAAAAATGTTCATCCAGCCAGAGGATAAATCTTTTAACTATAGTTACACTTCTTTTTTCTATCTCCTATACCATTAAATATAGAGTAAGAATTTTAACGGATTTAAATTCTGTGGATAATTTCAGTTTAGATTGATACCTAAAATATGATTTTCTTTATATAAATAATATTTAAATTGAATATATCTTCAACGGATTTGAAATCTGCAGAAAATATTACACCAGGTTAATACCTTGCATCACAGCATTGCCGGACAAGCCACACGGTGGCTAGTAACTTTATAATGCTCTTTCAGCTTATTTAGTTTTATACCGTAGTCATCACAATACATTCTAAATTATTTCCAAATTAAAGTGATGATCTCTGCAAGAACATATCGCACCCCGGCAAGAAAAGTGACACAAGTCACAAAATATGTATGAGGTGCCCTAGTGTGTTATATTATTATTCTATAGAATATAATGGAAGTTACCACCATAAATATGTACCAAAAATTTTAAAGAAGCTTATACTATTTAAAGTATTTTTCAAATTGATGTTTCTCAAATACTGCAATTTTGAGTTGTGTCACTTTTCTGGCCGAGGTGTGATTTGTAAAAATAATTTTTTATTAATTGTCCTATCATCATCACCACGTAATTTTAAGTGTAGTCCACTTTTAAAATAAGAATGCATGAACATAGCTGCCAATCCTTCAGGATTACCCAGAAACTTTCCGGTTTTCCGGCCGGAAACAATTTTTTTCCGCTTTTTGCATTTTTTAAAGATTATTGCTAGATTATAGATTATGGAGCATTCCCAACTTACGTGTTACCCAAGTAATGTGTAAATAAATACTATAGCCAAGAATAGAAATATTATAATCAAGAATTGTGCATTTAAATTATGCTATTATAAATGCTATTATTAAGATACAAACAGAAACCTGATGTATGTTAAACTGTTATGTATACAACTTAAGGTTTATAGTTATTTTCTAAAATTAGTTTAAATTGAGGTTAGTTTGTTTTCTAAAGGTTGTTTTAATACATTGTATTAATGATATTACTAAAATTTTTAATTTAAATCATAAATTTCTGCCCTTTGGTTCATAAATAATAAATTCTTCTGTTTTTTACCCAAAATCTGTTTGTTTATCTTATCCAACTGGCAGCTATGCATGAATTATGTTACTAATTACCCTGACTCTTTAATGTACTGTTTGTAAAGTGTTTTTTGAATCACTTAGGATGTTCAGGTGTGTTGGGAGTTAAATAATATTTATTACATATATAGTTTCTAGAAATTGAATCAAACACCAATTTCAACTGTATGAAATATTTTTGTTTCAGAATATAGTCCAAGATGTTGTAACAGGAATGGGAGACATTGGAAGAAACGCAACAGTTATGTCAAGAGCATCAGTAAGTAATTGTAAATTGTGCCTTTTAATTTTTGGAATATATAAATTAAACAGTTAAGTGTATATCTATTTAACTAATAATAACAAAAATACTTAAATAAACCTAGTGTAATTCAGTCCTGAATTAATGAAACATACATTTTTTTATAAATTGGAAGTTTTTCTCTGCAAATAAAAGTTATTAAAATTACCAAATTTATTTTATTTAGGATGATGGATCTGTTGATGTTCATATAAATTTGGGAAGAGTTCCTGTACAGGTTCCTTTGCAGAGCGAAGCCCAGCTTCGTATGAATAGAGTCCAGACGATGCTGATACGTGCCAATCGTTTGTTGGAATCATTAGAGGTACATTTGACATCAAATTTTTTCTGGGTTTTTTTTACTTTGATGGCACTTCTTGATTTTAAGGATATCAAATTTACCTTTACTGTAGGATGGTGCCGATTCAAATAATGGAAATGTTGCGGATTCGTCTTCTCAAACTGAAGCTGAAAATAATGCAACTCGGAGCAGTCCAACTGAGGCAGAAGCTGGTAACTCGAGTACTGCTGATGAAGTACCAAATAGCTCAGAGACAAGCAGTAGCTCTGAGGAATCTACCCTTAGTGGAGAAGCACATATCAATGCAGATATTACATCAGAAGTAAGCATTTCAAGTAAAAGAGTAAGAAATAGAGAAACAGAAAATTTTTCCTATTGATCTCTGCCTTAAAAAGTGCTGGAAATATATGCTGCCTGTTTAAAATAATGAACTTTACTTTGATTTTGTTATAATTGAATCCAGAGTGTGCACATTCAGCATTATTTGCATGCAATGAAGACTTGCAAATTACCTTTTGTGAAAATGCTTGAAACTAAATGCTATATCCAAATTTTTATAAAATGTATCAATATGAAAATTAATAAATAATTCCATTAAAAATTCATTTGAAATGATAAAGAAAGTTTTGGAAATGTGTCAAACATGTGTTTTCTGATCGATATGTATATTTTTATCTTTTAGATAAACTTGGGTGATGTTTCTATCTCACCAAATGAACCAGAGAGATTTCGATTTGAAGGTCTGGCACAGGCAGCTCAAGCTGCAATATCTGCAGCATTTGCAACTGCCAGTGCTGCTGCTAGAGCTGCAACTAATACTATGAACAATCCTGTCATACCTAGTCCAGGTTAGTATATTATAGGAGATATTTTAATGGACAATTGAGTTCAAAATTATTTATTTTTAAACTGTGCCTTATTTTTTATCCATTGGCCAACAGTAAAGAAAAGTTTTTAATATTAATCAATGTAAATATAAAAATGGAATGTTTGTACATTGAATATTTTCGCCTCATTTCAAACTGGAATGTAAATTGATCATTGTGTGTGTGCAATTATTCAGATTGTTTTACTAGTACAGCTGGAAGTGTAATTATTTTACAGAATTTAAATTCTAATACTTATTTTGAGCTTATTTTTTCTTTCTAAAATATAAATAATTTTCAAATATATTTGGAACAGTTATGTAAAGAAAATAAAAACATTCAATTTTACACAGTAGCTTAGCAGAAATTTATTTTTATGTCCAGTATTGCTTAAAACGTGTTTGTTTCTAGACTGTATGTATATTTTTGCTGTTCAATTCCATTTTTTAAAAAGAATTGAAACATGCAGCTGCAAGGCCTTTAGAACCGACTGGTGGCTAATCGAATTTATTCAATGTATTTTTTAAATTTGACCTGTTTCCTTTACAAAATTATTACACTCGTTAAAACTTGCATTTCTTCTTTATGTTTCAAATAAAATTACTTGGGTTTTTATTAACTCTTCTCTCAATAGGCAAGTATCACCATCATTCTCATTCTAAACAGGTACATGGTTTACATTCAGAATTAAATCTGAATTGCAAAGATTGATTTAAGGTCTCAACATAACATATATTGTTCATTGACCATGTACAATAATATTTTCACTCAAAATTAATTTTGCCTTTTTAAATTGTGCTTTATTTTTCGTTGAAAATTGTGGTAATCATGAGGTTACAAGTTAAAAATAGAATCAATTGTTAATATCCAACTTTTTCTCTCCGACTTTAGTTTTGTTTTGTTTTGCTGTTTTCTGTTGTAAATTTAATAAATGCTAGTTTTTTATAAATTGGAATTCCTATTCACACATGCAACAACAATTTCATGTCGTGTAACAATGCTCCATAACCATATATTGGTGTGTATATTATAAAATATGGAGAATGTTCGTCTGCCTTCTGCTGTGTTTGGTATATAATATCTTAAGCTTTTAACAACTGTTTTAATAGGTCAAACTGCTGAACCAATGGATATTGCTCCTTCTGCACTTCCAGTTGATTTTGTCAATCCAGGAGGTATTCGACCCGATGACCCAACTGTGATAGCCATGGATTCTCTGCCCTCTGATACTGAACCAGCCACTAATGAACCAAGTCAGACTGAAGGAGAACCATCCAGCACTGATACAGAAAGTCACCATCCAGATTGCCCCCTTTCATCTACAAGAACTCCGACTGCTAATGGATCTGCTCCATCCTCTCGTCGACCAGTCTTGGTGTAAGTTGGATCTTATAAGATAGTGTTTAAAACTGATTAATCCTAAATTTTCACACCATCATATCGAAAGATTTTCATTTTTAAGAATATTTTTATTGCATGATGACATCCTGGGCTAAGTTTACTATGCTCATTTTAATGTAAAAATATATATAGGCATAAGAATAAAAAAAGGAGGGATCTATTTCCTGGGTAATACGAATTACAAAAAAAATGCATGTTTTAAGAGTGTTATGTAAGGAAAACTTCCTCGGTATAACTGATGAAAGGAATTAATAACCTACATTTGGTGCAGGTTTTGCATTGCATGTTTTATTGAGTGTTTAATATACTTTTAAGTATTGTTTGACAACAGCATAGAATGATTTGCTTTAGGTTCATTGTTTCTCTGTATGTATTGGCTACATGTTCTTGTGTAACATACAAAATAAAAGAAAAACAGAAACAGTTTAAAATTACAGAACAGAAAAAGAATTACTTACAAAAACCATTTTTGAAAATTAGCTAATCTCTATATTAAAAAAAGTTACCGCTGTCACAGGATTGAAAACTTATTTAGCTCAATTCTTAGGCAATTTCCCGAGAAAGTATCAATCAGAAAATTACGAAATTAACATGGTTTTGTTCTTCATTGTGTTTCCTGAACAATTTTGAAGGTTTTTTTTTCCAATGCAGCTGTTAGTTTGAGGTTTATTAAGTGTCAAAATTGAAAAAACGAAATTTCTAATGCAAGTGAGCTAAAGACATGCAAATTTTCAGTTGTGATTTTTTTTAGAGTACCTCTCAACGTGAATTTTTGCAGCTCGTCGAGTTTTCTCAGAAATTTCAATTTGGTTCCTGATAATATTTTTTGAAATTTGGGGAAAAATCGAGACATTTTTTATTATTATTTTTTTTTGGTGAGCAAGGGGCAGAGCCCCATAGTAGTTTAAAATTTTCAACTTCTAAACTTAATTGCTACTTATTTGAAGTATTTTGAGCTTTCATGTCAAAATCTCACCTATAGGGTATTACAATTTCAGTTTGCCTCACTTATCCTTTAAAGTTTGCTTTTTTTATAACCACAAATGTGCAAACCTTTTTTGCTTTATAATTTCAGTAAAATTAAGTTATTTAATTAAAATATTACAGACAACCTAGTGTTCAAACTTTAGCCAACTTATTGGATGAAGTTATTCGTGTTAACACGAGATTGCAACCATGCCTAGAGAGATGCCGAGATTTAATAAGAAGTGACTCCACTCTTACCGGAAGAGTAAGTATTGTTTCAATTATTCAGATTTATAAGTACAGTTCTATGAAGATTTTATGTATTATATTTTTTCTTTTTACAGGCTCTTGGTGATGCTCACCGTTTGTTTAGTCGTGTCTCCCAACTCATGCACTTTTTGAGCCATGCTTACCATTCATTGAGTGATCTGCACATAAATTTCTCTCAGCCTCCTCCCCGTACACCTCGTGTTCGAATCATTTCTTCTACACACAGTGCATCCTTATTTCAGGGAATCCCTATGCAAGTATGTCTCACCTTTTTTGTTTAGTATCATATTAAGGAATTTTTCACCTTCCATAGTAATTTTATGTATAAATTTGTCAACGCTCATGCTTGTGAGTCGATTGCTCTTTGCCATGTAAGTCATGGAAAGTCAAATGTTGTTGTTGTTGTTGTTTGTTATGCCTACACTGGCAGACCAGAGGAGTGCCAGGCCCGTCGAAGACGGCAAGAGGCGAGGGGGTGCGCCTTTCATGTAATTGAGCCCCATTGGGAGGAAGTCCGACTTTGCTCGACATACATGACACATCCGTTTTACAGGATGGCCCCTTTCATACATCCATTCACTCACACATATCGTAATTTAGAACCCAATCAGAGGCCGATAACCCCCTGATCAGGTACCCCCAGAGGTATTGATTTGGTATGGGAACATGGGGGACATTGTGACCACGACCTATTTAACGTGCCCCAGTCACCATTAGTGAACACGACGGTCTTTAGCCAGGTCGAAGCGCCGATCTCGCAATCATCAGTATTGTAAGCTCCGCCGAGGACAGAACCCACAACCCTTCTGATGCGAGCCCGGCGCTCTACTGACTGAGCTACCGCGGCTCAAGTCAAATGATAAGTCAAGTACCACTCACTCATCCACGATGTATCTCAAGAGCTACAAGTCCTAGGAAGCTGAAATTTTGCAATGTGATTCTTCTTATACTGTAGAGGTGCACTAAGAAAGGATTTGGAAAAATTCGAATCCTAAGAGGCCTAAAATTGACTTAAGGCCTAAGCCAAAAGCAATTTGAAATCACCATAGAAATAGCATTGAGTATAAAACGATTGCTGTATGCAGATCAGATTGCTTTGCCAGTGTTGATAGAAAAAAACTTTTTTTTTAACAAATTAAATTATAATATTCATGTTTGAACTGACTTTTTACTTCTTATGATGAAAATAATATTTATAAATATTTGATGAAGAAAGGATATTCAGAAAATTTAATTTTACATTTACTTAAATTTTGTAATGGAACACGAAAAGCCCAAACCTTTAACTCAGATATTGAGAACTAGCCACTGCGTGGCTAGCTCGGCATTGCCTGTGCCCATGGTGTTGGTTTGTGAAGCAAACCAACACCACAGGCAATGCCGTGATGTAAGTTATTAATCTGGTGTAAAATTTAATTAATAAATAAAGATATATTGAATTAAAAAATTATTTATTTAAAGAAAATCATATTTTTCGTTATCAATCTGAAGTAAAATTTTCCCCAGATTTCAAATCCGTTGAAACTTTTACTCTATCTTTAACGGTCTGGGAGATAGAAAAAGAACTTATTGACTCCAGTTAAAAGATTGTTTGTATCGTCTGGCTGAAAAATTATTCCTACGATCAAAACGGAAATGAAAGCAATAAATTAAGAATATGTGCCATGGGCAACGCCGTGATGTAAGGTATTAATCTGGTGTAAAATTTTCCGCAGATATTAAATCCGTTGAAGATATATTCAATTTAAAAATTATTATTTAAAGAAAATCATATTTTTAGGTATCAATCCAAAGTGAAATTTTCCACAGATTTCAAACCCCGTTGAAATTTTTAATCTATCTTTAGGGATTCCGATTTTACGGGGGGAAACTTAATCCCAGTCAATATGTTTTTTATTTCTTGCTCTTATTGAAAATGAGAATGGAAATGGAATGTTTCTTTTTTCAACACGAAAAGCTCCTCAGCAGCGCAAAATCAAAGCGGAAATAAAAATAATATTTTTCTGAGCTTCTCTGAAGCAATGAAAAAAACTTGGCATAGATCCAATTTCACATGGGGAGCAAAGTCAAGATTGGGGCTGTTCCTTCTTTCGTCTGAAGAAGAACCACGTAGAGAATAAACTATTAAATTCATTTAAAAATCTTCTAGATTGAATTGTAAAATTTCGCCGTGACCCAAAAATTAAAAAAAATTTGGACTACCTGTGCGCCTTATCTCATTGTTGTAAGTGCCATAGAATCATCAGGATTTTGCGGCAAGAAACAGACAGACAAACACTTCCTTTTATTAAAGTAGAGATAAAACGATTGCTTTACGCAGCTCAAATTACTTTTACAAGTGTTAATAAAAAAACAATTTTTTTCAAACAAATTAAATTTTAAAATTTATGTTTGAACTGACTTTTTATTTTTTCCTATGATGTAAGTATTTTATAAATATTTGATTGGTAAAGAATGAGATAATATTTAAAGCATTTAATTTAACATAACTTACATTTTGTAATGGAACGCGAAAGCCCAAAAAAAACTCATTGATCGTAAAATCGTATTTTTGCTTTACGGTATCTGGCAACGTCAGAATTAATGTTTAATTTAATTTTGAATTCTTTGTTTGTGTACTTGAGTTGACAGCAAGATCTTGCAGTTATATTTGAGGATACCCAAGTATTGTAAATATGTGTTCTTTTAGCTTAATCATTATGGTCTTTATCAATATTGTCTTTTGTTGAATTGTTCTATTTCAGAATATGTTCAGTAAGTTGAAATTTAACACGTTAGAACAGATTATTATTTTTTTTCAGAATTCTGTTGGTTTTTTTAAGGGGTATATAACCTATTGCAGAAATGTTATTCAGGAGTTAGATTTTAATAATTTATTTATTTCCTTAAAAATATCACTAGACATGGGCAATTTGTTGGTGGTATATATATTTCAACCAACTTTATATCTCTGGTTTAATAAGTAATTGTGTAAAGATTGCTGTATCATAAAATAAATAAAATATACACATCAAAATATTTTTTGATTGTGTAATTTCTTGTTTTAAAATAACAAGTAAATTTTTTAAATAACTTTAAAATAAGATGGGTTACGTTAAATTGAAACGGGTTGTCTTACATTGCAGTTCAAATATATTTCAAAATTTTAATATAGCTTTTCATTGACAGACGATTAAAATCAATTAAATTTCTTTGTTTTTCGTGTTTGATGGGTGTTATTAAAAGCTATACTTCATAGTCTCAGGTAACTACATCTATCATTCTAAATAAGTATGTGCTTTCCATTTAAAGACCGAATTTCTGAATTTAAAAAGTACCATACGGGTTAATTTAAAACTGTATGTCTGTTGGATAAAAGGGAATTTTTAACAAGACTATTGATATTGGAATAATATCACAGTTAGAAATTTTGAAATATTGAAATTTTTTGTCTTAAATCATAGAAAGTCAAAGTTGCTTACTCTACTTGGTGAAGCTTTTTTTTGTAAAAGCATTGCAAAATCAACCTTCTGTTTATTAAAAAAAATATTGATTGAGTTTAATTTGTCTACACTGATCATATTTATTTCTATCACAATCTCTGTTATTCCACATGCCGCTGAATGGAATTTTCAGGAAAAAGTGTGTTTGCTTCAAACTAAATTAGTCACGAATGCAGTAAATATTTTGCCCCTTTGGACGTATAGAACGTGGGTTAATAAGTAGCCTATCATACTCACAGGGTTTTTAAATATATGTGTATCATATCGTGTAGATTGGTCAAGAGGTGAATTTGTATAAAGAACATATAAAACGTCAACTCTGCTTTATATATCTAACAGAAGTTCCATTATGTCACCTACCGCTGAATAGAATTTTCAAGAAAAATTGCATCTGCTTCAAACTAAATTGGTCACGAATGCTGTAACAATGAAATTCGAAAATATTGCATACTAGGTGCAAGAATGGCACAAGTAAAACATATTCATAAGAAAACTAAGTGTATGACTATGCCAAAAATTTCCTATTTTTACTGAAAATGGAATGCACAGGAATATTTGTAGTCACTCGAAAACTAAAAATCAGCTTTTATAGCAGTCACATTAGAAAAAAAAAACTTTCAGAAGTGTGACGAATATAAAATGGATTATAAGGATGGATACAGCATGTATGTAAATTTGCATCCGAAGTAAATTGTAGAAGCGATGGAGAAGTTAAAATGGATATTAAAAAAAAATTTCTGCACACTTTAATGATGCTAACATTTTGGTATGAAAAATAATTTATGATGACTTTTCAATCAATGTATTATTAATTCAAGCAAAGCTGGGTATATCTGCTAGTGTATAAAATAGAGTAGTGTTTTTTTTTTTAATGTTAAAATGTGAAATAACTTCTTAAGTGCTAAATCTTTTCCTATTGGAAGAGTTCAGAGATCTAAATTTTACTTTATAATTCTATGTTTATTCAATTGTGTTTTCTGAAAGCAATATCTTCTTGCAATTTTTGTAATGTAAAAAACTGACAATTTTAAAATGATTAATATTGCGGCATCTCATTGGCCCTCAAAGGACTGTTGGGTGCTTCATTTTAATTATTTTTTTTAAACGAATGCAACCATTGGGGAAATAAAGTGTAATTTGAAGGATCTACTTTTTCAGGCTCAAATTAGCATTAGCACTTCAAATGGTATTCCACCAAATCCAAGTCAAAGCACAACCACTACTGCAAGCACTGCTAACAGTGACAATTCTCGAAATTCAACAACAGACGTAAGTTGACTGACATTACTTTTTATCAATATTGGTTAAAACACTTAAAATGGCATTAATATTGCAAAGCTTGCTAATTGGATGTGATCTTCAAATAAAAACCTTAATTTCATTTCATACTTCATTTTGACATATGTTTATTTGATGAATTAGGCTGCTCTGCCAAATAGGGTCGTTGCGCCATAAAAATAAACATATGGGCATCATCTGTTTTAATAACTGCTTTTTTTTTTTTAATTAATATTTCTAAATTCCTTTTTATAAAAAAAAAATTGTTATGTCATAATCTTCAATTTAGATTTGTATCGAATTAATAATGTAACTTTTCCCTCAATGTATATTTTTACATTTTGGACACTAAAAACTGTTTCCAATTTGATACAGTAAAATATTTTATTTATTAAAGCACAATACAATATTGCAAAATTGTATACACTCCCCTCATCTCATAGCTTTTAAATGTTTTTGTCATTCTTTGTATTTTTGTTCTTTCATTAAAGCAGAATTAAACTCATGGTTTTATAATTAATGTGGGTACAGCTACACTCTAGGTTTATGACTGATGGCAACGGCGTTGGCAATTTTTTTTGGCGCATTTCTAAAGTCGCCAAGGAAATAATTATTTCTTAATTCTTTTCCTGTCACAATTTTTTTTCTTTTTACAACACACTTTTTAAGCACATTTCAGAACGTTTTAAAAAGTATATTTTTAAAAAACTTTCACAAAAAGTAGTAATATTAATCACATATCAAAATACATTTGTGAACTAGCAGAGAAACTAAGCTACGAATGGTAAGAATGCCCTGAAACTTATCAATTATACGAAAAACAGTGGGCATGTTGAAAAAGAAAAAGATCTACAAAAGAAAAAAAAGCAAGAAATAATACAACCTGATAATGTCTGAATTCTTTCGTAAAGAAATAATGAAAACGAAAATGGTCAAAAAAAAAAACTCTTAATCATTTTGTGAAAAGTATTATAGTAAAATAAAAATTCCACAACTGTCAAAATACAAATAAATGAACCAATGGTATCACAGAAAACGATTTAAAAGGACCAATGCAATCAAAGGATATTTTAAAAACAAAATAACCTATGGGAGGAAAGTAAAAATTTCAAACGAACCAATGAAATCAAACGACATTAACGGATTTTGGAAGAACTTTCTACAATATTCAAAATGAAAATTGAAAGTTTCCGTTTGTCGAGGTTGCCATGAAAACCACAACAACCGTAACGAAGGATGGGTTGCCTTAATTTATCGTAACTCGCTACTAGAAGTGCGCCAAAAAAATCGCCAAGCCGTTGCCATCACTCATAAACGTAGGGTGTAGCTGTACCTTAATGTGGTTAGAATAGCTGTATGTTTTCACAAATTTCATGAATTGTCAGTTTTAGTTGTCTCTTAAACAATGTTGCAAGACTGCATTTTTACTATCTTCAAAGTTTGAAAAGGCAGTGCAATAAAATGTAGATGTATGCTCTCATTTTATGACAAAAACCTCGACCAAATTTTCAAGATGTGGTTGTTGTAGAAAACAGTGTATTTCTTGTTGCTTTCTTTAAATGCTCTTATACTGCTTTATATCCTTTGGTAAATTTTTCTTTCATAATTGTTTATTACACAACCCATGTATCATAAATTTAATAATAAAACGAGATTTTCATGGTGGGATTTCTGTATTAGTGTTAACCATAATTAGTAAAGGTTTTAAGGGATTGAAAGGATATGAAAATATAACATTGTATGAATAATCAAGAATGCTTTTTCAGGCTAGGCCGGTTCCAGCTCCCAGAGTGAGTCAGGCATCAACTGGAATCCTTGGTTCAGCAACTGGTAGTGGAAATCCCTTGTCTTTTGTGACAAGTAGCCAAAGCCCAGTTGTTTTCATGGAAGTTACTCCAGGTTCTGTTACAATAGACAGTATTTCTACTCTGGCAGCCCCTGTCAGTACTTCCGGCGGCTCTGGTTCCGTCTTTAATGTTGTTCCTGTTGCACCACCAACAGATGCCTCTCAAATTAGTGGCTTTCAGGCTAGTACCACAACTACTACTAGTGCACCTACTTCAACTTCTAATGTTGGCAAGTGGTTTGATTATTTTTACTTTTATACTTTAAACAAGAGTCATACTATTTAGCAACAACCAGGGGTAAAAAAAATTCGCTTTTTCTACAATTTTGTCTTTAGAATTAAATAATATCATGGAATTACTGCCAAAGAATAAATGTAAATGAAATAATGAAGAAAGTGTGAATATCCTAACTATAAAAAGTATGTTTAAAAAGAAGCAAAAAAATTGAATTACTTTTATACTTTAAACAAGAGTCATACTATTTAGCAACAACTAGGGGTGAAAAAGTTTCGCTTTTTTCTACAACTTTTTCTTTAGAATTAAATAATATCATGGAATTAAAGCCAATGAAATAATGAATGTGTGAATATCCTAACTATAAAAAGTATGTTTAAAAAGAAGCAAAAAAATTGAAAAAATGCTTTTGAATTATAAAAATACATGTTTGTCATTAATATATATTCTGTACCAGTGTTGCAGATACCTTTTTTACATTTTGACTGTTTTCACCCATGAACAACACTCAAGTGATTTTCAAAACATGTTCCTCTTGGTGTTTCAAATTAGGTTTTTTTAATTTAGCTAAGATGTTTTTATTGTGATTGCATATAATCTTAGATGTTTTATATGTAAATAGTAAAAGATTTTTCAAATGATAAAATTTAAGATTAACACCAAGATATCACTCGTTATATTGCACTTTCAACTGAATTGCCGTTTATCTGTGCCCTTTGTATTGCTCAAGTGTGATGTTCATTAACCTACCTAACGATTATTGTGCAATAATTATTTAATTTAATGTTAGAAAAAAGTTTGAATTGTAACCTTATTATATTTTGATGGTAATCAATTCAAAAGGACCTTATATGGCCTTGCAAAATTTCAGCTCATTTTGACAATTAAATTTTGTGTTGCATTGAATTATCCTCATTTTTACGATTTTAGTGGGCAACCAAAAGTTTAAAAAACGTCTGACAAACCTTGGATCGTTTGTACTTGCATAGTAAATATAATTCTTGGATCACTGAAAAATACATTTTGTTATTTTATGATCTTCGATGACCCTTGCTTCATCCTGTGTATGGACAGAACTTGGGGATTTCTGCTGGATTGGTGAGAGTCGAAGCAAAAGGGGGGTTGTCCTTACAAAAGGGATTACTTTAACCCCTTTCTGTCTTGCCTAAAAGGAAGGGAGGCGTGGAGAAACAAGTAGTGAAGGAGGACCAAACTGGACTGTTCCTGAGAAAATACGAGTGACCTGAACATCAACTCTGGATGCTAACCAACGTAAATGCTGAGATCTGTGCTCTGATGAGAAGACCACAGGTTCCAGATGAGTCCATCCCCTCATCTGACGGGAAGCCCCGGGCTCTTGCCGTGATCCTCGGGTAACGATGATATTGCCAAAAACCACTGGACATCAATAAAGAAGATTTTCCCATGAATTACTATGGTTACTTTTATTTATGAAGCCTAATTGCAGTAAAACAGTTAAAAATTGGTGTTCAAATTTTAAATTTGGATAGCTCTAACTACAATTCTGTGCTCAGATGGCAAAATGCTATGTCACTTTTTTAATTTTTCGTGACAGCAATTCTAAGATTCAACATGTGGTTCTGTGGGTTTTGATTTATTACAATTTTCCCACCTTTGTTTTCTCATAAACTGAAAGAAAAAGACTTAAAACATTTTGCCACCTTCAAAACATTAACAAAAAAGACTCCAGGATGGGACTTAGTCAATTTTTTTGGGAAAAGTGACTTAAAACATTTTGCCATCTGAGCACAGAATTAATATGAATAGCAGATTTCTATTTCAAGATGACCCCTGAAATTTGCACAGAAATTTTGTTTGTGCAAATTTTGAAATGAGCATGTCTCCTTATGCAAATTATTTCAATTTTAGGACATTATTCCCTATTGAATGATACTTTTTAATTTGCTCTAGTATGAAAATTGCTCAAAATAAAGGATGTGGGGTTCTATTTTCTTTCCATGACTACAATTTAGTTTTTAATTTTTTTCTCCTTAAACTATTTTGATGCATTTTCCTTCCTAAAACTAAAATTTCGACAAAATTTAATTAAATGATTCTGTATACGGTAAACATGGCTGGTGTCCATGATTGCTAGATTTGTTAGGAAATATATATCGTTCTGAATGTCTAATTTTGTACAATATGCTGAAGAAAATGCCTCAAGAAAGAAAATGTTTTTATTTTGCAGTTCTTTTGTATACAAGATTGTCTGGTGATAAACATTTTAAATATGTTGTGGTTCAAATATTTCTTCCTGTATGACTCGTACCATGATTCCTCTGTGTGGGAGGGTAATGAGTTCTGGTGTTACTTCCTGTGTGAAAAACGATGCAACTAGACTGAGTCATTAATGATTTTATCAGTATTGAACTTAATGTCAAGCATGTAGCATCAAGTTTTTCGCTTTTTGTTGCTTTTATGTGATGTTTAAATAAATGTGATGTGCTAAAGAAATAGCCTTTCCATAGTTTTTACGAACCACAGATTTTTTTTTAATGTGCTGAAACACGTATTTTCTTGAAACATCTGAGCAAGAAAAATATAGTAAAAATGCTAAGTAATTCATATTTTTGAGATTATATGTATATGAGTGCTTTAACTTGTATATTATACATTTGCTGTGTGTGCATGGCATGATCCTAGAAAATACTGGTGTTTCCTTAACCTTTTCCAAAATGTGAAATATCCTAGGGGCATCCACAGACATCAAGTTGAGTAAGGTTCTTTGTGGCATTCTGAAAGGAAATTTTTTAATTTTAGTGCCTTCTGCTCAAAGTAACTCTTAAGATCATCCTCATTGCCTTGAAATGAAAACGTGTTATTGTGTTGACATAAGAAATGCAGGTGACTGAATGTTGCACCTTATAAAGAAAACAGTGGAGTTAACAGCAAACGTCTCAAATTATCTTTTTTGTTCTTCCATATACAAAAGACCCAGTGTCACTAAATTGTAAGGTTAGCGGGGAGAAAGTACAAGGAGTCAATCTACAAGAGATTCTCGAGCATACAATTGACTTTGATAAAGAGTTTGCTATTGACCTTGTTTCATTTGTAGCTTATGAAAAGAACGTATAATTTATCCTTTATTTAGATAAGCATGCTTCTCTAGCTATATCACACACCTCTATAAATCACTTTTTCATGTCTCCAAAAAGTGCAATATATCACGGGGTTACTGTATTTTAGTACTAAATTCGTCTTGATACAGTGTTAAAACTTGTGGATTACTAGATTGTGTAAATATTTTCATTAATAATTTTTTTTCCACAGAAAATCCCCCGTCTACACCATCCCAAACTGAGGCAAATTCAGAAACTCAAAGCAGCACAACTAGAAGCTCTGCACCAAATGCTATACCGATTTTGAATAGTCAAGGACCACAACCACTCAACATACCTTTCCGTAATTTAATACCTGTGCCATTGACTTCTATGGGAAGTTTGCATACATTTGATTCTGGGTTACCTTGTCACTCTGTGTGGGCTTTGGAACCGTCACGTAGGCGTCACAATGCTGGAGGCTCGAGAACAGCTCCTGTTGTTAGTATTTTAATTAATAAATTTTATATCCTTTTAAAAGATTCTATTGAATTTGTGTTGTGTGAATCAGTGCACATTTTTATTAATCTTTACTAATCGATGTACAATGTTTTATATTTTTGATTGGTGTTTGTATTATGTATGTTTTTAGTATGAAAACTGATTAAATTAATTTCAAAAACTTAATTTCTAACATTTGTTAAAGCTTGCAACTTTGGAAAATCTTTTAATTTGACCTGTCCTTTTAATACCCAACAGGAATACCAAAATCTTGTCAAAATTTTACTAGTAGGAATGAGATAAATGCATTTAAACTACATTTCTAGACTACAGCACAAAATAGCTTATTAAATCGGTATTTTCAAATTCAAGATTCTATTTTTCCTTAAACAGTGGTCATTTGTAGTCTGTCCTTGGATATTAACTTTGAGATTAGTATTTTTCTCAATCTGACTTACTTCAATTGTAGTTTTATTAACTTAAAAGAATGGAATCTCTTATTTTCTGCAAGCTTATAGTGAAAATAAGGTCAAGCAAAGTAAAAAACACTTATGCTCTTAAGAAAAATAGGGTTCAAGCAATTCAAAATTACAAAATTTGCGTATGATTTTTGGTAGGAAAACAACAAAAAGGAGTAAAATAGTCTAAAAGTGAAAATTTGAATTTCTTGCATACTCTTTTCGATATTGTATTGTTGCATGTCTTCAAAACCATCTAAAAACACAATTGAGTTTGTTTTCTTAACTTTTTCTTTGCAGACAGCTGGAATGACCCCTAATGCTCCTGGTCGCCAAGAAGACCAACTGCAACAAGTTATAAGCAACATTATGATGTCATTACTGAATCATACACCTACTCCTAGTAAGATTTTTCTTTAAAAAGTGATTTGATTTAAAGCTAGGTGGGGGGAATTATGTTTCAATCAACACACTTGTGAATATATATATATGGGAAAGGTCATCAGGACTCAATCCCATATTTGGTGAATACAGTGACGAAGCAGTGGTACTCATTAATAATTTATTAAAAGTTGAGAAATTACAGTAGCAAGGAGTCTAGGGGATTTTAACAAAAGAGAGATTTTATGTAAATATCTAGGGACAGGAGGTGATGTTAGATGGGCATAAACGAAAACAAAAGCTCCAAAGAGCGGCAGCGTGGTACGTCCGTTTTCGAACGTTGGATTGTAAAAAAAAAGCGCGAAGAACTCCCGTTGTCAATATGTGACGTCATCTTGCAGTCTCCAGTGCTGCCATCTGTTTAAGTGTGCCGAATATATAGTCTCCTTAGCAACTATTGAAAGGGCTCATTGTTTCCTGGATACCTTCACTGTGGCTCTTAACCCTCCAAGCAGTTTCAACAAGATACCTTGTCCATCAAGATGTGACCAATTTTGCCAATGATCTTGCCATCAAAATATTGCCAATTTTTTTTGACGACAAGATCAATCTGGTCAGTTTTCTTCTACTGTCTAGATATCTCGTCTAATAAGTAATCAGTTTTGCTATTGACGAGACACGTCGTCAAGACAACTACCATGAGGGTTAAGCAGGAACTATAATATATATATATTCCTCTATGTTACCTAACATATTATTTGACTTGACAATACCTTTTTTGCATTTCAGCTAATCCAATACCGGCAGGCTTCACTATGATTCCCAACAGAGGTGATGATGGGTCAAGAGAAAGTCTCATTTTTGTAAATGCTATGGGACAGGGAAGCCGAGACAGGCCATCAAGTGTAGGTTATATTTTAAAAGTTTGTTACTCGGTAAGGTTCTTATGACTCGGTCAAAAGGTTTTCAGTTTTGTTCATGTTTCAATTTTAATCTTGTTTCAGTCTGAAAACAGTGAGGTGCCTTCAAGTTCAACTTCACATGATCGTCCTACGTCTTCTCTTGCTCCTCTTGCTTATCAAAACAATGTGCAATGGTTTTGTGTAAGTGCATTTTTTAAACATTTTAAAGTGTGTTTTAGAATTCTACAGATTAGAATAATGTTATTTACAGTAATGTGTAATTTAATCATGACAAAATTGTAGTTAATTATTATTAAAAAAATGTATGTGAAGCAAATATTTGGAAGAAAATCAGTGTTGTATTGAAATGTAACAGGGATATTCAACGGATTATAATAAATAGACCAAGATACTTGAACGTAACTACTTTTAAATTCATGGTTCCCCTGTTTCAAGATTTCAAAATAATGTATTGGGTCGTCCGGAAAGTTCTGCAGGTTTTTTTTATGATAAATTTCAACGAAGCAGTACAAAAACATAAACAAATATTATTGAATCACATAAGCACCATTTTGTTCTTTGACTTTTCGCCATTTTTCTTGCCATTGGAAAATTCTATTTTTTTTTAAAGTCGCTAGGTATATTTGTAGAGAAGTTGTTGAGGTGCTATTTGAGTCTCCAAAGAATTGGAACTCCAGGCCATTCAGAGAATTTTGAAGTGATGAAATTTTGAGGGGCAAGGTCTGGTGAATATGGGGGGGGGGGTAACACTAAACATTTCAGCCATGCTCAATAAGTCTTTGTCTGACATTCAGTAAAATGTGGGGCCGCGCATTGTCATGCTTGAAGCCAACGCTTCAACAGTTGGTCAGTTCTGGCCGCTTAGTTTACATTTTTGCTTTTAATACTGCCATTTGAGAACTGGTTTTTTTTTTTTCTGAATTTGCAGCAACAATTCATAATGAACAATTCCTTTGTAGTCACACCATACACAAATCATTACTTTTTTGGGATGCAGCCCCTTCTTGATGTTACTTGGGGAGATTCATTTGGTTTACCCATTATCTTTTTCTTGTAACATTATTGTATAGTATCCACTTTTAATCTCCAGTATTGAGCTGTTTCAAAAAAGGAGCTTCTTCAGTTTGTTTCAGCAAAGAATCGCATGCCGAAATTCGAGCAAGCATATTCTGTTGTGTTGAAGTACGGGGTACCCATACATCCTAGCGACTTACATACCCAATCTTCTTCAGATGATCATGAACTGTACTTTTTGGAATATTTTGTCTCTGGTAGTTCCTGAACTGTGTAACGTAGATTTTCAGCTATAGCATCTTTAAATAGGTCCTTATTTACAGAGGATGGTCGTTCAGAGAGGGCATCATCTTTGAAGCTGAAATTTCCACATTTGAATTCATCAAACCGCCTTCAAACTGTGTCAAAAAAAAAAAACAGCACACATTTTACAAGCCATCTGACTAGCATTTTTTTCTTTATTAAAATAAAAGAGCATAATATGACGAAAATGAACTTTTTGGTTCCCCGTTCTCGGCACTGCACTACAGTGAAACAAATATTATGACTCGACACATTTTAGAATTATGCAGTGAAATCAGAAAAGACCGAATTTACACATCTGCTTCAATCAAGGTCACTACCAGTGGTAGCAAAGTGCATTTCGATTTGAAAACCCGCAGAACTTTCTGGATGTCCCAATATTATTAAAAATATTTTAAGACCTATTATCTGTTAAATTCCCTTTCTTGTGAAATTCCTTTCTCTGAAACAGAACTAAAAACTCGAAGGCAGTCGAATTCTGCCATTGAATAAGTGGGAACACCTTTTTTATGATTTTTCTTTTGAGTAAAAGTAAAGTTTTCCAAACAAGAATGGAAATTTAAGAAAAGATATCTACTGGTGCAACATGAATGCCTGCTGGAGTTATGCTGATCACACAAACTGATCTTATTTAATTTGCAAAGCTTCTTCAGTATTAATTTTTGCTATTCAAAAACTGGCTTCTTTATTTTCTGCCAATTATATTGAATCGACCATCTATTCTACATTCTAACATTCTCTACTCGTATTGTTATATTGGCTCACTGAAGTCAAGTGTCCAGGCCATAGTCGTTACGCTATGCATTAGAACACATTCATGGAAATTGAATTAATACAAAATTGCATCTAACAGGGTTCGCACGCTCCTTAAAATGGACTTTCGTTTATGACTTTCATAAGACTCTTAAAATTGTGACAAATCCAGCGAAGAGGACGATCTCAACAGGCCCATTTTATTTTCTGATTCTGTAATAAGATGACAGAGAGAGATTGCTTGGAGAGGTTAAGAGACCGGACAGATCAAGCTGATATTAACTCAACATTAAATGTTGGAGCATTGGCAGCGTATTGGAAATCGCAATCTGTTATTATCAAAATTGATTATTTCAAATTCTTGAATTTTTTTTAGTGAAAGCGATAGTTTACTTACAAATATTATCGCATTTCATTTTTATTTTGAATTTAATTCAACATTAAATCTTGAAGAAAGAGTAGCGTAAATGTATTTAAAATCGCAATCTGTTATAATCAAAGTGGGTTATTTCATACTTGAATATTTGAGGTTAAAAAAATATAATTTACCTATTCATTTAACAGAAATAATTGCAGATTTCATTCATTTCTGTCTGTCTGAAATCTGTCATTTACTTGTAGAATACAGTGAAATCTCAGTATAGCTAACATCCTAAAAATATTTAATTGATATTTTATTTTGAAAAATACTTTATATTGAAAGCAAATATGCTTGGATTTCTATTAGTGTGAGTTTTAGCTGTGATTTGAGAGAAATGTGTACTTTTAACTGAAAAACGTTATACTGAGATTTCACTGTATACGAATTGTTTACAGTAGCATCCTAGATAAAAGAGCTCCAGCTAGCAGGGGGAAATAAACTTGTGTTGAGTTGAAATATCAAAGTATAATTTTATTGTTTTGAGTTGTATTAAGTGGAACTGAGTTCTTAAAAGTGTTGAAACATTTTTATTTTTCACATTTGAAAATGTGTGTGTAAACCGATGACTCCTTAAAAATTTCAAAAGAACTCATTAAATACTCCTTAATTTTTATATTCAAAATTCTGTATGAACCCTGTCCAAGTAGAACATTTTGGCAACTGAAAGGAAATATTGTATTGCTATTGGTGCATGACCTTCTGATTTTACAAGAGACAGTTTCTCTACATTGTAATATTAACACAATTTTTGTGTTAATATTATTTGTAATTTAAATAACCTTTTCATGCTGAGTGATTGCAATTTACATTAGCAATCCTAAATATTTAAACCAAAAACTAAGAGGTTTTTGTTGTATAATTTATATGTAAAGCATTGATAAAATAAGTTATTAAAGTTTCAAAAGTTTTTGTGCAAAATAATGAGGGTTGGTATTTTAGCCAGAACAAAACCAACTTTACACATCACTGTTCAGCAGTTGCATCCTATTTTAATGTATTTCTTTTTTCATGTTCACTTTTGATATTTATTATTTGACTAGAAACATTAGATTTTTCTTTCAGTTGTTCACTTAGTAATATATTTTAATGTTTTTAATGCACTAACAGAATCTGGGGATGATAAACAAGAAAATTGCTGGAGGCCTCCCAAACTTAGCCTTTGATACAAATAGTGAGTTTTCTTTTCTTTTTAAGCTATTTTTTATATTATAAGATTGTTTCCTTTTTCATATCACCACCATTATAAAAGGAAGTGTTTGTCTGTTTTCTGTGATCAAAGTCCTGACGAATCTAGGGCACTTACAGTAATGGGATTTGGCACACAAGTAGTCCAAATTTTTTTGCAATTTTTGGGACTCGCCAAATTTTAAATTTCAATCTAGAACATTTTAAAATGAATTTAATGAAATTTAATTATTATTCTTTTCTTTAGAATGGCAACACCATAAAGAGATAGCAGATTTTAATTTATTTTTTCTGTATTTCAGTTTGAACGCTTTCAGCCGAAGAACAAAACAAACTAAAAAGTTTTAACTGTGTTATCTAGTTCTTTTTTTCCCTATCTCCTAGATCGTTAGAGTTGAGTAAAAATTTTCATGGATTTGAAATCTACGGTAAATTTCACATTAGATCGATACCTAAAAATATGATTTTCTTTAAATGTATACTTTTTAAATTGTAACTTTTTTTTTCGCTTACGAATTTGACCTCGATCATGTTTGAGAAATCACAGATTTCAATTCCAGCCAAGGAAAGCAAAACAAATTTTCAAAAATTTTGACAAGGATTGTTTAGTTTTTTTCTGTTAAATCGGGATCGTTAAAGATAAATTGAAAATTTCGACTGATTTTAAATCTGCAGAAAATTTTACATTAGGTAGATCCTTATACATTTAATTTTCTTTTAATAGATAATTTTTAAATTAAATATTTATATTTTTGCAAGAGATTAGGACGTCATGCCGATTGGATCTCTTTGTGATTCGTATTTTTTCGCATTTGACCACAGGCAACGCCATTATGGCTGTTTTCCAATAGTCTACGAATTCGCAAACCAAATGGGAATTCCTATTTATCGATTGCAGAGCAAACCAAATTACGAATTTGTAGCAATCACCGGGTGTTAGCGAGCAGTGGTCACACCTGACCCCATGAAAAGAACTGTCACATGCAATGCTGTGCTGTCCACACAGTGGCTAGTCATTATAAAGTGTGTATGTTACTTGTTAAAATTGTTTCATAATCTTGTTAAGACCTTATTTTATCAGACTCAATAAAGTTGGGCTGGTCAATAATGAGTTGTATGTTCTTTTTGAGTTATAAAATGAGTTATTCTTCATTGAGTAATTTTTAAATATTATAGATATATATATATATATTGTTTATTTTATGAATCAGTATATTAGTTATATGAATATTTGTAGATCAATGCTGATATTTTATAACTAAATTGGTTCAATTTCCATGATTAATCATTTTTAAAGCTTAGGGGGTCCTATTTCTCAAGATCTTTAAATTAAAATCTCTTCAATTTTTTTATCTGGGTAAACTGTGTTTAAAGGTTTTTTTAATTTCAGGATTTAAAAAGAAGTGGAATATTTTCAAACATATTAAGTTATGAGTCAAACATATTTATATTTTAAATTACTTTTGATTTAAAATATTTCGTAGCTTTTTAGAACTTTTGTAATAACTTTAAATTCCATGCTTCCAGAAGTTTTTCATAATGTTTTTACTAAACTTGTTTTGTGTCTAAATTAATTTTTAGGACTTTATTAACCCTCCAATATGGCTTGGAAAAAATTTTTGTTGCTTAGTACGTGGCAAATATTTAGACATCTTGCTCGAAATATATTAGAGCTTGCACCTGCCACACACAATCAAATTTTAAGCTGACTCTGGCATGCTACTTAGAGGGTCAATTCATACTTACTTGTGAAGAGTTACTTTATGGAAAAAAATTCCATAGTTTTAAGAATTTTTCTGTAGTCAAGTAAAAATTTGAGAAATCAGCTTTAATAACACACATATATCATTAATTCAAATATTTAATTGCAAATTTGAAACATATATACAACACATTACATTATTTATAATTATTAATTTATATCATACATGAAAACAAATATAGAACTAATGTGTATGAAATAATTATGTATAAAAAATATTTAATAATTAAATTCAAGCACTTATCTATTTACACTTCTATAATTTGTAGGAGTGAATTTGTTTATTTGGGAAATGACTACTTATCTATGCGTACCATTTTGAGTTCTTGGGTTTACCTTTATTTTTCTCTGAAAATTTGATTTCTTTTTCTCTTTTAAGATTTTTATTCTAATCTCTTAAGAAATTAAGATAAAAATCTTTTTAATTTTTATTTTTTTGTTCTCTTTTTCAGGTATCTGTGGAAGCATTATGAACTTCTTGATAAATACATTGACTTTTAAGGACTTGATTGACATTGCATTTGGAAAGTTTGATGCTTTGAATAAATATAAAGAAAATTTCTCTCAATATATCCGCGATAAAATATTCCATTCTGATTCAATTGAGGAACATGCCTATGAAACAGTAGTTAACCAAGTATCTGAAGAAATGTTAACAATCTTGCATTCCTATATGGTAAGCTCGACTTTTTTTGCGATCTTGCAATATTTGGTTTTCAATATACTGTTGAAGGAAAATGCTTGAATCCTCAAATTTTTAACTTTTCCTACTGGCCAAATTGTTTTCGATCTCTTGTCAAAGATGGACAATATGCAGCTGCAGTTGAAGTAAGAATATTGAAGCCAATTTTTTGTTTTCCAAAAGTTGACTGTATTGCAGAGATGCCAACCTGCGATGAAAGTTTTACATAGTGCCAAAGAAAAAAAAATCCATAGTTTTAAGAATTTTTCTGTAGTCAAGTAAAAATTTGAGAAATCGGCTTTAATAACACACATATATCATTAATTCAAATATTTAATTGCAAATTTGAAACATATATGCAACACATTATATTATTTATAATTAATTTATATCATACATGAAAACACATATAGAACTAATGTGTATGAAAGAATTATGTATAAAAAATATTTAATAATTAAATTCAAGCACTTTTCTATTTACCAAAAAAGTATAATAATAATAATGACAAAAATACAGAAATAAGTAAACAAATTGATGTGTCGTAAAACAAGCAAAATTGAATTATTCTGGGGGAAAATAATTGTTTCCATATTTTGTAGTAGTTGGCATCTCTGCATATGCCATAGTGATCATGGTTTGACCATGTACTAAAATTACATAAGTATTAGGGAATTTGGTATCCATGTTTTTTAATTACTGGAATTTACTTCAGTATGTTCCTTTGCTTGTCTTCATATTCCATTTTGTAGTTTTAGCTTTCCTCGATCAGAATGTCATATTTAGACTGGTGATGTGTGTCCTCTAATTAATTTTTCTTTGCATGAAAGTTAGATTTGTTCTTGGGAAACATGCTTAGTGAACAAAATTTTTGCCCCTAATTGTTTTTGGATTTAATGTGTTTCACTAGTAAGCAGAATATGTTCTTTAACTCTTAGAATTTTAAATTATTTTCTATTTATTTTAAGTTCCTGTACAGTGACCTAAAAATTAAGGAAGTTTTATTTATATGTTTTAGGCTACTGTTGACACTCATCAAGGTATGGATTATAAAACTGCTCTGAGTTCTTTCTTTCGTCAGAATGTTCGTAAATTGATTGACACTGCTCTTGGCAAACCAGGTATTATAAATTGAATTTATATAAATAAAAAAATTTTACTTTTTTTATTTTGAGATGGAAAGAAAATTAACTGCTCGTTCCTTTTTATATCTAAGCAAAGCCAAATTAAATCAACTCTATGAAATAAACTTGTATTACAAACTTTACGTAAATGCTGTTTGAAGTTTCTTAATGAAATCTACTTTTAAAGAAACCTTAAAAAGGTTTAAAAAGCTTGTAACTATTTGCTGTCCATAACTATTATGATCTTTGTGTGCCTGTAGCTGAGGCCTTGGTTAATCCCCTCATTTAACATAAGAAAAACAAAATGCATTGTACCTATAAACAGGATGCCAGTATGGCCGCTTGTTCTTATACAGCACTGGATCAAATCAGATTGATTATTTTAGGTTGATTATCATTCAAATGGCAAATTTTAGTTAGTACAGTCGTTGAAATAATTTATGTCTAGCTTCTCTTAAGGCTCGCTTTACGCATTACTGCCTTTTTACATAGCTGTAGAGGGAAATTTCTTTGGCTAAGTTTCTGTTAACTGTCACTTTATACAAAATTCAAACATTTACTGCAGTCATCTAAATACGTTTTAATGACTTGGTTATATGTGCATAGGGCCACTATGTACATTATTGATTAAGTAGTATTTAGGTGTACTGGATGGTCTGCAATGTCAACATCAAACTTTGACTGGTTATCTTCATATCTTTAACCGCTGGTGCTGCCATAGCTTTTAAAATTGGGGAATGAGGCCGAGAGCTAGTTTTAGCTTCTCCATCATTTGAGACTGTTACTTTTCAGTCTTCAATAGGCAGAAACTATTACTGTTCAAAGTTTTGCTCCTTCCACTATTTCCTTCGTAAGACCAATGTTTCATGCGAGTAAGACACATGATCAAGGGATGACAAAAATTTAGAAGCCAGCCCAATTTTTTAGGAGTTGGGACCCTTGCAATACATATTATATTTTTTTCGAATACTGAGTATATTGCAGAACTCATTACCACACGCACAGTAAATAATATGCTATTCAAAGTGTAACTGAGGCAATAAAAAATAACATTTTCAGGGTTCCCACAGGTGTTTATAAGTGCTTATTTTGACCTTCCGTTTCTAAGAGCCGTTAGAAGTGCTTATTTTTCGTCAATAGTCCTTAGGAGGTGCTTATTTTCCTTTAAAACAAAATTCAGTTTTCAAATGACGATATTTTTTCACAATATTTCTGACCTCTTTTTAGCAGACGATCAGCGATAAAACTGCTTACGAGTAGGGCATTTACGATGATTCAGGAACTGGCATGCTTGAATGGCAACCCTTCATACGCAATATACAAATCGTCAATCGACTCTTGATGAGCGTGTAAATAAACTCGAAAACTCGTGAAAATTGGGTCTGTTTTCGACTTGCAATGCATGTGGCTCTCCCAACGCACAAAATAGTTGCCCTGCTAGGCAAACTAGAATACGATCGTCAAATGTTAATTAATTTTGTTTTATTCCCTTGCCCGTGAGTGCAATGGTTTAAAAAGTTGTTAAAATTATTGGGAAGAAAATGTTTAAGTGGTTGGTGATTCAAAAACAATATTAAGATAATTTATTTTAATTAATCTGCTACCTAAGTGGCAACCTGATGTGTTGCAATTTTTTTTAAATCTAGCTTTTTTATACTTCTAATTCGTTGTAAAAACTATCTCAGTAAAGTTGAGTAAAGAAAAAATTTGAAGATTTTCGAGAGTGATTCTGCTATTAAAAGTTGAAGCAATCGGTTATCAGTTCCGGAAAAAGAACTGAACCTGATCGATTGAAAAAACCTTGGAGGGAAAGATAGCAAAAGCGTAAACCAGAGTGCTAGACAACCGGGAAGAGTCATTTGAAAACTGAAAATTTCGGACTCTCATCGTATTTGGTCGCTGACCAAAAACGAAAGTAATTTTTCATGCTTTCTAATTTTTTTCTCTTTGTATCCTGGTGACAAATACTCAATGGCCGATTGTGCTTAAATTTCACTTTGCTTTTGTTATGATATGCTCAATCTGTTTCCATCATCAGCCTATAGGATTATTTTCAAATTAATTTTTTTTTTTTATTAAAATGCACTATATATCTATTCAATAAAATTCCATTTAGTTGTTTTTAACCATATCATAAATTTTATAAATTTATCATAGTTTTTCCATAGCTCTTATGATCTGCTTCAGTTCACAGGAAAAAGATTTATTCAAAAATCATTCGGTCTCCGATACAGTCAAATTTGACTCTGACGTATACAATTCTTATCCATCCTTTTAGTAAAGGAATCGTTTGCCCCTAATTTTATTTAATTGAAACCTTTGATGTGCCCATAAATGAATTTACTTCTTGTTTTCATTACGAATTTATGAAAGTGTATTATAAAATAATTGCTGGGTTAATTTCCATTCCATAAGCGGGCTGAAGCTACAGACATAACAAGGTAAGCAATTTAATTTGAAAAACAAAAAGAAGTTTAAAATAAAAAAATTAGGAAATTTTCAAAAATGAAAGTGTTGGTGGATTAGGTAGGAGCTACCCAGGCAACACAAAATTATTTTTCCATCGTATGAGTAGCAGTATGCTAAATAATTGTTCATTCACTCCCCCAAAGACCATTAAAAAGCAAATTCAAAATACTCTCTTTATATTAAAAAAAGTAAGTCCTTATTTTGTTCTAGAAAGTGTTTAGAAAGTCCTTATTTTTAATTAGGAAAAAAGAGTGGGAACCCTGATTTTTATTATCTACATGAGACATTTTACTCCATTTGTTACCTTTTATAGACTAAAAAATCATTTTTTTTTTCATGAAAAATGAACATTTCTTACAGAAACAGAAAATTTAGGCAACAGACCAGATTTTTTAGGTGACCTGGTGCCCGGGATTTGTCGTGACTTGCGTATGATATTCCAAACGTTTAGAAAAAAATTGCTAGCCTTATGGCGACTCGTCAAAAAATGTTCACAACTGGGCAAGGGAATAATTTTTGTGTTAACAGAATTTAAAATTGAGAGAAACGTTCAAGTTACCTTGAATGTTGTTTCTAGGTGATTAATTGCATCAAATGTAAAGGATTTCTCATTATTATGAAATCTTGGAGCCCTCTCATCTTGTTGTTTCATGTCTCCAGTTCTATGGTAGCCTGACAAAAATGATTACCTACACAAGTGTTGAGCAAATAATTAAAAGTCTTAAAATAACATTCAATTGTTGGTATAAGAATTATGGGTTGGCAAACAGCAAAAGAGACTATTCATAAAACACATACATGTAATTTTGCTCAAACAAAATCAGAAAAAGATAGTTACAATATAGATATAGCAGCTAATGCTTTATACTAGATTTACATTTACCATTTTGCATGATTTTATGCAAATCTGAAAAATATTAGATGTGTGCATATGTAAATGAGCCCAATATTGATAATATGAACTTTTATCAAATCCTGTACAGTGATGAAAAAATTTGTATTTTGCTCAAATGATGTGGTTTATAATCTAACCTTAAAAACTACAGTGTGAATACAAGAATTGCTTGAAATGCAAAATTTAGTTTTAAAATACCAATGTAATATAATTCTTATTCCCTTTTAGAAAAAACTTTGTTCTGAAGTTTAAAATAAAAGTTCCAGTTTTAAGCAATTATTCTGAAATTAATGTTTTTTAACTAATATTTAAAAAATAATCTCCTGTCAATAGTATCTGGAACATATCCGCTTGAAAAATATTAATTTCAAAGTAATGTTTCTTGTGTATGATTATATCTCACTAATCACTTATAATTGATCATAACTTTATTCTTAAATAATTTGGATTGCTTCCATAGAACATTTGTACTAAATATATCAATATTCTCAAATTGCAGATAGATTTAAAGGTACAATTTCCTAAAAAATGTATATATGCTTTTTCCCATCTTGTGTTTAAGATATTGCAATCATTCACACTTGTTGTAATCAAATTTTGTGTTAATGCTTCATCTAATATTTGAGTGAAATTCCTCAAAATTAATTAAGAATTTCTCTTTATTTACTTGTTTTAGAAGACTCTTCATTGCCTTTTGGTGTCCATTTAATTACAACGCTTCATTTAATTTTCCGAGAATTTCTTTACATCAATGATCTGTTTACTGTCAATGGCACTGATGTACTAAGAGGCATGGCTGTGGCAGCAATTGTAAGTATATTTTTTACGGCTTCAGTTGACTTTAGTTAGTTAAGGTTTTAGACTTTTGTAAAGTAATATATTTTGGTATAAATGCCACAGTCAATCTATCGCCTTATTTAAAAAATTGACTTGTCCAAGATCATGCGACTCAACTGCCATTTCACGGATACTATAACACAAGATTCTTATACGACAGTTAACTTTTACTCCTGCCTAGAAATATTAATTTCTCGGAATAATTGTTCTTCAGGTGAAGAGTAACTAAAAATTTTCTTCTACGGCATAAAAATGTTTAATGCCATGCAATGTTTTTTTAATCGATAACATGCATATATAAATGAAAAATATATAAAGTTTAGAAATGTAATACTTCTGAGACTAACATTTGTAATAAAAAAAGCATTTTGGTTATTTTATGCTCTTTTCAACAATTTTACTCAAAGTGTGAATTATTTACTTTTATAACACATGTAGTTTCTCCAAGTTCACTTGAAAGAGTTCGTTTTCAATCTACTCCTCCAATAAGTTAATTATAGTAATATTATGTAGAAAAATCATATCTCTAGACTTCACCTTTGCAAAAGCATTATCAGTAATAAATGAAAAATTTATCGTGACTTTTAATAAAAATTAACAACTAAACACTGTGTGTTTTATAGAAATTATTTTTATATACTGTGAATGTTACTTAAAATAGACTTCAGGTTCATTTCTGCAATCAATAAATTTCACTTTCTTGAAAAATGAGGTTTTAAGTAGAAAATTTTGTAACACATTCTCCAAAATTTTAATGTTTGGAGAATATTCTCTAGTCATCACTGACAATTATCAGGAATTTGACTGCTCGTGGTGACATGATGTATAAAAATATGAGTGAATGCACATTTCATTAACTATTACCTCATTAGGATAGTAGGCATTGTTTTGAAGTTAAATTATTTAATTTTCCTAACTTATTGTAAAAAATGCCAGAATGTGTGTGTTCAATTCAGAGCTTTAAATGGATCAGCTCAGGTTTAAAAAATTAATGCATGTTGGAACATTCAAATGATATAAAAATAAATTTAAATGTAACTAAAAACTGATTTAAGTTATTGTTTATTCAGGGTGGTAACAGAACCTGTAAAACCGGGAAATCAGGAAACTTTTTATTTCTGGAAAAATCAGGGAAAATTTCCAAATTTTACAAAAAAATCAGGGAAATTTTGACAATTTAAACGGCTACCACTATCATTTGTCTTATTTAGAGATGCGTGATTACGAGTACTTTTGAGAACAGAATAAATTGTATTCGCCGAAATTGTAATTCAAATCAAGAACCTCAACGTCGTAATTTTTTAACACCGCGAAAACCGCTGCCGCCATTTTTTTTCGCTGCTGCAGCGTCTTGGTCGCTGTGAGGCTAGCGATACAGCTTGTGGGATACAATTTTAAATTTGTGTAACAAATGATGTTTTTTGTGTATTAAATTAATTATTTTTGTTTGCATTTACATTTTAGTAGAATTTGTTATGTATATTTGCATTTGTTTTCGATGAATAGTGTGACAATATAGGGTCAGGTGTAAAAAGTTCACAATCATAGTATTTCGCATTTTTTCTCCAGTTTTTTCAATTGCAATTATAAGAGTTTCATTAGGGTTTCCAACCCTTACAATAACAATTAAAATATCTGTAGAGAAAAAATACAAAATTTTTGTGGAGAATGATCCTTTTACACCCTTTGACCCTGAATATTTAAAATAGTGTTGTGTGGATACTGTATATCGATACTAATCACGGATCACGACATTTCTTAAGGAATTGGAAAATCAGGGAAATTTTTTTAAGGATTTTGTTGCCACCCTGTTATTTCTTAATCACTATCTATGTAAGCATCCTTTTTTTATGTTTCCTTGACACGTTTAGTCAATTAAATGTTGATAATTTTTTTTTAGGAATCTTCAACTGCTGAGATTAGTTACCCACATCAATTAGCAGTGAGCACTTTGTTAATGCAATGCATTTCAAAAGCGATGCAGTATTCTGTCTCCAGGACATCTAGGGCCTCTACTACTACATCCAATACCAAAAAACCTCTTGCGCCTGGCTTTTCAAGAATCGGCCAAAGAACCACTCCAAATGACCCAAACAAGAAGGCTGCTCCAGCAAAGTCGAGTACATCAGAGACTTCTCGGCTAACTAGAATTACAGTAATATGTCTATATATATATTTCACTTACATGTAGGGGGCACAGAAACAGCATTAAATATGTATTGGCAAATGGCAACAAACAGATATAAACGGTTCTAAATAAACCCCTACTAGATTCATTTGATGTTTAAAATATACATTAAAAACTAAATGGGAATTTGTAACCTATTGGATAACAGCTATCACGGCGTTGTCAAATGCTGCCAAATTCGAACTGTGAAGAGATCCAATCGGCGTTGTGTCGCAATCTCTTGCGAAAATATAAATATTTAATTGAAAAATTATTTATTAAAAGAAAATTAAGCTTATAAGGTATCTATCTGGTGTAAAATGTTCCGCAGAGTTCAAATCTGTTCTATCTTTAAGAATCGCTGTGATAGAAAAAAGCACTGAAGAATGTCAGTCATAACTTTAATTTTTTTTTTCTTCACTCGAATCCATTTCTCAGGAAATCAATGAATTAATCTTGAATCAAACGAAGGTCATTCATTGCGGCAGTGTTCATATTGAGAAAAAATATAAAAGTGTCACTTAAGGACAGTTATTTATTTAAAGAAAATCATAATTTTAAGTATCTATCTAATATAAAATTTTCCGCAGATTTCAAATCCGTTGAAATTTTTACTCCATCTTTAACGACCTATGAGATAGAAAAAAATAACTACATAACTCCAGTTAAACTTTTTATTTGTTTTGTTCTTCAGACGAAAAACACGGAAAAAATAAATTGAGAATCTGCCATCTCTTTATGGTGTTGTTATTCCAAAGAAAACAATAATTATTAAATTATTTTAGATTGAATTTTAAAATTCGGCCCAACCCAAAAATTGCAGAAAATTTGGATTACTTGTGTGCGAAATCTCATTACTGTAAGTGCCATAGATTTGTCAGGACTTTGTTCACATTAAACAGATAAACACTTCCTTTTATAATACTAGAGATATAATAGACATTTTTAGAACGCATAAGAATCGGAGAAAATAAAAATATTTTCTAGAGTTTTCTATTTTGACCAATGAAATATTGCAGGTTTTCCACAAACCCCTTGAAAACTTTGTCATGGACCATCCTTAGGGAACCACTGGTCTAGAATTCACCCATGGGCTTAGGGAAATGAGCTAAATTGAGTATTTACAGACTTGACTTCATCTTTATGATGATCATTGAGTGCTTAGATCTTGGTGTCGTGTTTTGAAAATATGTATTTGAATTCAATTAGTAATTCACTTTATTTGAATGGACATCGGATGGAAACTAATTATTTGTATTAAGCAAGTTTGTCTCCATAATTTTGATTTGAAAATTTAAAGAACTATTTTAAAGCTCAAACTCTTTATGAAATATTTCATTTCCACCACCCATTTTAAATTTCCAATTGTACTCTAATAAGGTCTTATTTTCAATATTTTTCGGCAAGTTAAGTTTCCAGTTTGATGTTATTCTTGTTAAATTTGCATCATGCACTATATATGAATAACAATTAGTTATGATGGTTTTGAGCATGTAATAAAACAACAAGTTAGTGTTGTACCGTGAATTAAATTAAATATATATTATCTGGTGCAGAAATTTCATATATAAAGTGTTTGTAATTGACATTTATATCTTCTCCATAAAGGAAAGTGCATATGTAGTTCTGAAGAGAATTGGGATGAAGAATGTATTTTACTAGATGCATGGCAATGAAGGTCAATTTTCTGATATTGTTTTGGAATTTCATAGAAGTGATCACTAAAAAGGAAAAAATAGTGCTACAAAGGTGTGAATAGGAAATTTTATCTAGGTATAATGATCAGGAAAAATAACAAAAAGTATGAGATTGTGTAAGATTACATATTAGAAATGGATATCATGTGTTTAGAAAGCAAGTTAATGGTTAACTGAAACATTTTACCAAATGACTGTTTCTGATATTTTTAAAATTAGGTTGCAAAGAAACTATTTAGCCTATGTACCAAACAGGTGGTTTTGAGCACCAGTTAACAAATCTTGGTTTATATTTTTCAAACATTTCAACAATGTAATTATATTTGTATCTCATTTTGTTCAAGTACTGGTAAAAATTTGTCCCCAAAAAAGTTATTTGAGTTGATATGCCTTCAAATTGTTAAAAGCATATTATTTTGATTAATATATTGCTTTAATCATTTTGGAGCAAGTAAAGAATAACTCAAAAATAATGTTACAATGTTCTATCTAATGGTCCAAGTTACAACACTCCCTTACTCAGAAAGTTTGACATGTTTAAGGGAACTCAAAACCTGGGTTTTTAATACACTTGTATTTGCTATCGGTACACAGATCACATAATCTAGGATATTGCAACTCTAATTCCTCTTGGTGTTCACTTCATAACTATGTTCCGAGGAATCTTTATACACTTCATGGCACAGAAATCGGTGTTATTTGTAGTGTTGAATAGCAACAATGGATGTAAACAATATAAAATTGATTTCGGAAGTTTCATACGCCCATTTTGCCACTTAGCTTAAATATGCTTGGATTGCTATGGAGCTGCATAATATGGCTAAAGCTAAACAAAAGAGCTTGCCATTCTAATGAAATTCATCAGCAAGCAAAGTAAAGAAGTGTGAAAAATGTTGAATTGCCTTTGAACAAGGGAATGGGATGATAGTGAAGATGCCCAGAATCCTATTTTAGTAACATGACTGAGTTTATGCCATGCATTTTATTGGAAATAAGAAATAACACCAGTTTAAGATAATTTTCCTTTGAAATGCTCATATTTTTGTAGTTTTTATTTTTTATTTTTATTATTTCAAGGTATAAAATCCATTTATATGAATGTGGATGCTATATTCAATTAAAAATGAATTGGAAGGTATGAAATGGGAATAACAACACTTTGCATCAATAGCAAAAAAGTTTAGTGCATATGCTATATGCAAGTTTACATAAAAATGTATGGGTTTACAATTTTAGCATAGAAAGTGAGCAATCATTTTTTAAAAATTAAATGGAAAAGTTTTTATTTATTTTTTACATTTTGTAGTATATATAAATGGATATTAGTGCATTCACAGAATTAAACTAGATTACCTCAGTGAGTTTCTTAAATACATGTGCATCTGTGTCATACATGATCTCTAATATGTATTAATCACCAGATTAAATCTTTTGCAGCATGGAATAAGGAGAGCAAATTTTGTTGAAGCTTTGGGGGTAAATGAAGCTTTATCTGGTGGACTATCTGGAAACAGAGCTGCTCCTACACTTGCAGCTTTTGCACGGATTGCAGAACAGACAACTGCCCACCTTAGAAACAATGCCAGACAAATTGATAGCCCTCCTGTTCGTGGCCTTGCTGAAGTTGTCATTGGTTCTGATGCATGGCATAGCTCAGTTCCTCGTGTGAGTGTTTTTTATTCTTGTTCTTTCCCCCATTTTTACTAAAATTTGGACAAAAGAAGTAATTTTTTAAATTGTAATTTATGTAATTTTATTTTTTTTATGCAAATCTTTTACAGTATTACCATTTTTATGCAAACATATTTCGGGGAAAATATGTTTAAAATCATTGGACTCAAATATTTGGAAATAAATTAATACTCAAACTTCTTGAGTATGATTTATTTCAACACTCCAGGGTTTCCACGGGTCTGAGAAAATGCTTATTTTGACCTTCCATTTTTAAAGATCCTTGGAAGTACTTATTTTTCATCAATAAAGATACTACAAATTAAAAATTATGGAAAATAATGAAAATTCTTAGGATTTTATCACATGGACAAGCGAAAGTAGAATGTGGGTTCACTGCAAATAAAATGTTCTTCCTTTGGAAGAACAATGCAAAATTTAAAACCAGAAGTTTAGAAAACAGTAAAAAAAGGAAAATAGAACTAAACTATTTAAAATCTAAAAAGCTTTTATTCAAGCTGATATTACAGATATGGGAAGTTCACAAAAGAACTGTCTGATAAGGAAAAATCTCCTAAAAGTATTTCCCAAAAACAAATGCACTGCAAAGAGATATTAGGTGTACAGCTTTGATTCCGCCGTTTTCCTTTAGATGGCTTTAGCGGTAAGTAGTGGTCGAAATAAATAGATGATAGACGTCAAGCAATAAACTTGGACATCTGGCAACATAAACCCATAGAAACATTTGTCGATTTGTGTCTGCATCATAAAGTTATTCACGATTTAAAATGTCAGTTTACGAGCCAAATTCTCGTCATTTGCGGGAGGTTTTAATTTTCTGCTTCAATATGAAGAAATCTACGTCTGAGGCTCATCGAATGCTCTCAAATACTTAGGGTGAGGCCGCTATTAGTAAAAGAACGTGTCGTGATTGGTTTCAACGCTTAAAGAACAGTGATTTTCGCGTCAAAGACCGGCATAGCTGTGGAAGAGAGAAGTTTTTCGAAGATGCTGAATTGGAGGCATTACTTAATGAAGGCTCGTGTCAAAGTCAAAAAGATTTGGCACGACTATTGTGAGTGACTCAACAAGCAATTTCAAAACGCCTCAAAGACATGGGAATGATTCAGAAGCAAGGAAATTGGGTACCATACAAGTTGAAACTGAGAGATGTTAAACGGCGTTTGTGTGAACAGCTGCTTGAAAGGCAAAGACGGAAGGGATTTCTGCATCCCATTGTGACTGGGGACGAAAAATGGGTTCATTAGTATAACCCCAAGAGCAGAAATCATGGGGATATTCCTACCATGCTTCCACGTTGACGGCCAAACTGAATATTCACGGCTCCAAGGTCTTGCTCTGTATTTGGTGGGACCAGCTTGGCATAGTGTATTATGAGCTGTTAAAACCGAGTGAAACAATCATGGGCGATCGTTATCAATCGTAATTAATGAGTTTGAGCAGAGCATTGAAAGACAAATGGCCGCAATACAACGAAAGACACAATAAAGTGATTTTGCAGCATCACAATCCTCGTCCCCATGTTGCGAAAGTGGTCAAGACATACTTGGAAACGTTAAAAAGGGAAGTCCTACTCCACCCGCCGTATTCTCCAGACGTTGCTCCCTCTGACTATCACTTGTTTCGATCAATGGCTCATGGCCTGGCTGACCAGCACTTCCGGTCTTATGAAGAAGTAAAAAATTGAATCAATTCGTGTATCGCTTAAAAAAATGACCAGTGTTTTCAACACGGGATTCATACTCTGCCCGAAAGATGTGAGAAAGTAGTGGCCACCGATGGACAATACTTTGAATCATGAATGTATAACCAGTTTTTTACAATAAAACCTCGGAATTTCGGGGGGGGGGGACGGCAGAAGCAAAGTTGTATACCTAATATAAAAGATCCAAAATTAAGGAATTAGGTAGTCAGATTTCTAAAATTAAAAATAAGTCAATTGAAAAACAGGTGACTTTCAGGATTTATTCTGATTTCAGGATTTAAAAACTATTTTTTTTTTCATTGACATGTGATGGAAATTTAGAAGAATTTTTAATGATTTTTGTTACACAGTGGGGAAACTCCCAATTATCCAGATCAATTGGGACCAAACCTCATCCTTGATAATTAACAGAAAAATGTTATTTCTTAATAAATAAAACGAATTTTGCTTTAGTATGTCATGTAAATTAATGACTGAAAACAATTTTGTACATTTTATTGTTACATACTGCAGGGCTCGAAATACCCGGGTGCACTGTGCACATGAAAATAAAATTGTGCACCTAATTTTTTCCTGCTAGGCGCACCTGTGCACCTAATTTAAAAACTTAGGTGCACCTGTATTAAAAAATATATTTCGAGGCCTGACATACTGTATTATGTATCATTGCTTGAAAATATTGGTCAGTCAGTTTTGCTGTCTACTCGTTTCCGTGCAGCCAAATCTCACGTGCTCTTGGCAGTGAGTAGCTGTAGATGGTGTCGCACTCTCAGGAAACTGCTCCATCCATTGTAGCTCTGTGTCTCAAACCATTCAAACGCCTTACTAGCTGACTATCCCGCGTCTGGTTGAGTAGCAATATCGTCATCAATGAGGTCAACATTATTTCAGGTACCGAAGATTCACACACCAGCCACTTGCCTGTGTCCTCTGAACTCCACTCAGAATGTCCAGGAATTTTTACTATGCTTCTTATGTCCTCAACTGACACTTTGACCTCCTTTTTTTTTTTATTATTTTTTTTATTATTATTATCATTTACCAATAAAGAAACGTAAAATGTGGATTTTGTTGATTTCTTTTTTTCTTAAGGCAATCCAGATTAATTGGAGTTCTGGGGGTGTTTTTTGTATTTTATTTGTTATAATCAATAAAGTTACATTTGTTCATTCTAATTAATTTTACCCTCCACTACTTGCATGTTGCTGATATGTGTACACTTAAATGCCCATATGGTAACTGCTGATATTTGTAAATATCAAACTGGGTTTATTTTGAAAAATCTTATTTTTGTGTTGCATTATTTTGTGTATAATTTGAAAAATAGACTTGAATTTTAAATGTTTTACATACTACTGTTCTTATAAGATTAAACAATCTGCAAGAGCAGCCCCACCTGGTCGGAAGTCATGTATTAAATTGTACAATACAGCTATTACATGTTTTATTTAAGTGCTTAGAAAGTCCTTATTTTTAGTTTGAAGAAAGAGTGGGAACCCTGGTTCAACTTCAATCCTTACAACAGTATCACATTCTGTATTTTAGTCTGATCTAAAACTTCCTTTCACATCATTACCATTTAACTGAATTTTGATTCATAGTAAACTGAATTTTCATATTGATGACATTTCTCACACATGGTAAACTTTCAGGACTGGGTACCCATCATAGCTAGAGATGTTCAACGACAGAGAAGACAAGCTCCACAGGCTCCATTTAGTAATGCCTATTTAAGTGGCATGCCATCAAAAAGAAGGAAGGTTCGTGTGTGCTATTTTTTCATTTCTATTGAAGTAATTTAAATCAACATATTTGTTGCATCTATTAAGTATCAATTTCAATTGCTACTGGCTGAAGATGCTAGTAAATTTCTCTGGCAAAATTTTCAATGGCTTAATATTATTTTTCTATTACTAGTTGTGATGTTTGTGTCTTTTCAAATTTTTGCAGATAGTTAAATTATGTTGTTTTAATAATTGTTGTGTACACTTTATAATTTACAAAAAAAAAATGGTCATAAATAGATTTAGATGGGGGGAAAACTCGAAGAAAATAATATGGAACCTGAAACTAGATTCAGTATAATTATTGGAATCTTAACACTAATCAATGATTTAAAATTGATACTACATACTTTAATTCAATTATTATTTTTTATCAAATGGCGGGAATTGTTGATTTGTAATCATTTTGCCACTATAAGGCCAGAAGTGATGGCCACTTGTAAAGGAGCAACCATGATTACCCTTAACATAAACAGTACAATTTACTACTATGCCCTGACCCCGAATTCGAACCGGGAACCTTCCAATCCAGAGTCCAACACCTTAACCACTAGATCGGTCAGTCGGCAAATTAGGCACACACACAATAGCAGTATACCTAATTATTTTACTTTGAAAAAAATTAGACAATATCAAATAAAATCTGACTGTCAAATTACTTATAACTCCTGTATTTTATTGAATTTTTCAAAAAAAAAAATTTTTTAATTATTTCTGTTGCTAAATAAATATTAATTTATTTGGCAACAGAAATTTCAGCAGGCAATTTTGTCAACAGTCTTATTCACGCAATTCCATGCTCTCTTGAGCAATTATTAGGTGTTAAATTATTTCCCATTGCAGCTTAACAAGCATTTAAATTTTTTTCAACTGAGATTTATAGTCAATTTGTACTTCAAAAATATTATAATTACATTTGCATTGGGAACTTTTGTGTAATTTTTCCAGCACAAACTGCCAGTTTATTCTCAGCACGTGCTTTTTGAAAGCTAATTATGTTAATTCTTTTTTTATCAGGAATGTTTTGAATTGCTTTTTAAAGAATTCTCATCCTTTAGATAATGACGAACGGTAGCCCAACCTTATTAGAACCCTCCCAAAGTGCCCTATCAGACTTGCTTCTCCAGTCCATTTCCAGTGCAGATGTGAAGCCCAAAACCAACATTGAAGAAGTGAAAAAGGATGCATCTCAAGATGCACCTCTCCAGGCTTCATTCAATGAGCATATGAAGCAAGTCATTCGAGAAAGACTCCACTGCGACGTGGATTACTGTTCAGAGCGCTTTCCGAACTCTGAAAAATACTTCAATTAACTGTCTTGCAAACTTTTTACTTCACTTTGTTATGTGGGATCACAAACTAGATCTGGAAGGCAGATGATATATGGGATGTGAATGGACTGCCCTGCTTGTGTTATTTTCTTAAGGACTGGTAATTTTTTGAGGGTCTCAAGACTAGCAATATTTTACTGTATTGTATCATTTTTAGCAGTTTTAATTTTTCCAAGTTCTTACTCTAGTTCATAGTATCTCTGTTGTAAGTTTATTAATTTTGTAAATTATGAAGCCTTGTTATTTGTGGAAAAATTAGATGTCACCTTCAAAAATTTATGCTAGAAAATTTCCAAAAGTAATAAAATGTGTAATATTTGACTTGGCTTTCCATATTACTGAACCTCTTTATTTGCTTATGTCTAATTATAACCAGTGATTTTATATTTGTAATGAAAATCGAAAGTAATTCATTAGATCTGAATATTAATGGATTCAAAATAATTTCAGAGAACCATTTACATTCATTGGCTGACCAGGAAATAAATTTCTGAGAAGTATGGTAGAGGGTAGTTAGATAAACTGCACAATTGCCTAATAAATCTTTAAAGTACAAAGATTGTCTGGCTGTTTCAGGTGCATAATTTTCAATAAAAATTGCATTGGAAGGTAGTTTGAAGTAAGCCTTAACCATGACATTACAGGATGGAAAAGGCTTTCTTGTGAAGAAATACTCACCCAAGGCATCTTCAACTGTAATCAGATTCTGAGTTATGATTGGTGAGAGATGTTAAAATATCATTAATTTTTAACTATTTTAGATCTAGCTCAAATGATATTTTAAGCTTAATATGAATGTAGCTGCAAAATACTTATTTAATGCCATCTAACAATTCCTATACATTTATGCAGTTAATTTATTACATAAAGGAAAAATATACAAAATAGATTTACTTTTCTAAAATGGCTTGTTTTGTTTACTAATGAGCTTTGCACATAAAATTGCAGAATTTCATTTTTTATCAAAGGATTTCATGTCCATCTATTTTTTATTCAGCAACAGGTTTGGCAAAAAGATATGATTTTGTTCTAGAAAATATCTTACTATTTAACATTTATCATTTTATTTGGTCTTGAAGCTTACATGAAATTAATTATCTAAAGCAGTGGTGCGCAAACTATTTTAATCCCCCCCCCCTCCATTTTGTGTACTATTTTGTCGCAAACCCTGGATAGACAGTAGACGTTTTTTTTAATCATCTACATAGTTGAAGTTGAATTCATTTTGGGATTTGCACTTATGTTTCTGCCTTATTAACAATCTGAATAAAAAACATCATTTCATTAATCACTTGTTTTATTTATGCTTATATGGTTATAAATATTTTTTTAATGCAAATGCTTTTAAAAAACTGTACATCATAAGAATTCAATGTGAGGTATGTGCTTGCAACTAGTTCATGATTGCTTCTATGTTCGGATCTGTATTGGAAATAGCAAGCCGTAAGTCATCCTCTGGATCCAATCAGGATCAATATTTTATTTTAATGGAAACTAATTTTTAAATGCCAGTTTCCGAAAGTAGGTCTATGCAAACTGAATCAAACATTACTTGCCTTTTTCTTCAAATCGGCATATTCATTTCCAATCCATAACCAAAAATTTTGGCAAGTCAGAGACTTATGTTGAATGCACAGTGCTTCATCACTTGAAACATCAACTAACTGTTCTTTTTCATTTAAAGATATATTGGATTTTAAAATATCAAACGAAAATGGATCACTACGTATCCAACCTAATTCGTTATCTGAAAATTTTGTGAAAAGTTTTATCGTATGACGAGAAATGATGGTTTTAAATAACAAGAAATCTATATTATTTTTTTAGTAAATTCTGAAAAGCACAGGAACAGGTCTCTTGTTTTTGTTCAATTCTTCTTGCCAATGTATCAGCTTTTTCTTAAAAGCTTCAATTTTACTGCTCAATGTTAAAATATTTGTACTCTCTCCCTGTATAGTGTACCCTCATGTAAGAATTAGATGGACAGCTGGTTTAAAATTAAACTATTTATTTAGATAATTAAAATATTTACAAGTAAGTTAAAAGTTAGGGCACAGCCATCCACAATCGAAAACCTGCCTGGAGCTAAAGCAACAATGGCTCTCCACAAAACTGAGACATCTGTCTCTCGTCGAATTCAGAATCAGTCTCCTTCTCAAATCCCCGTTCTCTTGGGTCCGCAGAACCGCAGCTGCGAACGGGAGGGGGGTGAATTCCGAGCCCTGGCAAGAGATGTTTATGTCCTCTACAGAACTGAAGACACCCCCACACATGCAAATGCCGACTTGAGTTTCCAAAAGCTAATCTCCATTCCAGACATGGGATTCGGGAACCGACGGAACTCCAGCTGTGTCGATGGGAAAATCGTTCCTGAAAACGCACAGAACGGTTTATTGCATCTCTGAACTCAATTGCCAGACACAAGGGGAAGGAAAAAGGGGTGGGCCAACGGAACGCCAGGCGGCTGATGAGAAAAACTCTCTTTCGTTATTTTGTCAAAAGCACACTCGCAAACTCTGAAGTTGATGTTGTCACCGTCTGGATGTTGATGCACATTCCAGCATCCATGTGTTAGAGAAAAAGGGTCGGCTAGTATCATATGGTACAATACCTAAATTCAAATCGTTAAGTTTTTCAACAAAGTCAACCATGTAACTGATTTTCCAAGCCAATCTTCATTAATGAATAAATTTGCCAATACATGTTTCTTTTCAACCAAAAAAATGTAAACTTCCAATACATGTTACTTTTCAACCAAAAAAAATGTAAACTTCCAATACATGTTTCTTTTCAACCAAAAAAATGGAAACTTCGTTTTTCAAATCGAAAATACTTTGCAGTATTTTGCCACGTAAGAGCCATCTTACTTCAGAATGTAGTAATAATGTCTTGAATGAAAAACCATCTCATAGAGAATTGAAAAGAGACGACTGGTTAGGGTGCTGCTGCTTTTAATGGTAATTAATTACAATAATGTACTTTAATATCTTGTGCAATTCTTCATCAATGTCTTTTGCAACAAGAGCTTGTCTATGTATCATTCAATCGTCGATTACTATATGGGGAGCAATTTTCTTTATTAACTCTCTTAGTCTTTTATTACTACCTGTTCATGCTGAAGCACCATCAGTGCAAACTGCGACACAGTGTCCAGGTGAGGTCATTTGATACAAAATATTTATTAATAATTTCAAATATTTTCTCTCCATTTTTTTTCCCCCAATTTTTTATGACTTAAAAATCTTCTGATATGTCTTCTTCATAAACGTATCTCGAACAATTGAGAGTATGGTATTGTCAGTAGTTTCGTCAAACTTTGGAGCAAATACAGTAGTTTTGGAGAGTAATGAATTTTACTGAACTCATTCTATATCACATGATATGGCGGAAATTCGGCGATAAATGGTACATCTTGATGGTATCAGTTTTAAATCATTACCATATTTTTCTACATGCACAATTGATGTCATTTTAATTGCTGAAGGAAGAATGAGCAATTCTCCAATTGTATGTGGTTTCAAATTTTTCCGTATTAAATATGAAACTTATAAGAATACCTTTAAAGCCTTCTCAGGAATTGAGTATTTTTTCAAAAATAATTTTTATACTTTCAGCCCTTTTTTTATTTCTTTAATGTTTTAGATTCATTTGCTTTTTTTTTGCATATGACCGTATAAACTTGGAATTGAATCCATATACTGTGCAATGGTCGGAAGTGATGGCCATTTGTGAAGGAGCACACAATGGGCAGCCATCATTGCTCCTAACATAGGGCAGCACAATTTATATCCATGCCACGGACTCGAACCGAGAACCTTCCGATCCAGAGGCCAACACCTTAAGACCCGGTTGATCGGCCAGATTTATTTGATAATTCTTTTTATTTTGATTTCTAAATATCTTTTTAATTTAGCAGGTTTCATACTTTCATTTGCTAATTTATCCCTGAAATTAACACACAACCGATATCCTTTCCCATTAACAACACAATATAGAAAATCCATATTTAATAAACACTTGACATTTTGTTCGATATTTTTTTTAATGTAAAAACAGTGCCATTGGATTCATCCACAGTTTTTCTAAGTTCATTGGGGGTATGTTGGTCCATCATTCTCATTTGTATTTTCATTATTTTTATTTTCTGGACATGTGGTACCTATTTTTAGCCATTTATCCATTACGAGGATATTAAAACTAAATTATAAATATACAATATTTTTTTTTGCATTTGTTCAATTACGTGCAGCTACCACATGGAAGAAAATAAAGTCCAAGATTACTCTGTATAAATCATGTTTTTTTGTAGCCTATTCAAATGAGAATTAAAGAAAAGAAAACTTAATTATATATTATAAGAGAAACATCTCTTTATAATCAAGTTTAATTTTAAGCCTCTTTTAATTCTTATAATACCAATTAAACATGCTCGCTACTTAAAATAAAAAAATACAACACTCAAGTAAAAAGATTTTATCGAAAATGGTTGAATACTTGTGAAAAATTCTTTTTATCCATTTTTAGGTACTTGTATCCCTTTTTCCAAATTTTATATTTTTTTATCCAATTAGGAAAAGGAGGATATGGGTGAACTTTTTTTTATTTAATTAGCTTTTTTTTTACACCACAAAGGTTCAATTATTGCATTGATTTTAAAAAGAATATTCAAATGTTGAAAACAAGGTTTATTGCAAATATTGAAATAACAATACTTTTTTATGAAATTAATATTTATCATATATATAATTGACGTTCAACTTTAAAAATTTAGAATATTAAGAAAAAGGAGTATAACAGGTCTGAACACTTGTTCTATACATAACCAAACAAACTCTGAAAGTGAAATAAACTACTGCTCAAGAAACAATCAGATAAGTAAATAAAACAAACCAATCCATGGATTTACAAAATTATTTTATATCCTAAAAATATCGGATTAAAGTACAAACGCGGCTATTGCCTGTTATAGCCAAAAATGGCATTGAACTATGCAATTTTAACATTTATCTAATGATTTTGATATCCTTGAGCTGAAATGTTATTGTTGAATAATATTTGCAATCTAATCGTGAAGACAGCTGATAAATCATCAAGTCTGCAAGTGTATTGTGTGACTTGCAATTCGTCTTTAATATCTCCCATACTTGCTATATTGGATTCAGATACGGTGATCTTGCAGTGCTTATGAAGAATAGTTTCTTTCCAGATACTCAATCAAGATCTATGTAAGCTGACTTTATCATCCATTACTGATCCGGATCATTGTGGCCCAATGAGTATGCCACTGCGCTAGAAACCTGAGAGTTTTGATGCAGGTTCGATTTCTCCCTGCCGTCTCCTCTGTGTCGGTAGAACTTTGTATATATCTATTACTTAATATTATCTGTCTTGTGTTTGGCATAGCATTGACCCTTGTGCTATAAAAACCCCACCAATCAGTTACTGATCCACTATCAGAATTTGACATTACTTAAAGGCTGACCTACTGGATAAATTCTGTACTTGTTTGATCAACAAAGGCAGATTTCGTTTCTTCATGTACAATCGCATTGCCGCCAGAACTAGGTAATTGATGAATGATAACAATTTGCTGCAAGTCTTTTGAAAGCAGAAAACATCACTGAACTTTTCATATGATGCAACTGGTATGAATGAAGAGGGCTCCTGGATCTACAAATTAAACTTTCTCCCCGTGTACTCCATTGATTAATTTAGTAGGAGATACTTCCAACTTCTCTTAGATGAATTGAAATGTATTGGGTTGCACTTCTTGCAACTCCTACACTGCCTGATGCTGATTTCTTTGAAAATATGCCCAGTGATAGACATAATACATAGAATAAATCAGCCAAGTAGTGATCAGTCATTAGTCATAATTTACACAAATCTGAATATAAAGGGCAATGCATATCCCCATCATTCCATTCTGTCACTTGCATTTAAAGTTTCTGTGGTGCATATCAAAAGCAAGCTTGATTCCGATTGCTTCATCCTAGACCCCAGCACAATTAATCACCAAACATGTCCTGAAATTGCAATATTTCATAAGTCTCCATACACTCGGCTACAAAAGTAATTTTCCTGTTTTATATGAACATGCCTATTGAAATTTCTGATATATTAAAACGTTCATTTAAAATAAACAACTCATAAGACAAGTCCTTAAACTGTATGTCAAAGGCACAATGATAGGAAAATGGCTCATGTGTTTTCATTGCTAACATTATTTGTAGTAAAAAATTATTTTGTCTTTAGAGCCCATGATTCAATCCTATGGGAGTCTTTGTTGGCCTTGAAGGTAGTCCCCTATTTCCAGGACTGCCAAAGCACTTGCAAAGTAGTAAACTCTTAAAACAGTACCTTAAACCTTATTTTAGTTGCTAATATAAATGAATTGGTAACAGACAAAATGTACTTATGAGACAGACAAAATGTATGAAACAGACCTTAAAGAATGTGTCAAGAAATTTTATATTAAGTAACTACAAGGGTCGTACGGAAAGTAATGAACGTTTGAGCATGCGCACCAGTGGCAGGAGCACCGGTCAAGGTCAACCAGTTTTAGGGACCCGTCTGTCAGCCGTTTACAAAATTACATCGCATTATAACAGTAATTGTTTTGGTGAGCAAGAAAATCAAGCATGCTACCAAATGTGAAGTGATATATGTGATCTTTTTCTAAACACAAAAAATGCGACCAAGCAAAATTTATCTTGAAATCAAAGCAGTCTATGGTGATGTGATAAATGAATCATGTGCGTTGTCGGTGCCGAAATTTTAATGATGGAAGAGAGAACGTCCATGATGAGGACCAATGTGGCCACCCAAGTAGCATTACGGATGAGCTTGGCAAGTCTGTTGACAAATTCATCAAACAAGATCAGTATGTGGCTTTGGATGAAATTCATGTGTCTTGCACTAATATGTACAAAGTGGTAACCGATCACCGCAAATTCAGAGAAATTTGCACAAGGTGGATGCTACGCATTCTCAATGACGACCACAAATGCTTAAAGTTGTTACTGCTTGTCTCAATGGACTGGCAGCAGAGGAGTGCCGCTGGTATTCTAAAGCTTGTAACAAGATACAACAAATATTTAAATTTGCAAGGGAACAATGTAGAAAATTAATATAAGGCGTAAAATAAAAAGTGTGGTTGAAAATTTTTAATTGGTCTTTATTTTATTTAAAACTTTTATTACTTTCTGAACAACCTTCGTACACGTTTCTTGATATGAATTTGAATTTCAGACTTGCGCAGAATAGAAGAAGCTTTTCTAGCAGTTGCATATGCCTAAGCTCATAAATAACAGTAGTCCGCTGTGGGTTTTCAGTAACTCGGTACGGAGGGGTCTGCTTCCATAATTAAAATAGATTTTTATTACATCAAATTATATAAGACCGACATAAATTATGTTAATTAGTTTTTATTTCTACTAAATTTTAAGGTACATGTTTTATTGTTTAGTACGAACTCAAGGATGTTTATATATTCTTTAGAGCACTGTTCAAAGCAGTTATGTTGGGAATATGGAGCAACTTGATCTGTTATCGAGTAGCAATATTGAAGATTTGGAAGAAGTAATGAGATTTTATATATTTGGACAATTTAGAACAGGCATTTTGTAGCTGATTTAACCAACTTGATGAAAAAAGAAATGCAATGAACTAAAATTAAATACTATGCACATTAAATTTAATCACACAAAACTCATACCATGGAATCACTCATTTTGATAATTAAACTCAATAACTACTTTGATACTAGAAAATATCTCATTCCAGAAAATTAGTCTTAAAAATTTAATCAAAGAAATTCATGAATTGAATCATTTATATTTCATAACTGTCTTGTACCATTTTATTGCCTTCATATAGTCCTGTATCAGAACATCTAGTAACTTAAGTAAACACATGACAAATCTCAGTTTGCAAAATGCTACTAGCTAAACTGATGGTGCTTTATTAAGGACTCACTATCTGAGCAACTGAATGCTTTTACTGATAACCTGCATTCCAGTTCATGTGAAAATAAAGGAGTCTTCAAAACTAAACAAACATTCTTTGAAGAGTTATGAAAACCTTGAGTGTTTTGGATTTTTTTAAAAAAAAGGAATATTTTCAAAATCAAAGTTTTGTAAAAGGTGCTTTTTAAAACAAGTTATATAAAATAAGAGTGGCAACCTTTGGCTATCTGTATCAATAAGGAAATGGCTAATGATCGTATAGAATTTTGGTAAAATGATTAAATTTGAAACTAAAATTTAAACAATGGTTAATTTTGCCTTGACAGATGAAAATAGTATTGTATTCATTTGAAAGAAAATCTGCAACTAGTCTATATATTTACTTTACAAGATTTAGTAAATATGTGATTTATCATTCATTGACATGAATACACAATAGTTTCATCTATACTTATGTATGTTACATTATTCCTGATCATAATCAATATGCAAAAAGCACAAAGCTACGATCCAAACCTTTGAATTGATGGTTCAGGAATCTAATGGGGCATTTAATAATGTTTCCCATATTGCAATAATATTAAACTTTTTAATAAATGAGACATTTTTTATTCAAGATCAAGGGTATGAGGTCACTGTAAACAGTGCATAATTATATATTTTAATTTTGCTGATTTCTTATACTGGGAAATAGCTATTCTCAAAACAAATCAACAATCATCAAAGGAAATTTTAATATTCTTCCACTACAGTTAGCTTTCCTAATGCAGATTTTCTGACAGAGCTCTCTTATGTAAATACAAGCAGTGAACAATTGCTTAGACTGGATGCTTTCAAAGGAAAAATTAAAAGCCATAAAAAATAAGATAAGTTACATAAATAAAATTTTAAAATCTAGAATTAGCACAAAATAAGGTGACATTAGGCTTATTGATAACATTGACTTGTAATGAAATACAGCAACTGGTAAAGCATTCTTTTTGCATAAAGATTGAACATTTTTCATGCTAAAATTTGTAGCATTCCATGCAGATTTTCCATCCAAATAGAGAAGTATGTTATGCCGAAAGTGAGAGAATTCCACAGGTTACTGCATAAGCACAGGTGGAAATTTCAAGAGAAAACTTACCTTAAGGGTTTAGTAATTCTCCATCGCATCCCATTCATATTGCCACAAATGACTAATCGAGGGTTGTGAAGAAAATTAGAAACAGATCCAATTCCAATAGATAACAAGACATTCAATGAAGCTCCATCTTATGTATACACACACAGCAACAGCACAATTCTATCTAGCTTCTAAGACAACTATATCTGAGAAGGTCAAGGAATCAGTCATCTGCTTATAAGATTCTTTATAATTTATGCATAATGCTTTCAGATGTTATATAAAAGACAATAGTAGATATAAAATTGGGAGCACAGAAAGATGATTGAAGTTACTTGGGTCTTGAACCTTCGGCATACAATATAGGATCGGGTTTCTTTCATATAAATTTCATATTTTAGTAAGTAAGACTGGTGTCAGGCATCTAAGGAGAGAATAAATATATCTCTTTTGCAATTGATCCAAGCTGCCTCAGCATAAATTACAAAACCGAAATCACACTACGTATTCTTCCAAATAATTTTAAATGATTTGACAGGGTGTTCTTTTTTTATGTTATTCCATAAAAGCATTTGGTGAGAGGAATAAAAGTATAAATATTTCCAACTAAAGTTACAACAGGCAAAAATGAAAAATATCTTTACTAAAATCATGAAATATGTACAATGTATAATTTACAATAAACTGAAATGCATGCATGATTTGTTTCATGGCATACTCCAGTCTTACGGAAACACTTAGCAACCACCAAGAGAAAGAAAACACATTGGAATAAATTTCCCTTTTTTCAAACAAACAAAAAAACACTGATATCCAATGTCTGATAAGCACTAATAGGTGAAATGTATCTATCAGTCCTCAAGCAGAAAAAGGTCAGTCTTTCTCACAAAAATAAAATCTTTCATATTGACAGTTAATGCTTGATCATTTCAAAAATGTGATCCACAAGAATGACTACTTGTTGAACACAAATATCATTCCATGCATTATTTCTATACATTTTTGGATCTCATCTGATTACTTCGATCCCCCCTACAAGTAGGACAGTACCACTTGCCCTTGGGTTTAGTAGTAAGTCCTACACATTGAAAGTGAAACCATTCTCGGTCACAATTTTCATTGTCGCATCCTATCATTTCACCAAAAGAGACTTGATCGCAAAGGCAATATGTAGGTTCATTGGGATCAATTGGAGGATCTATTGGTGCAGCTTCTTGTTCCTTGTCTGCTTTGGTTTTCCTTTTCTTCTTCTTCTTGGTTTTGCTTGTACTTGGAGCAGGTACTTCTTTCTCATGACGTTCATGGCCTGAATCATCCCGTAAAGTAACGTCCACATGGCGTTGTCGTCGAGATCTCTTACTGGGTCTTTCAGGCTGTTCTTTCTGGTTATTATCATTCTGAGTTTCATTTTCTCTACCTAAATCTATGAATAAAATAATTCAATTTAGAGGTTTTGCAATTGAACAATATTTTTTTTTAAAAAGTAACCCCTCAGTAAGAAGAGATGCCAATTACTACGGATTCTCCGTAGTTCCTAAATCGGAAACTACGGAATCGATGATTTCTTTTACGGAAAAATTCAATTTTATTTCTTTTTTCACAAAACATCAATTAGTTTACTTATTTCTGTATTTTTTTTTCATTATTATTATATTTTTGTTGGTAAATGGGAGAGAGTGCTTAAATTTAATTATTAAATGTTTTTTATATGGAATTCTTTCATACACAATTATTGGTTGTGTTTTCATGTATGATATACCTTACTAATTATAAATAATATGTGTTGCATGTTTCAAATTTGTAATTAAATATTTGAATTAATGATATTTGAGTGTTATTAAAACTGATTTCTTAAATTTTTACTTGATTACTGAAAAATTCCTAAAACTACGGATTTTTTCCTTTGGTACTACTGAAAACTTCCATCGCAGGTTGGCATCTCCGAGTATGTTGCTCCTCTAGGTATAATAAAAGCATGACATACTAAAGGGTGTGATATAGCAAGAGTTGAGAATATATTTATAGGCATTAAATAGTATTGGATACAATATTGTGAAAACTACAAATAATTCACAAAATCGATACTTAATCTTACCAAATATTGAGAAAAAGAATGTTTCTGAAATGACTGGTCAAAAATAATATGAATCACTTTATTCAAATGCCGAGTGTTCAGTAGTTATAGGCTTTATGACACATGGGTCACACCTGGCCAAGCTGTACACAAGACAATGTCGTGAAAAGGAAAGAGGGATTGGGAAATGGAGCAGTTGAATGAAAGAAGAAATCATTGGTTACCCCTTGGAAAGGGACTCTGTATTTACAAAAGACAGTAAAACCCCATGGGGAAAAGAGTGCTAGGATACATCTGGTCTGAGAAGCTCATACACACCTAAAGATGTTCCCATGACAATAGGCAAATTTCACCTCATCTTTTTTCACACTTCTTTGAACCCTTGCTTTCCTCAGTATCAGTGATACTTTGTTTATAACTTCAGCCCCATTAGCAATGTCAGGGAGAAATTTTTTTTTTAACTTTGACCATTATCATGTAAGGATCTCAAAGTCGAGCTGACACAAAATCATTGTGTAGCACAAAAACAAGAAATAGACTTCCTTTCTGGACAGCATAGAAATTTTCCAATAACCAAAGAATGCAAAATATCAGCAGATACACAGCATTTGCAAAAATTACAGATGGGGATAGTTTCCACAAGTCAAATAGCAATAATCAAAGTTTAACAACAGCACCAGCACACTTTGGTGCATGTCACATGTAAAACAAAAATGTTCTTTCAAATACAATTGCCTTTTCAACTACAAAACAATTCGGTTTCTTTTCTCACTAGTTAATACTACTTGTTTTAGTTGCATGATTTCATCTTTGTTATTTAGGGTAAGAAATTAGCAGAGAGTCTAGCAGCAATGGCAGAGAAACATTTTTACATAGTAACCAAAATGCTCATTGGTGCAAATTCTAGGTATATTTGGAAGTGTATAAACACACTGCAATTAATGACTAAGAACCAGACCTATTGCTAGAGAATTCATTCCAGTAAAAGAAAAACTATTATGTGGTAGAAAATTTAAGAATCTGGTGACAAGGTAAACATTAAATAGTTATTCTGAAATTGCAGTAAATTGAGTTTTAACTATTGTTTTTTTTTTAAGTTCAGCACAATTTGAGGATTAATATCTTAAGGGGTTATTTAAAAAGGAAAAATATCATTATCAGCCTTTCTTATAATAGATGGGAATTCCATCACTTTGAAATCCATTCTTCTGGTCATAACTGCCCTTATACTAAGTTAATTAAAGTGTATTTAATTTTCTATAATGAAATAGTCTTACATGAATAGAAATTAAAAACAGTAAATATTGAAATCAACATTAATCACTAAAACAATTTTACCATAGTGAAATTTGTTATGTAGGATAAATAAAATAAAATTTTGATAGCAACATTATCACAATGCTTATTTACAAATCAACTTTCATATATTCTGGTAAAAGTAAAATGAACAAACCTAATTTCATTCTGTCTTGTTCCAATTGCCGAGATTTATTGTCAATTATATCTTGTATGGCTTGAACAATTTGAAGTTTTCTATCACCAAGATCTTGAGTCTGAATCAAGGCTCTCTGAACTTGAAGTAGAGTTCTCTTCCGACTCACTGAATCTAATTCCTTTTTCAAAGCAATTTGAAAGTTGTCAAGATCTTGAAGTATTTCTGAAAATGACAAATGAAACCACATTTGATGAGAAAGGATATCCTTTTGTGATGGTCATGAATTTTTTTATGTTTGCAATAAAAAAATTATTATTCAAATATGCTTTCCACTTCAATCCATAATTTTTCTAAACATACTCACTCAATTATCAGATTAATAAATTAACTTTTACACACACACATTTCAAATCCTTAAATATCAAATACTTATTTCTAGCAGTGTACAGAATTCAAGGGAATGAATAGATAAAATTTCCAAAAAATGGAAATGAAAATTAATATATTTTTATCTAAAACAAATGAAATTATTAAAATTGCCAATTATAAAGATTTTGGTGCAAAATTTGGCGGCTTTTGTGATACTACAGAAATTTTTTTTTGTTGTATGTTTTTTTTACGAACAGACTACAATACTACATAAATAATATATCTTAAAAATAAAAGGAAGTTGCTATAATTTTAATAATTTGAGTGAATATATTTCGAGCATCCTCGCTCGTTACATAGGGAATGGTTTAAAATTGGTATTGTGTGATTTATAGTCCCATGGAATGTTTAAAACAAAACTCACTGATGAGCAGCCTTGTGAGTGACATCTATGGTCTATGGCTCAAGAACATACTAGTGTGGTAATTATGATCCCGATCAACAAATACTGTTATTTAGTGGGATACAAGGAAGAATACAACAAATACCAAGGGAGGATGATTATCAATACAATTTTAGGTGATCTCTGTACAATTGATGTTCTTAACTTATTTGAATAACATGACATGCATCTTGTTCAGTTACTTCATTTCAATATTAAACATAAATGAAAGAAAATTTTAATTTTGATCAAAATCAAGTTTTTTTTTAGTAAAAATTACTTGATTTAAATTGGCATACCCTGTCTCAAGTGATGGAAAGTTGATTTTTAAATCATTCTGATAACTTGATTAAGATTTTTATAATCTAAAAAAGTTTATTACCCCCTCCTCCAAACTAAAAAATTCCTTATTTGTATTTCCTCCTATACTTTACAAAAGCATGAAACAAAAAAAAAATATTATTCAATCTGTCATATTTAAATTCAAGGAAAGGACAGATTTTTCAAGAGAAAATCAAAAAATGGTTGTTTGAAACAATAGTAGTAAAATAATTTCAGTTAAGAACAAAACATTTTATTAAGTTACTTTCTTAAATACATTTATTTTCAAAAAGAATTCTATTCAGCAAGTAAATTGGCAAATATCAAGCCTTTGTCAGAGGAAAAATACTACATTGACCAGTATTTAATAAACCAAAATAACACATGAAAAATAAAACATTAAAAAAATGAAAACAAACAGTATGGACAAATTGCAATGTATAGTGGTGTTCTTATTCAATGAAAACTACCTAGGCACAACTTTTCAATGAGAAAATATTAAATGTGGATAAAAATATAACTTCTTTAAAGCTTTCACTGAAATAAATTTCCTAAGAAGAGAAAAGGGATTAGAGATCAGAAATGGAGAGAGATATTTTATTTGTTGATCAAGGGCAGTGAAAATCTACTATACGATCTCTCGGAGTGGTTGGAATGTCGGCAATTTCATTGCTCTAAGTTACAAGACCAAATGAACTACTGTTTATGAATCTCCCAATTCTTGATTTTAACTGAAATTCGTAACAAAGACCCTAAACTACTAGAAAATGAAAAACACTTTAAAATAAATTCTATTAAAAGTAGTTCTCCAGCAATATATTCATTCAGTGAGTGTAACGCTTGCAAATAGCATTTTCGAGTATTATTTTACTGCAAAGGAAAGCATTCTCAACGGTTATTAATCGTTAAGAGAAATAGATTTTTAGAGTGGAAGTTGGTTATAGGAGTTGAGGATGTCAAGACAATCTTATTATTTTACCTTGGTATCGTAAATCGAGCTCTCTTAGCTGAGTAATATTTCTCTGAATGTCATCCGGTACATTATCCACAAAATCCATAAAGTCTTCGATGTATACAGCAGAATACATCGCCTCCAAAGCTGCATGATTTACAACTTTATTTGGGTCAGCCTCGGCTTTCTGATTGACAAACATGTTAACCCTTTTCTTCAGTCAATCAAAATGTTGAGAAGTTTCACAGAAAATTTCTATTCACCACACATTTCAGGGGCATTAGTTTTGACGTACTTCACTTTTTCGTTTTTCTTTTTAACCACGACCAAACCAACACTAACATTTCTTGTAGGTTTTTGCTACACGCTTTTCTGCTATAACGCAATTGTTCAAAACAAACGTTCAGTAAAGCAGAAATCTGTGCTCTAGTGTAATTAGTAATTCTGGTTTTGGGCTCTTATAAGGATGAGCGGATCTGATTGAAACATTAAAGTTCATTACGGTGTTATTAAAATATTGTAAAAGAAATCTGAGCCTAATTCTGATAAAAAATATCAATATACGTTAAACGTTAAGGTACGTAGGTAGGTAGTTATTTATACCTATACTGCCACAAAATAGCGGACTAGTGCAACGGTCCGGAATCAATTACACAATAAGGATTTTGAAAAATCGCAGTTGCTCCATTCAATTCAACAACATAACTCAGAGTTTTAAAAACTTCATTATTGCTTGAGTTCATTTTCCATGATAGACAGCCAAGATAAGAAAACCGGAAGTAAAATCCTCGTTTTCCTGTGGTTTGTTTACAAATACTGAAAAGCCCTCAAAAACGCCAGGATTCACCAGAGTAAAGAACTCTGCCTTTAAAAATCATGTGAGGTGACAATCCTATCTGATAGTGTTTCATTAACACGTAATCACTGCTATCGTTTATAGTGCAGAATGATGAACTCCGAGCCAGAAATCACATTTTTGATATCAATAGTGTGAATACATTGTTCACGTATTACCTACTCCCTAATTTATCAGTGGTTCAAAATTACGTCGCGATTTCCATGATATTTCCCTTCAGGATTGATCCCAGACCGTCGTCGTTGTTGCCTCTTCATCTGACCGTGGTTCAAAATTACGTGTTGTCCATGAATCTTTCCCTTCGGGTGTTGATCCTGGACCATCTTAAATAGCCCGTTGAGTTGCACCACTGTGACGTTGATTTAACTACCTATCTTAATTTATTGAGCTAAGCTAAGGTAATTTAAGCCCTCTCTCTCATTTAGCAAGTTGGGTTGGTGTGGAAGTTTGGAGAGTGGGGTGCCAGCTCAGCTGTTGCTTCGTCATCTGACCGTGGTTCAAAATTACGAGGTGTTGTCCTCGAATCTTTCCCTTAAGGGACTGATTCCGGACCGTCGTCAATAGCCCGTTGTGTTGCTCTAGTACGACGTTAACTAAAATTACCAAATTACCTAAAAAAAAATACATTAAAAAAATACATAACTAAACTAATTGATGTGTTGTGAAAAATAAATAACATTGAATTTTTCAATAGAAAAAATCATCGATTCCGTAAGCGTGAACCCGATTCACATGGTAATTTTGGTAATTTTTAGTTAACGTCGTACTAGAGCAACACAACGGGCTATTGACGACGGTCCGGAATCAGTCCCTTGAGGGAAAGATTCGAGGACAACACCTCGTAATTTTGAACCACGGTCAGATGACGAAGCAACACCTGAGCTGGCACCCCACACTCCAAACTTCCACGCCAACCCAAGAACCCGATTCACATCAGTATAATAATTTGGTAATTTTAATTAACGTCGTACAAGAGCAACACAGCGGGCTATTGACGACTGTCCGGGATCAATCCCTTAAACGAAAGATCCGAGGACAACACCTCGTAATTTTGAACCACGGACAGATGACGAAGCAACACCTGAGCTGGTACTTAACTCTCCAAACTTCCGCACCAACCCAACGTGAGGACTTTCGGCCACGACAGATTTAAGGTACTACAGCTGCCACTACACAATACGCTTACAAACATCCATGCCCTGACCCGGATTCGAACCAGGAACCTTCCGATCTAGAGGCTAATACCTTAACCAATATACCGGTTGATCGGCGCACATCGGTTGGTTAGTTGATTTTAGATTCTATGGCGCCGTAGCCATGTGAATTATTTAATGCAAGTCGTGGCACACATTTGTATGGATCATTTGTAATATTTAATATGGGGGCTAATGCACATTAAATCTGTCGTGGTCTCAAATTTCCCCACGTTGGGGTGGTGAGGAAGTTTGAATATGGTAATTTCTTCTTTTTACAAACTCATGGCAATTGGCAATTTTTTAGTTAACGTCGTACTAGAGCAACACAACGGGCTATTGACGACGGTCAGGGTAATGGTAATGGTAATGGTAATGGTAATTTCAGTTAACGTCGTACTAGAGCAACACAACGGGCTATTGACGACGGTCCGGGATCAGTCCCTTGAGGGAAAGATCCGAGGACAACACCTCGTAATTTTGAACCACGGTCAGATGACGAAGCAACACCTGAGCTGGCACCCCACTCTCCAAACTACCACGCCAACCCAACGTGAGGACTTTCGGCCACGACAGATTTAAGGTGCACCAGCCGCCTCTACACCATACGCTTACAAACATCCATGCCCGTACCCGGATTCGAACCAGGAACCTTCCGATCTAGAGGCTAACACCTTAACCACTATACCGGTTGGTCGGCACAAACTCATGGCACATTGTAATGTACCTTTTTGGTAACTTTCTTTAATTAACGTCGTAGTGGGGAAACACAACGGGCTATTGACGACGGTCCAGAATCAATCCCTTAAAGGAAAGATCTGAGGACAGCACCACGTAATTTTGAACCACGTTCAGATAAGCCCATTGTAGGGGTGCCAGCCAGCTCAAGTGTTGACTGCCTCCTCTGTCCGTGTTCCAAAGTTACGAGGTGTTCTAGAATCTATGCCGCCTCTGTGCACCAGCCGCCTCTACACCATACGCTTACAAATATCCATGCACTGACCCGGAGTCAAACCAGGGACCGGAGTCAGACCGGTTGGGCGGCCTTAATTTATCGAATAGGTGTGTTTAGAATTACCTAATCATATGCCGTGTTGACATACGAGTCGAGTTAGTGTTGTCATATGAGTCGAGGCCATGTTGGCAGAACTGAACTATATCAACCTGTCATAACTTGAAATGTAATAACTGAATTTTAGCTTAACACTGGAAACAGCTTATTCTTTTAAATATAAAAGCGCACTGGAGTGACGTTGATTAAAATTAAATTAAAATGAAAACTTTTTCTTTCCCATACTCACACTGTCGTTGTAGCCCAGTTGGTAGAGTCGCATATTTGCAACAATTGGGTTGCGAGTTCAAAACTTGATCCAACTAATGACCGTCGAGTACGTGAAGGTTGACATTAACTGTTCTGACCTCAAATGCACTCGCGTTACCCAAATGTCCCACCTATCTTCCCTACTTTGTGTGAGGATTATAGAGATAGTTAAATTAACGTGGAGTGACTGGAGCAGCATAACGGGGTATTGGCGACGATCTGGGATCAATCCCGAAAGGCAATACCTCGCAATTTGAGCCACGATTAACAGACAAGCGCACCTGAGCTGACATCCGAATCTTTAAACTTCCACACAATGCCAATGTGAAGACATTTTACATCACAACAGATTTAACGTACTCCAGCCTCCCCGTACACGACTGTTTTTGGTTGGATCGAGTTTCGAACTCGCACACTCCGGTTACCTAATCCACTACTCTTCCAACCTGGTTACCGTCATCTGACCGTGGTTCAAAATTACGAATTATTGTCCTCGGATCTTTCCCTTAAGGGACTGATCCCGGACCGTCGTCAATAGCCCGTTGTGTTGCTCTAGTACGACGTTAACTAAAATTACCAATTACCAACCTGGTTACCACGGCACTGCACTCTAAGTAAGAAAAATTATTAATGAGCATAATTTTTCAATTGTACCGTCACAATTTGCAATTTTCTTGGAACTCAACAGAATTTTATTATGTTCAGGTTTTTATTCGTTACAGATTTTTAAAACTGTGTGCATAATTAATATTAAGTGACCCTAGAAAAATGATAACATGTACCGTTTGTTAAAAACCTACACTTTAGAAACGAAAGTACCTTTGAAACTAGATTTACTTGGTGAAGAGCTGAAAGTATTTTTACAGCAAGATCAAATTACACTGCAATAGTCTTGCAATTTTCTGGTTATGGCACCTGAACGCATATTCAGATACTCTTAGTTTTGGCTAGTCACTCAGTTTTTTTCGACTTTAGAACTAATTTAATTAGACATACAGTTTAAAGTAGATTCCGAACCATTACGAATAGCCATGCCTAGACTAAGATTGGAACTCATAGCCTGTTGAACAAAGATATAGTCATACACGTGTATGTTATTTTTAACTAACGTAACATTGGAGCAACACAACGGATGACTGTCCGGGATGAACCTCTAAAGGGAAAAATCCGAGGACATCACCGCTTAATGTTGAATCACCGTCAGATGACGCACTCTCCAAACTTCCATGCCACGCCGACGTGAGGACATTTGAGGCCACGAAAGATTTAACATGCGCCAGCCCCATGTTCACGACGGTCTTCGGATGGATTGGAACTCACAACCCTTTGGATGCTAGTCAGTTGCTCTTCCAACCAAGCTACCGCGGCCCCAAAGACGTGTAATATCTGGTGTAATAACGTTGGTATCGAGAGGAGCTTTAAAGAGTGATAAAATATGTAGACTATTGGTCACGTGATTGCTCTGTGAAAAATTGACTTTGTAGGCCTATTTGATATCTCATTCCCCTCGTTTGACGATATACACTCTAAGACTAAAAAATATTGCACCTGGAAGAAGTAGACCGGTATAAATGAAATTTGGAGGAGTGGTACATCTGCGTTGGAGATGTAAATGATCAAATTTTCAAAGTCGTTTTAACAATCGTTGAGAATACCAGGGAATAAAATGACATCCAGTTGCGCAAGAAATTCATTTCGACTCATGCTGTTGTGTTGGTTACATCGTTTCTCATTCAGTTATGCCTCGAAAAAAAGTTCGCAAGCAATTTAAGCAACTGGGAGAGTTTGAAACAGGCCGAGTAATTGGCCTCCGAGAAGGTGGATGGTCTAATCGACGGTTTGAGCAACATATTTGTTGTGATGTTGTTGTTGCACGCTGTTCGCAGCAGTGAATACAACAAGGCACAGGCCAGCGTCAACCAGGCTCAGAAAGGTGTTGAGAAACCGGACCGAGAGAGGATCGACGTGTTGTAAGATGCGCCTACTGATCCAACAGCCACTGTTGCAGACATCCAACGGGTAGTGGAAGCATCTCTCGATCATCCAATAAGTGATCGCTCTATTTGTCGACGGCTTCCCGATGTGGGATTAAACTCATGTAAACCGTTACGACGATTGCCTTTAACAACATTGCATCGTCGTCAAAGATTGGAATGGTGTCGTGCCAGACGGAAATGGGGCGTCGAATGGCATCGAGTGGTCTTCACTGACGAATCCCGCTACTGTCTGTGTGGAGACGATAGTCGAATTCGTTTATGAAGGCAACGTGAGTAGAGTAAAAAGCCGGGTTCAAAAACAGCGGTGGAGAAGCGGTGGCGGCGGTAACAAGAGTCTACAGCCAGGGTAATCCATCGAGCCGAGTCTCCTCTGATTGGTTGAAAAATCACGCTTTCATGGGCCTCGGTTTCAAAGCTTACTGCGTTCGAGAGTATACTAGTTAAATTGTAAACAAAGTTGTTTATCTTTTACCTTCCCATTTCAACGGTAGACATCATGCAAGAAACCGACACTAACTTGCACGCTGAAGGAATCAAAATAAGATTTCACTTAAAAATGACTGAGTAATATCTGTTTTATAAAAGAATGAATCAGATCAGTGAGGAAATAAAGATTGATGTGAAACTTTTTTCTTACTTTCATGACAATTTAATCAAGGTAAGTGTTTACGATCACTTTTTTGCCAGGTTTTTAAAATATTCCTTTCAAGTGGTTAGATTTGCCTATGATAGTGATAAATCTCATAATCTGGTTTAGATTTTTTTTTCCTGTTTATTGTAACTGCACTGTAGATGGAATTGGCAAACCCATCCTTGAATGGAATCCCAACCCATGATTTAATTCTGCAATAATAATTTCCCTAGTATTTTGTTTATGGTATTAGGTCATTCCTGGATACTTTGAAATAAAACCAATTTTTTCCAACTTGTGGTGCTGGTAAGCAATTAAAATTTTTGACAAGATGTTTAAATGTAGCCATTGTGAATGTGCACTTAATTCATCCCTGAAAAGACACACAAATCAGAAGCATCCTGATCAAGTTGTATCTAGCATTAAAAAGTTTATGTGTGTTAGGTTAAAAAATAATGCATCAATGAACTTTACTATAGACAAAATGTTTGATCATCTCACAACCCAACGCAAGGGGAAAATAAAATATCTAAAAAGTATAAGATTTGATAACTCGTCATAAATCTAGTCTGATACTTCCACGCATGTCAGTTATTAAGTACCAGAATAACTGGATAGTGCCATCCAACAAAGATTCAATGTTTGCTGTACAAATTAGTGACCCAAGCTGTAATTGTTATTTAGTTTGTGATGACTGTAGAGCTTGCTTGCGTAAATTTGTTTGTTCATGCCCAGACTCAATGATTAAAGCAAATATGTGCAAGCATATTCATTTGGTATGCTTAATTGATTTTGGAATCCAAGACTTAGTTGAAACCGTGGAAGAACCACAAAGTATTCAAACTCAGCCGACTACAACATCTGATGGCAATTCATCTGTTGAAAGTTCTGAAATGCCACTAAGTATTGCAACTTGTGATGGTGATTCCCCATTTGACATCAGTTTCCAAGGTTTTAAACATAATTTAGAGAGAATCGCAGATTCTGTAAAAAGTGTGCTAGAGATCCAAGTGGCTCAACACTTAATAAAACCAGTTTTGCCTACGTTAGAGGCATTTAGACAAAATACTTTGACAGATAACTTGGCAGTCAAGGACAGTAGTAGTTGTAATAAAAGTATAACAAAACAATGGTTATACAGTTCAAAGAAAGAGAGTCCAAATCAGCCCTAGAAAAACCAACTCTTAAGGAGAAAAGAGACATTTATATGAATATGATCTAAGTATAAAATATTATTTTGAGAAAGCATTTGTACCACAATTAAAATTTATTCTGACTGTTGACAATAACTGTACAAGATAAGTTTTACCTGAAACCATGAGTATTACGCTTAATTTTCAAAAGTTGACTGTACACATCAACAAGACAGACTGGATGTGTGACTTTCCCATTTACTTACTGCTGAGTTGAAATCTGCATCTCCTTTAATATGTGAAAGACAGTTGGTTGTTTGTTATTTACAGCTTGCTTTCAGAAAAATATACAATATTATAGGATTTCTACTGTTTTTTAATGCAATATTTTTCTTGTGTAATTGATATGCCTTTGTATTCAATTGTGCAATACATTTTTTTTTTGTATGTGCACACATTTTGATAACAATTTTGAAGCTATATATTGAAAGTGTTGTATTTTACTTGGAATACTTTCTTTGCAATGAAATGCAATATTTTATTCTGAACTCTTTCTTGGCATTGAATGAGCAATATCCTTTTGTAACTGATGTGCCATATATTTGGATTTTTCTGTGTGTGTGTGCATAAATATTTTAGTAACACCTTAAAATAGATGCATGTTAAAAATAGTGTTTTATTAGTAGTTTTTCTTTTGTGTTTTGATGTGCAACATTTTACCTAGACCTTTCTTTGCATTCTATTGGACCTTTATAATTAATCTTCTGTATATTTGGATTTTTCTATACTTAAATGATTTCATCGTAACTGTTGTATGTAATAGTTGCTTCTCTTATGTTTTTTAAAATATTTGCATGAGAAGGATGCATAACTTGCCTAATAGGTTTCTGCTTTTTTTTTCATAAATCCTGTAATCCAGAGAAAGTTATTAGTTAACTGATCTAAAAACAAAGCAAAAGTCTTATGTCATAAAAATGTTTTGCATGAAATGTATTTTTTTTCCCCTTGCCTTGGTTTCTGCTTTTGTTGATCTTGTAAATAAGAGAAAGTAATTAGGTAACTAATCTAAAACCGAAGCAGAAGTCTTACAGCATGGAAATGTTTGCATGAAAAAAAAAATATTTTTCTTGCCTATGAGGTTTTTGCTTTGGTCGAATCTTGTAGATGTGAGAAAGTAATTAGCTAACTAATCTAAAACTTAAGTAGAAGTCTTATAGCATGGAGATGTTTGCATGAAAAAAATGTTTTTTCTTTGCATTAAAATGCAATATTTTATTGAAATAATGCAAAAAATACTTTTTTCTTACATTTAAGGTTTATGATTTGGTTGAATCTTGTAAATGGGAGATAGTAATTAGCTAACTAGTCTTGAATCTAAGCAGAAGCCTTGTGGTATAGAGATGTTTGCATGAATTTTTTTTTTTTTTGAAACTGTGCTGAATATATTCCTGAATTTTGAATAACTGTTTTTCTTTGTAGGTTGTCGCTGTGTTGATGGATGACTAAATGATGTTTATATTTGATGACCTTTTGAAAATCTCATTATGCATCAATTATGAATATTTTTTAGTTCCAGATATCTATTCTAAAGTGAACAGTATATGAAGCTCAAGTAAAAGAAATATTATTGCCGTTTATTTTAATAAAAAGAAAAATAATCTTGATAAATAGGTATTTTCTGTCAAAACTAGCACAAGAAGTATTATGTAAAATTATTTTAAATATGTTGCAAGCATGTTGGAAGAATTAATTAAATTGAATTATGTATTAATAAACGTATCACAGTAAACTGTATGATTTGTATTTCAGGAGGAAGTATTACAAGAATTGGATATTTTATTCAAGGATGCACTTAGGCCCAAATAGCTATCATGTTGTGTTTTAAACTAGAAGTCCCTAAAAAATTTAACAGATATGATAAATTTAAATAAAATTAGACTACTAGATTCATATCATCACTAGTAAGTGAATGAAGCTAAGCAAAACCCACCATGATGACCTAAGGGAATGCCAAACTTGGTGTTCAGTGCTGTTTTATTAGTTTTGATTACATCAAAGTACCATATAAGAACAGCACAAAGCAGTGTTATACTTTTTCAGTTTAGGATATGTATTTCAGTTAAAGTGGATTGGTTAGTCTTTTTTATATTTTCATAGCTGAATTCACAAATTTGTATTTAAAGAAGTTTCTTTACAACGAAGTTTCTTAGTGGAATGATGACTTCCTTTAATAGACTCAACAGTATTTTTTTTTTAATTGAAAGTCCTAATAGGTTTTTGCTGTTCTAAATTGGACATGACTTGTAAAAATGAAAAAATATTTGATACTAGCTTGAATTCTTCATATTGCCAATATTAAAGTTTGTTTCATAATTCTAATATCTTATTCCTACGAATTTTTCAGAATGAGAAAAAAAGCGTTTCTTCCATTCATAAGCTTTAGAATAGTTACGACAAGCTAAGATGCAGTCGTTAGGAACTTTTTCTAAAATATTGTTAATTATGAAGCATTTGCGAAAACGTATCTTTTTTCTTAAATTCTGTTCATATGACACGTCGTTTGTAAATTTTAGAAAATTTTCATTTTAAGCACATCGTATGTTCAATTCAACATTTGGGGAGTCATTTTTTCGATTTCTTGCATGATTTCTATCGTTGAAATGGGAAGATAAAAGGTAAACATCTTTGTTTACATTTCAGCTAGTTGTGTACTCTCGAACGCAGTGAACTTTGAAACTGAGGCCCACGAAAGCGTGATTTTTCAACCAATCAGAGGAGACTCGGCTCGATGGATTACCCTGGCTGTAGACTCTTGTGCGGCGGTATAGAGTGTGACGTCATGACCAAAAGTGACGTCATCGCAGAAATTATCGAAACAAAAAGTAAACAACTCAACTCCACTCAAAACAGGGGAAAACAACTCAACTTGTGATTACGTTGCTTTTGGTACAACTCAATTCCACTCAAAGCATGAGGAAAACAAGGAATCCGTTTGTGGAGGCAACGTGAGTAGAGTAAAAAGGCGGGTTCAAAAACAGCGGTGGAGAAGCGGTGGCGGCGGTAGAGAGTGACGTCATGACCGGAAATGACGTCATCGCAGGAATTATCGAAACAAAAAAAAACTCAACTTTACGTTGCTTTTGGTTCAACTCAATTCCACTCAAAGCAGGAGGAAAACAGCTCGTGATAGCATCATTTCCTGTTGTGACGTCACTTCCGGTGATGCGTCATACTCCATCGCAACCACCGCTTCTCCACTGCTGTTTCTGAACCCGCCTTTTTACTCTACTAACGTGTTCAGCGTCACGATTCACGGTTTCTTATGCAGGGTCACACTTCCAGAAGACCTGGTGTCATGGTGAGGGGTGCAATTTCGTATGATGCCAAATCACGTTTCGTATTTGTTACGGGCTCTTTGACAGGCCAGCGTTACGTACACGAAATTTTACATACAGTTACACTCCCATTTCTGAACTTCCAGGTTTGACCCGCTCTATCTACAAAACAATGTTCGACTTCATACTGCTGCCTTCTCTAGAGCTTATCTATGACACAACTATATCTTACCATGACCGGCATACTCACCGGTCCTGTCCCCCATGAAAATGTATGGGATGCTATTGGACGAGATGTCACGACTCGACCCGTACCACGTAATCTGCTGGAACTACGTGACAGAGTTCAAGCAGCATGGGATGGACTGTCGCATGACTTCATAAAGAGCCTGTATGACTAACTACCAAGGCGCTTGGCATGCTGCATAAGGAATAATGGCGGTCATACGCCAGAATGAACGATACTACTTTTTTTTTATTTTTCTCAATGAAGTGTGCATATTTTAATCTCAAATATCAATTATTAACTCATTCATAAAATAGTATTTTACCAACCTTGTAAATTTCATTGCATTCTGGTAATTGGTAATTTGTAATTAACGCCGTACTAGAATAACACTACGGGCTATTGACGGCCTTTTTTTTTTGTCTTAGAGTGTACATAATATATTAGTTTAGTTTGAATGCATATTAAATTTTTCTGTATACTTATATTTGTGTAAGTTTCATGCTAAAACACCTGAGTAAGTACACTTGAATCAACCATAATTTGGTAGCTTTGGAAAATCTGGAATGCATATTGAGTTGCACGATTACTTGCTTTAACAGTACTGCTAAAAAAGCACTTATTTTTACAAAAAATAGTTTTTATGGAATTTTAACTGTGATATTTTATTTATTTCGGTTCTTATTGACGTAGAATACGTCTTACCTTACATGCTTAATTTGTGAGTGTCACATAAAAACGTAAGTATTCCGCAAAAAAAAAAATGTAAAAACTATGTCCAAGAAGTTAATATTTCTTATTTGCATAATAATATGCGTTAGAAATATAGTTGTGTTTGTTTCTTATCCGTTATAATAAGTGTAAAAACTAATTACAATAATTAAAAAAACCAATATGTATAACTAGGTATTACATGCCGGCTGTAAACAAGCTCAGGCTCAAATTTAGAACATTTAAAGATGTTTGTAATGAACTGGTTGTGGTGGTGGTGGGAGTTATAATAATAAGTAAACTCTAATATAAAAGTAATTGTTTGTGTGTGTATGTGTATGTGTGTGGACTGTCCTGACGAATTTATGACACTTACAAAAATGAAATGTGGCACACAGGTGGTCCAAATGTTTTGCAATTTTTCTATCGTACGGAATTTAAAAATTTAATCTAGAACATTTAAAAATTAATTTATTGACGTATTTAATTATTATTGTTTTTCTTAGAATGGCAACAGTATGAAGATCACAGATTCTAAATTTATTTTTTCCGTTTCCATTTGATTTTAAAAGGAACGATTTCAGCCGACAAACAAAACAAATAAAGTTTCAACTGGAGTTATGTAGTTCTTTTTTGTATCTCCTAGATCGTTAAAGATGGAGTAAAAATTTCAACGGTTTTTAAATCTGCGGGAAAATTTACATTAGATCAATACCTAAAATGATTTTCTTTTAATAAATAACTTTTCAATTATTTTTTTATATATTCTCAAGAGATTGTGACGTCACGCCAATTGCATCTCTTCGCAATTCGAATTTGGCAGCAGTTGTCAACGCCATGATGGCTGTTGTCCAATAGGTTACGAACTCCCATTTTTTTGCGAAGCAAACCCATATAATATATAATGAAACACCTAATTAATAAAATTACTGACAAAACACGTTTTTAAATTCATTTTTATCTTTAAAAATATAGGTTTTTATGTGTGCGTCCAAAATTGTTTTCAGCCCTATTATGTCCACTCTGTTACAATGAGTTTTAAATATTAAAAGGAAACTATACTAAAGTTGACAACTGTACTGAACTCACTGAAGGGTTTTCTGTTCACTTCAACAAGAAGAATGATCGAAAGATTGGGAAAAACTAAGAAAATCAGGACATTCGATTTTGATCGTCAACGGGCCCGGCGAGTAATAGATTACCCTTGTAGTTCTGTTCTGAAGACATTCAATTTTAAAACAAGTTCTTTTATTATTAGACATGCCACAAAATGTAATTGTCAAGAACAATATATTCGACCTAAAAAAAAATAAGTGATGAATCTCTACTATTACAAAAGGAAGTGTTATCTGTGTCTCTGTCTTATGCAGTGTCCTGACGGATCTATAGCATTTACAATAATGACATTTGACACACAGGTAGCCCTAATTTTTTGCGAATATTGTGTCCAGCCCAAATTTCAAAATTTATCCTAGAACATTTTTAAATAATTAATTAGTTTTCCCCCTCCATTCATTCTTTTCGCGAATCTGACGTCACAGCTCCTCGATTGAAGAATAGAAAGGATTTTGCGCGTTCCGTCTTTGGAACTGCGCCAAGTTATGACTCACTCTTGGAGCTGACGTCACAGATCCAAAATTGAAGAAAGCTTGGTTTGATTTACGTTGTTGATTAGCATAACTTTCTTGCTAACGATTTTAACTTTGTCACGTACAAAGACGTTTTTTCGCGAACGTTGAAGATATAAGGAAAATTTCAACGGATTTGATACCTGCAGAAAATTTTACACTAGATCGATTCTTACATTTCTTTAAATAAATAATTTTTCAACTGCAACTTTCTCAACTGCATGACTATCAAGACTTTTACATCCTTTGGAATCGTCTTTACGATTACTTTTTGGTAGGAAGGTATTTATTTAACGTCGCTCTGGACCAACACAATGGGTTATTGCAATCATTTTTGGAATTGCGTAGCAATCACAGGGCGAGCGTTATTGTTTTTTCTTTTTTATGGTTGGCGAGTGTTATTGTTTCTTCTTTTTTATGATGTTAAAATTTGGTACACAGTTAGTCCTAATTTTTTGCAAATTTTGTATTCAGACCGAATTTTCAAATTTAATGTAGAGCATTTTTAAATGAATTTATAAGTTTTTATCTGTTTCGATCTTTTTGGAACTGTGCCAAGTCTGAAGCCATTGTTCGCCGCCGAGAATTGCCCGTGTCATGTCGTGTGGAGGTGGGCCTCAATCTTTAACTTCTGTTTTTTCTCTCACTGAGATGGGACCGTTGTGGAAGGAATGAGGCCACATGCCCGTGTCATATCGGGTGGAAGTGGGCCTCATTCTTTAAATTAATGTTTTTTCTCTCATAGAGATGGGGCTGTGGTGAGAATAATGCCCGTGTCATCATTTTTTAGCAAATTTAATGTGTCCAGCCCGATTTTTAAATTTTATTCTAAAATATTTTTTAATTATCGACATTTAATTATTACTAGCCACGTCGAGGTCATCACGGTGTTGCCTGTGGTGTTGGTTTGCGAAGCAAGCCAAATGGAAAACGTAGCAATCACCGGGGGTTGACGAGTGTCAGCGAGCAATGGTCACATCTGGCCCACGAAAAGAACTATCATGGGCAGCGCCGTGCTGGTCACGCAGTGGCTAGTATCTTGTAAAATTAAATTGGCACCCTTCCGTTAGAAATGGCGAAATTTGACAATGTCGCAGGGCTGATGCAAGAGTGTCCAAGTAAAAACATTGTTTTGTTGACTATGAGTGCCATAGCCACTCTCCTTATTTTCATCATTTTTATGAATTGAGTTGAGCATGAAAAAAACTTAAAGGGAATTCCAAATCCTGTCAAAATTATCTTTTGTAGTAGTAACCTTACTGACACCTTTCGTTATTTTGAAGCTTTGTCATACAGCAAGGGTGCGACGTATATAAAATGTATTACATACATGGAAATGCATGAGTAGGATTTGTGTCCAAAGTGTACAAATTACAAAGATGTCAAGAAAAGGAGTTAAATTGTAATTATTTTATTCCATTATAAAGATAAAAGCGATTGTATAATCTAATCATTTTTTTTGTTCAATCTAGAGTTTACCAATTGTACTCGAGTAAGATCGGCAACTTTGCTAGTAGATAAATAAAATACTTGCATTTAATTCATTTCGTGGCTAAATGAAAATTAAGACAAAATGATTTCAATCCAGCGGTTCCACCGCAGCAGAAAAGTTCTGCGTCGGTACATTTTCAAAACTTCGAAGGATCTCTGTCGGTCAGGAGTGTGTGTGAAGGTCACCGTTCCTCCAGTTCCTAATTAACAAACGTGGACAGTTACCAAAAAAGTTGGCTGCTGGACATCCCTTAATTCCTTCCTGTCGTAAATTCTATAGACACTTCCGCTCGGGAGGATTTATACATCGACGGTCAGTTCATGTGTGGGAGAAATTTCAGGTCCCCGAAATAGGGGAACCATGACTTCGTTTACTTCGGGATTGATCCCTGACCTTCACCAATAGCCCTTTGTGTTGCTCCAGTGGAACGGAAATTAACATACCTACCGAATAATGAGTGATGTGAAAACAGAAGTGGGTGTCAAGCCGCACACAAAATAGGTATTTTGATTAACGTCGCACTGTAGCAACATAACGGGCTACTGACGACGGTTCACTCACAGTAAACAGAGTAAAATGTTAAAACTTCATTTTTGAAATTTAATGTTTAAAATGACTTGACATTTAAAAACCCTCGAAATTGAATTAGATTTTCTGCGTGTATACTCTTTAAAATATTTACATATTTTAAAACCAGTTGAAAACCGCACGTAGCATCTCCACTGAAATTTCAACTCGTATAAAGTTTAGAAAAATGCGATTGAGATTGTGTTTCTTAAAAAGTGTTCTTACAGCTTTCTATCATTAACCCCAGTTTTTAAAATTGAATAAATACAAGTCAAAGTTCCGTGCTTATTTCTCTAGTTTTATGCAAGGGGACCTGTAAAGCCCCTTTAAGCACTTTAAATTTGAAGCGGCATTTCGTATAGTCAAGGAAGTAACGTGTACCTATAGTTTAGTGACCATGCTGAATTTATTGAGACAGTTTATAGTTCTCTTAGCGGTAACATAGAGAATTAAAAAAATATTCTCGAAAACTAAAAGAGATCGGCCATGAGGTTCAATTAGCAAAATGTACGCAATCTATATATATAATTCTCTTACGTGGCACGCAAAAAAGACGTTATTTGTTATCGCGTTTTTGGCAACATTGTACGATTGTTTGTTTATCACAAAGCCTCGCGCTTCAATTGAATTTATAGCGTCAGCGGATGAAATTTTATTCAAAGAAAATGAATTTTAGTCGAGCTGCCAACAATTATAGTTCAACAAGACGCTTGCACTACAACTTTTTTACGACAAAATCAATGAAAATGCGTGGGTGGCTCGAGTGCAGGAGTAAATGTATATACAAACAACATGTTGTGTATTCAATTTCCATATCAACGTTCACATTTCGAGTCAAAATTTGCTCAAAGTTTTCATTTGAATTCGGATTCCAGAGGTACAGTAAATATCTTTTCTGAAAAACATAAAACAATTTAGATTTTAAAAATATTTTTTTGGAATATCATATTTTGTAAACAATCCCTTTTGCTAGGACACATGTCTTTATTGATGCGAGCGAAGCGAGCATATGTTCGCGCAGCGAACCAATGAGGATTGCGGAGTAATCCTCCGAGGGTTGGCGAGCGTTAGCGAGCAGGGGGCAGGCCCCCTAGTACCATAATAAAAGCACAGGAAAATGTTTTATGGAGTCTGTAAAATTGCCGGACTGTGCCACTGTACTTTATTAATTTTTTGAGAAAATGAATTGACTGCAAATATTTTATTGATCTATATGATTACTTGAAGAAGTTGAAAGCCTTAAACATTTATGTCCTCTCAATGAAACGGAAAATACAGAATGCCGATAAGAGGTGATAGGGATTGTATTAAGCACCATTGAAAAGATCCAGATGTTTATGGTCCAGTCTACGGTGTATTTCATTGACAGAGATCTCCAAATGCTTTTACACGTACTGTCGAGGAAGAAAAACCGAACCACCCCTCTTCATTCGAGCAATTATAACAGTAGAGAATATTCAAAGATGGCCTTTGACAGGAACCCTAACGTCTTCTATAAATTCAAATGCAAAAAATTTGCATAAAGAGACGTTTTCATATTCAAATGAGCACCAACTTCACAATTTTCAATAGGAATCCCTTATTTCGATACAAACATAAAGACACTTCATTCATAAACTCCCTAATTACACTTGACTCTGCCACCAAGTTCTGTAAGATGTCAAATGATGCACAAATTTTTCTTTTACTACACTAGATAACAGAACCAACTGGACTTCCAATTTTTCATGATCGAAATTACTTACATGAACACCCAATTTTTCTTGCAAGGATGTACCTCTTGAAGTTTCGCCTTTCGCTGTGTCTGGAAACACTCCTAATTTGACAAGATTCACCATTCCTGGTTGATGGAATTGTTTTTTAATGTCGGTGGTTACTATGTCAACCACTTCAAAGAAACATTTTCGAAGGCCAACTGTTTCATTGATGTCAACATTATGTCAAAATTTAACTTGAGATACCAAATTTCATGTCATTAGATCTCACCGTTTTGAAGTTAAGAGTACAGAAAGATTGAAGTTCCTGATGTTAAATTAGTTTCTTGGGCTTATATGGATGTCTTCATAAGTATTATTTCAAAAACGCTGGTATTTTGTTCCATGTTTCTGTTAAACAACTCAAACAAAATCCATTGTAGCGTGTTTCAAATACGTAAATAAGGTAGCTGGATTAGACCGTGAAGTCTTTTATTGGCTTGGACTACACAAACATACAATACAGGAACGTGCACCTCCTGGACGAACAAACATTACATTAAATTAAAAGAAAGACATTTCAAATTTTGTTGAATACAGCGTATTGGGGGGGGGGAAGCGTCCCCTCCGCGCTCGTTTTTTTTCTTTCTTCCTTTTCGCAAAGCATTGTAGGCCACTCGTGATGACTTAGGCCATGACGTTACACCACCTTTTATTTTATTTTAAAATAGTTTTTAGTAGGGTAAGGCGGGGTAATTGTGTAAACAGAATTTGTATGTTCACTTTCCCTATTTTCAAACTCTTGATAAAGTAATTAAACATTGTTTACCATACTAAAATAACTTGTCACTATTCTACTTTGATATTTAATTGGTACGAAGTTTACAGAAAAGAAATTGTACTCGGCTGTTTACAATTACCCCTGAAAGTAGGGGTAAATGTAAACAACGATTTTCCTAAATTTTATTATTGAGTATTGAACAAATGAAAACATGAGCAGTAGTCATGCCTGTACAAGGAACTCCAACGGTATTTGTAGCCTTCTAATACCATGTTTACAATAACCCCGTTCTGATCTTTACATTTACCAAATACTCCCACTTCTTCCCCCTAAAAAATATAGTGACACTTGAAAGTTGCATTGATCATGAGGTGAACTTCCAAGAATACATAAGAATAAATAATACAAAAAAAAAAATTTAAAGTTTAAAAAAAAAAAAAAAAAAAAATTGGAAAAATAGAAACTTAGGAACAAATTACAAACTAACATTACATTTCTTACACATTAACAGTGCCCTCAAATTGGAACATTTCTTTATGGCCTTCTTTGCTACAGGTTGGAGTAGGTAAAATTGTTTTGACATGATCTTTGGGGTAACACATAATTAGTCTTTTTCAACCACAGCGAATTTAGTCTGTGCATTATCGATGCATTTGAGTCCGGTGATTTCATACTCCTCTTCTGAAACAACATCCTCCCTTCATACATACGAAAAATGGACTTTGAATTCCCCCCTCAACATCTACAAACAGAAACGTAATCGTTTCAATGTCTTCCATGAATGGGGCCAAAATATTTAAATTTGTCCCTACCTGTAAATAAATACCCTACAAACTAGTCTTCTATATTTTACTTGAATGTTTGGAGAACTTCAAACTCTTCATCGTGAATGTTAGTAAATTCTTTCAATAGAGTTCTGCTTTCCTTTCCATTTGTTTCTTTCTTGGTTTCTTCCTTACTTCTGGTTCTTTCACTTTCTTCTCATCTGGCTTCCTTTTGTTCTTTTTCTCTTTTGTCTCCTTCAAGCGCGATAGAAGTTGGTCAGTTGTAAGAACTCCACCATATGTGTGACGTTTTAGTAAATCAGTCTTCCAGCTTCCTAATCCCCAAGAACATGAAAGATGCAATAAAACGCAATTCAAGTGTACTAAATACGATTAAATACAAAATTACACGGAAAAACAAATTGGTTTTCCATCCAAATCGAGCGAAACTAGTAGCAAAGTTATGTTTAAAATTACCCCGTCCCTTGAAAAATATGGGGTAATTGTAAACGTTTACACAATCGGTTACTACCAATAATTACAAATTATAATTTGTAATTAACGTCGTACTAGAGCAACTATTGACAACGGTCCGGGATCAATCCCTTAAGGGAAAGATCCAAGGACAACACCTCGAAATTTTGAACCACGGTCAGATGACGAAGCAACACCTGAGCTGGCACCCCACTCTCCAAACTTCCACACCAACCCAACGTGAGGACTTTCGGCCACGACAGATTTAAGGTGCACCAGCCGCCTCTACACCATACGCTTACAAACATCAATGCCCTGACCCGGATTCGAACCAGGAACCTTCCGATCTGGAGGCTAATACCTTAACCCAGCGTTTCTCAACCTTTCATTATTCGCGGCCCAGTTTTCATTCATAATTTTCATCGCGCTCCCCCCCCCCCAACCCCCGCATACAATAAAATGTATACAACAATAATATATATTGAGTATTTGGATTTCTGTTTTTAAATCATTTTTTTAACTAACTGCCAAAACAAGAGTAAAGGCGAGCTAACGTTGGCGAGAAACCACATCTGCCATTTTGCCAAGCGGGCGGTGAACAGATGAAGCGAATGGAAGCGGGGAAAATTTAAATATTATATTTGAAATGAAAGCCAAACAGGGAGATTACGTTAAAAGAATATGAAAGTACAAAAATTCGTTAATGAAAGTTAACCTAGACGGGGTGAGCTAAATTTAGAAACTGGGAATACCTTTTTTTGGAATAATAAAAGTAATAAAACAGAAGCATGACTAAAGAAAAGAGAAAAAATAAGTAATATTATTTGTGGAAGCCATCTCGAGCATGCGCAGAGCAAATGTTTTCTCAAAGGAAGAAGGAAAATGTTCGATTACGCAAGTTTCAATTCTCATTCGAGTCGATCGCTATCAAATCTATCGTATGTTATAAATGTTTTCGTGTGAATTGCAATCACCATATTAAATATTCACGGCAGCAGATTTATGCAGACCCATAAATAATTTTTTCAGCGGGCGTAAACGAGCATTAGACGATAGTTAAGCATCAACAAGTACACAGACAAGCGTGGTTCCGAAAATAAAGTCAAGAAAATATTCTCAAGGATATTTAAATTTGGGGTTTACCAGTACTGAAGTAAATGAAGAAGAAAGGCCCCTGTGTATCATTTGCTCAAAAATGTTGGCCTCAGACAGCATGAAACCTAATAAACTTAAACGACATTTGGAACGCTTCATAGTGAGTACGTCAACAAACCCAGAGAATTCTTCGAATTAAAAATAATATCATATGAAAAGCAAAAATCATTTTTTAAAGAAACTTTGTCTGTGAATAAAAAAGCTTTACTTGCATCCTACAAAGTTTCATATAAAATAGCCAAATGTAAAAAACCTCAAACCGTTGGTGAAGGGAATATTTTGCCAGCAGCAATTGAGATTGTAGAAACTACGTTTGGAGACAATTTTTCAAAACAATTGCAGTCCATACCTCTTTCAAATGATACTGTTGCTCGTCGAATTGATGATATAGCTGAAGATGTACAGTGTCAGCTTTTCTCGAAGTTGCGTGACAAATTGTTTTCAATACAGCTTGATGAAGCAACAGATAGTAATGAAGATGCTCATTTCATTGCCTATGTTCGATTTTGTGATAATATGTCAGCATTAGAACTACTTTTCTGCAAACCGATAGAACTCAAAGCAACAGCTCTCGCATAATTTGCTATTTTAAATGATTTTATGAACGAGGCAAACATAGAATGGAAAAATTGCGACGGAATATGCACCGATGGTGCTCGTTCAATGTCTGGAAGATTCCAAAGTATACAAGCACTTGTAAAACAAAAATCGCCTCAGTGCGTCTGGACACATTGCATGATCCACAGAGAAGCTTTAGCTTCCAAAGAAATGAGCCCTGGTCTGAATATTGTGTTAACTACAGTTGTAACCGAAGTAAATTATATCAAAATGAGACCCCTGAAATCAAGAATCTTTTCCGCGCTTTGTAAAGACATGGGTGCAATGCATTCAGCTTTACTATTTTATTGCAAGGCAAGATGGATATCACGTGGGAAGTTCTTGCAACGTGTTTATGAATTAAGAGAATAAATCGCTATTTTCCTGGTAGAAAACAGACCGGAAGCCAAGAATTTTCGAGATGGTTTATTTGTGATGAAATTGAGCTACTTGGTCGACATATTCGAGAAATAAATAACTTGAATCTTCAACTCCAAGGAGTAAATATACATATGTTGGATACGAGTGATAAAGTTAATGCTTTTTGTAGAAAATTGGAATCGTGGAGCAGAAATTTAAATAAAAAAAACCTAACAATGTTTGCAAATGTGAATGATTGTACTAAAATTTACAAGGCTGAAGAAGAACATGTAAAAGTTGTTTTTGTAACCACTGAAAATCATTTAGCCATGCTGGCAAAGAATTTTAAAAAGTATTTTCTTGCTGACGACAAACTGATAGCAAGTTACGAGTGGGTTAGGGATCCATTTCATAAGACTCCCGAAGGACTCTCAATTGATGAGGAAGAAAAATTCATAGACTTCACGACAAGTGGCGAAACCAAAAGACAATTTAGTAATAAATCACTATTTGAATTTTGGTCAGGAGTAGAGGATTATATTTTTCTGCACTAAAAACAAGGGCATTTCGCATTCTATTACCATTTTCAACATCCTACCTTTGTGAAACTGGATTTTCTGCTGTGGTTTCTTTGAAGACAAAATATAGACCTCAGCTAAATATAGAAACAGAACTGAGAGTGGCCATTTCTAATATTAAGCCTTCCTTCGAAAAACTTTTCTCGGCAAGACAGGCCCAAGGAAATCACTAATAATTATTAAATTTGTTTTTAATTTGGTATGTTTTGATTAAGTAAGTTTTGATTTAGAAGTGTTGTTTTACTTTAATAAGTTAATTATTAAATATGTCGAAATGTATTTTGTTTTCTATGTGAATGTGTGCTTTCCTTTAAGTCAGTTAATCAATTTTTTTAAATAATATTTTCTCTTGGATATCTAAGTGGGCCCGCAAAAGAAAGACGATCGCAGAATTGTATTTGAAAGCACTAATGTATTCCGTCAAAGATATCTTCGAGCCTTCCAATACATTTGAAGGTTACAAAGGTGAAACCTTTATACAGCAATTTTTTCGAAAATGAGATAGTCATGTTGTAGCATTCAAGGTGTACAAGCACCAAGTTCATTCATTTTGAGGGTAGAACCACTTAGAAGCCGTAAAAAGAGCTATAAAGTTTCGGTATGCCAGGTCACTTTACTCAATAATATTCAAGAGAATAATTTTTAATTTTTTTGATAATTGAATTTTTTAAAACAACGTTTTTTATTAATTTCCAGTTCAATAAAAACTTTTACTACATAAATAAAATTTGTTTGATGTTTTTTGATAAACATTTCATACATTTACGTGTTGGAAAATTTTCAAATTCGTTTTTTTCTTTCCAAAATCTAATTTTGTGCTGTAAGGTGGTTTTGCCAATGGACCCTTCACTTAATACCCATTTCGGGGAATCTATCGAAACTCTCAGAATACGTGCTGCCCCAAGTATTGAAAGGGCGAGCTGATAACTGCGTAGTTCATAAATGGGACGCTGTCCCTGCATCTGCATTTGTTTTACAAAAAATGTCCCAAACTATCAGTTAAACAATTTTGAATAAATCCATTGAAACAACACGCTGGACAAACGTCAAACCTTTCTGATAATAAAGCCTTTGTAAAAAGAGTTTTTTTGCGGTTTGGATTATGGATATACAGGCATGGCGATGTGTGTGCGTTGGAAATGACCGTCGTTATTGCTTTATTTTAATTAAATGGGACTGCAATAATTTGTCAATGGCATCGAAGGGTCTCCCAACTATCTTAAGTACCTGAGGAGTGTTGACAATGTACGACACTTTCATGTCTTGTAATCTTTTATTTGTTGTTATGTATTTTATTTTTTCTTCAAGCTAATTTTTGCGCCCTCCCCCCCCCAAAAAAAAAAAATCTGCCGTCCTGGTTTCCATACTCCTAGATCTGGCCATTTGTCTGTTGACAGTAAATTAAATTAGAATCCAAAGTAGTTTTAGCGGTGCTGTTTTAATATTACTTTTTTAAAGTTAAAATTGTAATAATGTTCCTTGATATTAAGGGGGGGGGGTGAAATATGTCTTTTGCCCCTTCTCCTCAGAGACCGGAGGGGCAAAATGCCCACTGCCCCCCCCCCCCTTGTTGACACGTGCCTGGCGTAAAGAATATATTCGTCAAATGTGGCCAAAATTCGTATCGGAAAAATATAAAAGTTTCAATTATAAAATTATTTATTAACAGAAATTCACACTTGAGGTATGGATTTGATGTAACATTTTCCGTAGATTTCAAATCTGCTGAAATATTTACTCTATCTTTAACTGTCGCGAAGATAGAAACATGACCAAGAGAATAAAAAAGCCTACAATTGAGATTTGCGTATTTTACACGATCAATCGGTGCCGCCGATTTCATCCGTTCATGTCCACAGCAATCAAAATTTATACAAAGTTCGTCAATCGATTGATAATCGCCTTCTACACGATCAATTGGTTGCTGCAATCAGCATCATTGACAATCACATTGACAATAATATTGATAGTCTAAAGAGCCCGTACTGAAAATACATTTTAAGACCTCAGGGCCCCTTCAGTATTTCAAGGCCCTACGCGACCGCTTAGTCCGCTTACCGCTTAATCCACCACTGACACAAGGATAGTTTTAGTAACTCAGAAGACAGACAAATACACCCAGGTAGGAATCGAACCTGTTAGAATCAAGGTATAGACATCGATGATCAAGTTTGGAATCCCTTTATAGCCGTAGGTCTTCACAATCTAATCAGCCCTTGCGTAACAAAAAATGACCACAGAGCGAAATTTATTATGAGCACTTTTGCGATCAAAAGGTTGAAGCGATCTTAAAAAAAAAAAAAAAGAAACAGTAAATTATAAAAACGAGGAAATATTTTGTAGGAGTATGATTAACGTGGCCATTTATTTTCCCCTCAAAACGGGACACCTACTAATTTTTAGGTAATTGTATGAGTGTTCAAAAACACACATATTTCTTTATAGTTTTTATTTATTAATGAAAAGAACAGGAATGTGTGTGTGAACACGTGAAAATAAACAATTTTTGTAGTCTTATATTTTCTAAACAACAGTTTTGCTTAGGTATATTTAGTGTTGACTTTTAATAAAAATGAAATTCTTGGCAGAATTTCTAAAAATTTACTTTTTTTTTACTGTTACAAAAGGAAGTGTTTGTTTGTATGTGTGTACACTTCTGACGAATCTATGGCACTTACAACAATGGAATTTGGCACACAGGTAGTCCGAATTTTTTTCAATTTTTGTACGAAGCCCTAATTTTAAAATTCAATCTAGAACATTTTAAAATGAATTAAATGGAATTAAATTATTATTTTTTTAATTTGAATGGCAACAGCATAAAGATATGACAGATTCTAAATTTATTTTTTTCCTGTTTTTGTTTGATTTTCCGAGCAACGTTTTCAGCCGAAGAACAAAACAAATAAAAAGTTTTAACTGGAGTTATGTTGTTCTTTTTTGTTTCTCCTAGATCGTTAAAGAGGAAAAAAAATATTTTAACGGATTTGAAATCTACGGAAAATTGTACAACAGATCAATACCTAAAAATATGATTTCCGAAAAATAAATAATTTTTAATTTTTCCCTCACGAATTTGACCTTGATCAAGTTCGAGAATCACAGATTCCATTTCCTGTGCTCAAAAGATTCCAGCGAAGGAAAGCAAAACAAAAACAAAAAATTTAAAGAAAAGTTCTATTGGAAAAAACTGGAACGGAAAATGACTGTTCTAAAAGAACAGTATTTTCCAGCAGTATGCAGTGCCGTCGTTTTTTTTTTTTTAATTTTTCGTGCCCATCTTTGAAATTGTTACCGTGGGTTGATCACTTTCTGAAAACGGGACGTATGGTCACATTAAGTATGATCCTAATGTTATGGTTTACTTCCCATATTCAAGTTTCATTTTAATCTATTGTATGTCTACAACGAGAACTGTTCCCGCCGTGAAGTCTGAGTGACTGCGGTCGCTTTAGTGAAAAGGCTCGTTCATTTTAAGTGAGAGTGACTGGTAGGTGTTCTAATTTTGTTTCAATTTTGGTGAATGTTGATAGGAAAGCGGTAGTAGACAAGTACAGATCTTGTTGGCTACATTAAATTTCTATTTACCATTAAGTGCGCCAGTTCGACAAACTTGAAAACATCTCTTCAAGCATCGTTCATAGAAATAGGATAAGGTCCGTTTGAACGCCAACAGAAAGGTCTAGACTTTGAGTCGGAAGTAGTTCTTATGACAGTCAGACAGTACATTCAATAGTTCCAATTTTTCAATAGCTACAATTCACTACAGAATTACACAAACTAACCGAATTGTGTACATTTTTGTAGAGAGCAGTCTAAAATATTATTCGAAGTCTAAGGATCAATTCAGGCTGGCTGGCACAATTTACAGTTCTGTGTCTTAATGACGGTACATCTGTGCTTTAATGACAATTTTCAGGATCCCAATAAACGACAATATTTTCGATTGCGCTATAACTGATTGAAATTGATGAGATTGAAATATTTCGGTTAATAATGAGAAGCAGTAATGATTTCGAGGAACTTTCAATATTAGATGGCACGCAATGAAAAGTTTAATGCAAACAGGGGGATTTTGTTTTCAATATGGTCAAATAATGTTCAGTTTCACTCATAAAAGTTTTGTATTCTGTTAAGTACCATGTATAAATGTTTGAAAATCATGGAAAAGCTTTTATTCCTCAAAACATACTTTTTTTATTAATTCACGTTACAAGATTAATTATTCATCACAATTGAATTTATTTTTATTGTGAAAAATAATATACTTTTTGCGTGGTTGAAATAAATTTGTTTAGAAAATGCAAATTTATTCAATAGTTATTTTTGGATTACATAAATTGAGAATTGTAATTACTTTTTTCTTCCGAAATTTAAAAACATTTGAGGATGAATCGATTGTGAAACTAATTTTAACTGCTCCGTGTTTTGTTAGTCGATTGAATATTCTCCACATTTTGAGAGAAAAGATATTCAGATGTCATTTCGAACGAACTTACGAAACCTTGTTCCTTCCGCCCGGTGAAAGTATTTTCACACCGAATAACGAACAAAATATATCTTTAATAAAACGACCGTCCAGTCAAAATAAGAGATGTTGACACTCTCCTACCAATCACTGGGTGTGCTAAAATAAGGTTAAACTCTCCTACTCTTCATATTTTGTCCCCTCCCGTCTGGCGAAGCTGAATCTCCTCAGGCAAAGAGTGGTACCGTCCGACGGCTAGACTGTCTGCAGCCTCTCACCCAAGTCATTACAACAATTGGGAGTGGAGAGTGCACATACGGCAACTTCCGCGTTTACCATTACAGCAGTTGAAAACTCAGGACTGAACATTTGGTTTCGTTACAATATGGTCATTTGTGGTGAACGAACATCGATTTGTCTATAGAAACGGTATTTACGTTCGCCTGAGAGCAAAAATATGAGTTAAACGTTCCAGGATAAAAGCAGCGTGAAAAATTTTAACCCTTTGATAACGATTGCTTTACTAGCATTTTTTTGTTTGCATAAATCTCCTCTCAGTTTAACAGATAAGATCTTTTGCTTATGTTGGTGAAATGCATTGAGAATGACTGTGATAACTTTCGGTGATATTAAGCCAAATTGTTTATTTCCAGATGACCTTTAGAATTTTTTAATCAATCTTTCGCTTTTTATTTATTTTTTCATTTATTCTAAAATTTTGAGAGTGCTTCATTAGCGCGCGCTTTTTTTTTTCTTATTTTGTTTTCGATTAGATAATTTGTAATTTTTTACCAAATTTTGTTATCAATTTGTTCAAGTATTGAATCGTCTCCATATCTTTTCTAGCGGTAGCTATTTTGTTTTTAAATAAATTTATTTTGATTATCAAACTTTAATCCTGTTCGGAGCTCGAAAAAGATAATTTGCTGAATGGAAATTATTTTGCTTCAAAAGTTCAAAATCTTCGTAATTGTAAAAAGTTTAAGAGAACTATGGAAGATCAGCTGATTGTCGACGGAGCTGAACTTGGGAGAGGGTCCCCTAAAGAGAAGTCCCCCCTTGAAAGGCTGTAGAAGTCATTCCAGACTTGGACTAGACGTCTGCCGCCATGCAAACCAAGGGGATCTGCTGCATCATAATTATCTGTATAATTATAGGTAAGATCCTAACTTCTAAGAAAATTAATCGATCTCATGAGCAAATTTTTCTGTTCATGGAAATAACTTTGTAGTGCAACGTTTCCTAAACATTTTTGCATCCGAGAATATCTTTTCGGAAAATGTTAACATAACTCCGATAATTTTTAAGCGCACTTTAAAAAAAAGAAATTTTTGAATATACACTAAACTGAGTACAATATATTTCTTTTATCAAAGGTAAACATTCGTATTGATAACTTTAAAATTCTTTTCGTTTTATAAAATTTTTTTTAGCCAAACATTTATCTTATAAATGAGTCGTTGTTATTGATCAGTCCTGTAGTTATGTTTAGCATATCGAAATTCTTCTATTTTTTTATGCAATACACGAATATATTTCTGATAATTAATATAATTAATTAATTTTGTTCAACAAAACTAATTTTTTATTTCTACGTGTATTTCTCACAATTGGTGCATCATATTAAAAAAATCATAGTGTTCTGCAGAACGTACAACGTTAGGTAAGTGTTTAGTTGAATTTACGTTATATTGGAGCAACATAACGGGCTGTCAAACAATGTTTGGAAATCGGCTATTATAAAAAAAAAAGAGTTTTGTATTCTTTTGTGTGTGTGTGTGGAGATATTTGCTCATTTCTATTAAGGAATTAAAAATTCTGAATGAAATGATCAGAAAATCTTTTCATAACAAGTCAATTTTTGTACCAAGTAAAATGTAAACAGAGGTGTGTTCAGCCAGCCAACCAACCAACCTTCTTTTGAAATTGTTACTAAAATTAGTTTCAAGACACTATGTTTTATCCCATTGAAATCTATTTGCATGGAAATCAAATTGTTTTTAATGTAAATTTTTTATTAAAACTACCTGAGTTTCCCAAAATAATATTTTTTTTCTTAAATGTTATTACATCTTCAACACTTTATTTAAAAGTAATTTCTTATATGTTACATAATTTAACATTTGATTTCTTGAATTCTTTTTTCACAAGTACATTTTATTTCATATGTTGCTGTATGGCAGAAAATCCTCTTTATGATATCCTTAATGATTGTATTTAAAGAGACTAGAATGCAGATTATTTTATCTTTAAGCTTTGTGCTCTCAACAAGAATAAGTATTGGGAATTTTATCAAAATTGAAGATTTTAGGAGACTTGAGTATTGTGCTTCTTCCCTATGTTTGTATTGTTTTTGTAACTTGCCAGAGTAATAATACAATTTGACTCTGGTCGGCCAATGTGGTCAGATTCTATATTTCAATTAATATTAAGCTTATCAAGAGTGTACTGATGTTTTGATGTTATCAAACATTGCTCTTAATCTTATAGCTAACTTCAATATCATGTTTGGGTCACAGTTAGTTGTAAGAGTATTTGGATTAGTAACTGAATTTTGAAACGGTCCAATCTCTGGGGCTTGTGCATATTAAATCTGTAGTGACCTCAAATGCCGTTGCCATGGTGTGGCAATTTGGAGAGTGTGTGCCAGCTCAGGTGCTCTTGCTATTTGACCGTGGTTCGAAATTATATGGTGTCTTAGGATCTATTCTTGTGAATTGAGTCAGTACTATAGCCCTAAGCCTGTTGTGTTGCTACAATGACGTTAATTAAATGCTTACCCACCTCAAATTCTAATCTTGCATTTATTGAGCAACATTAGTTTTGTTCTATCCCTAATAGCAAACTGGAATTATGTTCTGCAAAAAGTGCTAATAAAATAAAATTATAATCTAGACACCCTGTTCTGCAGTCGAAGCCTCCTTAGCCAACAAATCAGGCTTTTCCAAGTCCGCTTGTTCCTCTTGATTGGCAATTAATATTTGCATCAATGCAGTCTTGGATATCAGAAGTTGTTGTCATAACAAACTATTCGTAATAGTATCGTATTTAGATTCTGTACTAAAGGAATAAGATTTGTCATGACACAAAAAAATACTCTAATTGTTGAAATATAGCGATGGCATTGATTGAAGGAAAGATTTCGTTAAAGCAACATTTCTCAAATTGTTCCATAGATCTTTAGTGAGAAAAAAATAAACTTCAGTTGCATTATCCCAAAATTTCATCTTAAACACTTGGATGTTTAGTATGAACCCTGAATTAAATCTTTTGGGGGTTTTATTGTTCATGTATATGCTTGGGCTTTAAGTGCAGTAATTATGCAAGGGAATAGTACCAGGTAGGATAGGGATTGAACTAGATCTGAAATTGATTGTAAAAAAATTATAATTGCTTTTAATGAAAAAAAATTTTTTGCTATGAAGTTCAAGTATAGAGGAAGCAAGTGCATTGTTTGTTTCTTGCAGCTGATTGCAAATTTTAATGAGGTTTAAAATTTAAGTATAAAATGTTGTCAGCATTGCTGACCAGTCTGACATCAACTTGTGAGTTGATTGTTAGTGTGAATCATGTTGCTTTCATATTTAAATGTTATGCATAATTCAGAACCATTTTTCATGGATTCATTTGGGATCATCTGCTCTATGTGGCACTGAATGGCCTTGCCAAGGGTGAGCTTTACAGAAATCAAACCAATCCGATCGTATAAATAGGATGAGGAATATTTCCAGTGTAAAATTCCTTCTGATCAATCACTCTTTAAAAATACTTGCTGTTACAGATGATCAAACTGGGGACCATACTATACATTAATAAGAATGTTTCAGGTGTTTAAAGGTTTTGATAATTTACTGTAGTGCATATTTTCACTCGTACTTTATCATGATGGTCGAAGATTGACATGATGTAGCGAATTATTTACTACATATTTGGAAACTAAGAATTGCATTTACCAAATTGGAATCCATTGTATTAAAAAATACGCCAAATAAAATATTAATTTATAGCTGACTGAGTAGTTAATGCCCAGGCTCTCAGTTCAACGGGTTTTTGGTTTGAATTCCAGTCTTAGCATGGCTATTCAGTGGTTCATAATCCTCTTTAAGCATTAGACAGACTTAATTAGTGCTAAAGAAGCAAAATGCAACAATATCAAACCCTAAATTTATAGTACAAATGTATTTTGCAAAGGTTCTGCTCATCTGAGATTGTAATGCGTTGATATAAAAATTCTTTAAGGTTGGTCTTCTTGATACTTGGCACGTTTATGAAACTTAAACTTTGTCATTGATTCCTAATGGTGGTTTATGAAGATCTGGCTATATGCATGTAATGTCCATAATGACTTCTGCTCTGATTCTTTTCAAATTTTAAATGTCAAAAATAGTGTTACAAGATAGTGTTTTGTAAAAATTTCAAGTTCTTGTTCTATATCTACATAGTAAGATATTGGAACAAAGTGCTTGTCTAAACAACGTCATCTATTATGGACAGGCTTTTATTTGACTGATGGCCATCCCTCTAAATGGTCACTTTTCGAACACTGACCGAAGCCTGTTTAATCAATGTATAACTTATATTCCAAGAGTATCTATGTCAAGGGATGACAAAAATAAAAATATATAGGAGCCAGCCCAATTTTTTAGGGGAGCCAGGACCCTTGGAAATATTTTTTTGAACGCTGAGTATATCGCAGAATTCATTACACATACACACAGTAAATAATATGCTATTTATAGAGTAATTAGCCAAAGGCAATAAAAAATAACATTTTTACTGTCTACATTAGACCTTTTTCTCCATTTTTGACCTTTTATAGCCAAAAAATAATTTTTTTTTTCATGAAAAATAAACGTTTTCTACAGAAACAGAAAATTTAGGCGCCAGACCAAATTTTTTAGACGCCATGGCGGCCAGGATTCGTTGTGCCCTGATCTATGTAATGTTACCATTAGCACTCATTAGTAATGTAAGCATGCAAATATATGCCTGACATGGTTAACAGCCACCAGACATATTTCAAAATTCCCATAACATTCTATGTAGAAGTACTCTACCCAATTTAATAGCATTATTTCGTCTAAAGTTATCTCAATTCATACTTTGTGCTCATGGTGAAGATGATAGTAGTTTTGAAATTATTTATCATTGGTTGTATTTTCACCTATATATCTACTTATGACAATCATTTGGGTACTTAACTTTTCTTATATTTTTTCTTGATTGGTGCAAATTCTGACCAAACTATTTATTCTTCTGTTATGTTCTATTACTTTTAAATAAGTTCATCGAGGTCCTCATTGGGTGTCATTACTAGAACTCAAACCCATTAAGGTCCTTGAATTTAAAAGAAATACTCTTAAATGGCTTGTACTATTCCATTTTTTCAAAATGGTAAATCAAGTAAATTCAAACTTGGACGTGGAAATCATAAACTAGAACTATGTTTTTTCTTCAGAAAATTTGCTCTCTTTGAACCCTCAAAAAGAAAATACCCTGAAAATCATAACAATGACCCAAATGCAAATATCAAGTTTAGGCTAGGGGGTGGAAGGCCAAATGTAATGTTCTTGCTCCTTAATATGCAAAGCAATCCAATGTTATCTTCATAATTTTTTTAAGATTGTATTTGTACATCAAAAACTTTAAATGACGAGCATAATTTCAAATAATATTTTCCCAGTTGTGATTGGATCTTTCCCTTGGGGGTTTGATCCCGGACTGTCGTCTTCAGCTCGTTGTGTTGCTCCAGTAAGACGTTAATTAAAATACCTACCTACTTAACCCTATGTATAATATCCTCACATGGTGGGAAAAAGGACTTGCATTTTTGAGTTAAATTAAAACAACTTTTTAATTGTATTCCTGGGTAATAGGGATACAGTTACTCCAACTGTGAGTAAAATTTGAGACAAAGCACCCCTTGCTTCACATTGGTTTCAGAATTCTTTATTTTGTATATATCAGTACAATTCATTTATTTGTAATATTTATCCCTATGTTGAAGGGGACGATCATAAAAATATTAGAACCTAAGGTGTTCAGGTAATTTTAAGATAATTTAATTTATCTTATTAGGAAATCAAAAGAATCGTAATTTACAACTGGGGAGCTCTTGTTTTTTACAAACTTGACCTTGAGATAGATAGTAACTATCGACTTTTGTTCCCCGTGCAAATTAATAGTTTGAAAGATTTTTTGTTTCCAGATAAATATGATCTTGAAAGGAAATATTTTACGATTCTCTGAGAAATAAATTATTTTTAAGGGCCCTAGTAAACTAAAACATACTCCTAGAAATTTTTAAAAGATAAATTCTGATTATTTGTAATGTAAAAAAAAATTAATTATTTATTTAAATTTTCAAATTGGTTTTAAGACTTATTTAGGAAAAAGTGAACATTTGCAATGAAAAAACTAGCTTAAAAGGCTCCTTTTAGAAAGTGAATATATTCTTTCATATGTCAGCCAGACCCGATGGAACTGAAATCTTATATGTACTGCAAATAATTAAAGCTAAGAATATGGCTTACACGTCCCAACTTCAAAAAACTTTTATTTGCCGTTTAAAACCCATTTTTCTATATCTCAACAAAAAATAAATTAAAAGTGGATCTGTGCACCCATGATTTTTAAAATTCAAACATCTAGTTTGGAAGTAAAACAACTTTGAACTGAAATTATAACGCTATTTTCGAATGCAAAATCTTGAATTTCACATAAGCTAGATTGCCCACTTTTAGTAATTACTATCAATCAAATCCGTAAAATTACTGTCCACTCTTGCTCCTCAATGCCTCCCTATTTCCCTGCAACTAGCATTGTCCCCAGATTCCTTTAATACCCACTTTGAGTTGATTGAATTTTTATGGTGCAAGGGCGACTTTTGGCCAAGCTGCACCAAATTATAGGTAATTAAATTTTATGATTTATCCGTTTTTTAAAAGTAAGCATCAAAACTTAACTGCGACGAAATAGTGCAAAATCACTCAATAAATCAGCAACACTAGGCTAGTAGTACCCAAGTGGTTGAGTCTAATAGTATTCAAATCAGAGCATTCCTTAAAATGTGTAACAGATAAGGATTGTGTCACACGTCGGATATGTTAGAGCTGGTTCTGATTGTAGCTAATGTCTGGGTTAAATATGTGCGACTGTACGAAGTCTCGCCATTTTTTCACATCAAGTCTTCTATTAATATGATAGGATTTAAAACTTTTTACAGGTAAAAGAAATTGTATGGAAAATTATTTATTTTAAATTGGAAACAATGACATGAATATTTTAATCAACTGATTAAACTATTTACATTCAGTTTAATTACTTAAAGGAAATGAATGAATAACAGGGTGGTAACAGAACCTGGAAATCAGGGAATTCTCAGGGAACTTTTTATTTCTGGAAATATCAGGGAAAATTTCTAAAATTTACATAAATCAGGGAAATTTTGACAATTTAAGCGGCTACCATTATTGTTTGTCCTATTTAGAGATGCGCGATTACGAGTGCTTTTGAGAATAGAATAAATCGCATTCGTCGAAATTGTAATTCGAATAAATAATCATAGCGTCATAATTTTTTAACACCACGAAAACCGCCGTTTATTTCGCGGCTACAGCGTCGCCGTGAGGCAAGCGATTTAACTTGTGGGATACAATTTTAAATTTGTGAAACAAATGATGTTTTCTGTGTATTAAAGTAATTATTTTGGTCTGCAATTACATTTTTGTAGAATTTTTTCTGTATAGTCATTTGGTTTCAATAAATAGTATGACAATGTAGGATCAGGTGTAAAAAGTTCATAATTAAAAATATTTTGCATTTTTTCTCCAGTTTATTCAATTCTAAGTATAAGAGTTCCATTAAGATTTCCAACCCTTACAATAGCAATTAAAATATCTGTAGAGAAAAAATACAAAATATTTGTGGATAATGATCCTTTTACACCCTCTGACCCTAAATATTTAAAAATAGTGTTGTGTGGATTCTGTATATTGATACCTATTACGGATCACAACATTTCTTAAGGGAATTGTTAAATCAGGGAAATTTTTGTGAGACTATCAGGGAAATCATGGAAATATCAGGGAACTTTTTTTTCAAGGATTTTGTTGCCACCCTGAATAAGGTTAGCAGTTCTCAATAAATGCGATTTTTTTTCAGACGTACCTTTTGGAAAACACTTTGATTTGCCTTTCCAAAAAAGGCTACGAATCCTGAATTAAATTCGTCCCTGTTCGACTAATTTTGTGATGATTACATATAAGGGTTCGAAATGAGTGGTCGCAATTTATATACATAAATTGCGATGACGATTTTAAAGCGTCATATTTGGCGCCTAACTTAATTTTTTCGCTTATATGACGCTTAATGGGAAACTCATTATAACCTAAAACGAGAAGAATATCCCCTGAAAATCACTTCCAACAAAGGAGAATGTAAATTTTCCCCTATCCCCAAAATGAATACATTAAATAGTGTTTAGTTTCTAAAAATGAGTTACAAAGGCTGTTACAGTTTCAATCCAAATTTAAAAGATTGATTACCTTTCTTGACCAAATTCAAAATGGAACCTTTTACAAAGAAAAATGACAGAAAAAGGCAAAACTGATCCCAAATAATTGCCCTTGAGAAGAAAAAAAAAGCACATAATGCAAATGGCAATGCCTACTCTGGTCTTCATATTGTGTGTTCATAATATGCACGTAAAGTTTGTTGAGTTGTATGGAGATGACGCTCGACTTGTTGCTGGGGCATTTCACAGTATTAAGTTGTTACGGACTCTACACTTCAGAAACATATTTTATCCTTATATTCTCTTAGAGTGAAAATGTTTAAGCTGAACTTCAAGTAATTTTATATTTTAGGATGTATTTAAAACATTAGCATTGAAAAAGATTTTTTAAATTCAAATTTTTAATAAATATAGAGATTTATATTGCATGTTACGGACTCTACATTAAAGGGACAAGGATTTTTTTACTTATATGGAAATGACATTCCCTCTGAAACTAGCTGTTATTTCTATCTATTAAAATTTTCTTTTTATATTTTAGTTCATATATTAAATATCTGCACCACAAAATAAAAATTGGAAAGGACAAAAATAATTTTAAATGAATTATTTATTACATAACTCCTTGTTTACAAGCCTGTTACGGACTCTACACATTTGTCTCTTGTGAATATTAATGAAAATACTGAGAACTGTGTTCAAACTATTACAACAAAATTGTTTTACTGTTCAATAGTGTCTATGATTGATGAAATTTTTTGGCTATTTCCTCATATGCAAAACAACGTTCCGAAGAACCAATTGGTGGTGGGTCAATGGGTAGAATTGACAGATAAGTGTCCCGGTTAATTTCTTCAAACTCTGCTTTTGGCATAGCTTTAAATTTGTTTGTTGATATGGGTTTAAGTTCAAACTTAACAAGCGATTTTTTTTTTCTGGCAACATTTTCACTCTTTGTCCTGGCCATAGCAGTCATTACTGTTAAGTACAGATATCCAAGTGCCTACTTTAATATCAGGTTTGGAAATGCTTTGGATTAATGATGGATAATTCTCATTCCTATGAGATCCCATACATCTTTTCTCAATATATTTGGAGTTAACTTCTGCAAATACTTTGCCATCATCAACATAAAAACTGTGCATTCTTCTGATGCCAGGGATTGATGTGACTGAGCTTCATCTATTTTCAAGTTTAAACTCATCAACAGTTGCTACCTCCTCAGTTTCAGGTACAAAAAGAATGTTTATTGATTTAGTCTCTCTTTTATCAATGGCTTAGAAATCATAGGCATTAAATGTCACATCTTTCTACTTCTCCTCATATACCATCTACTGGTCCTTTTCCATGCGCTGTAGGAAAAAAAATTCCGGCTAGCAGTGCAGCTGTGGTCTTTTATGTGGTTTTTTAAATTGCTCACAAGGTTATACTTATTTTTAAATTGGCTACCACAACCATCTGACCAGTAATGAACATGTGTAAACGGTATTTCCAGTTTGTTCTTTACGTCATCCAAAATAATTCTGTTAAAGATGAAAACTTCCTTCTTGTGCAATGGGTTAGGACATCTGAGACAATTGCATAGGAAATATGCTGCAGTTCTTCCCCAACCTTATAATACACAACAGCTGTAAATATAGTCACTTGCTCTGTTGATCAGTTCATGAGCTTTCATGATTTCATTTTGTTGTTTCAGGCTATTATTTTTTGCAAAATCCTCTTGAATGATAATCTGACTTTCTGTCAGTTTCTCTTTTAGATATCGCATGTTTTCTTGCTGCCATTTTACATTGTATACATGCCAGCAAATGAGTGCAGCTGTTCTTTAAGAACTTGCATACCTTCAACTAAATCTGTTTCAACAGCTTCCTTTCTTTCCTGACCATCACTGGTAACCAATTGAAAATAGCTAATTGGTATGTCTTCAATCAAATTCAAACAAGGTTGAAGAGAAGTAAAGATATGCAAGTAAACTGAAACTAACTTCTAAAAGTTAAATTTGAAGTAGTTTTTTGAAGCGAAAGTTTCATTTTACCTTTAAAGTTGAAGTTCTGGTTGTATAATTTTGTGTGCAGACAAATAGTAAAATGGAAACACTGTAGACAAAAAACATCATTCTTGCTAAATGTAGAGTCCGTAACATTTTGTAGAGTCCGAAACAAAATTTTAGAACTTCTTAAAAAATAACAGAATTGAATAATAGTGGAAATCAGTGAACAGTATTGTAACACTATAGTTGGAATTAGAAAATATTGATTTTGGTAAATATAAAATCATAATCAAAAATTTTAACAAAACTTTTCATTCTAATTTTGTTACGGACTCTACAACCATCATTTTCACAAGCTGTTAATTTTTATAGAATACATTTATCAATTAAAATTATTATCCATAATGGAGATGTGCCAGAACATTATTTGTCCCCAGTTTAAGTTTTGGTTTAAAAATCTGTTCAAGGCATTAAAAAATTAATATTTACTGTAGAGTCCGTAACGTTAAAAACTTCATTTTTGATATTCTAAACGCAATTCTATGCATAATATGAAGTGAAAAAAGAAAAGAATGTGATATTTATGTCCTTTGGAATGTGCTCTCTCAATATATGTAATTAATTTTTAATTTTATTAAGTTTTGTTACGGACACACCTATGTCTCAAATACTGTGAAATGCCCCTGCTCCTAATTTCTGACCTTGCGACATCTACAAGTTGTGCGCATGTGTAACAAAGTAAAATATTTTAGTAGATGATGAATTGATTTGGGAGGAATATTTGAAAATTTTCCTGTATATATCACTAATAACGTTTTCATATGAAATAGGCAATAACCGCATATTTTGAAAACCACGCGAGCTGTGTTAAATTATATTTTGAAACAAAAATTCTGCAAGGGCTGACTGGCCTCCAAAATTGTTCTGTGAAAATTGTATGCCTTATATTAATTTACACAAATATTTCATTGAATCGTTTCTTTTATTTAAGACTATTAAGTTGTTTTTAATTATATGTGCTTATTGTAGTTATAATGTATTAAATTTTTAATTTGTATTTAATCGATTTAATGGTCACTGAATTAAATTTTATAATGGCTCAGATAAAATCTATAAAAACCAGCATCTATTTTCTCGTAACTTTTTGTTTTGATCACGAAAATATAAGTGTGTTGAGTTTTTCTGGAATGCAGCATTGCCTGCGACAGGTGTTTGTTCCCTAAATAGCGATTTGTTATTTAGCATTTTGGGGTAGGTAAGAATCTTAGAGTAGTAAATTTGCATCAGGGTACGTCTTCATATTAAATTGAGCACCGACTTCATAATTTGCAACACGATCCCCAATTTCGACACAAAATTTCGAATTGATATAAAAATTTCAACTTCACATGCCAAATTCCATGTCATTAGGTCTTACCGTTTTGGAGGTACTACAGAAAGATTGGAGCTCTTAATGTAAATCAGTGTCTTAGACTTGTAGGGATATCTTCCTAAATAATATTTCTATAGCGCTGTTATTTTGTACCATGTTACTGTTAAACAAACATTTTAAAAATAATTTTTAGTTTGTAATAATAATTATTAACTTTGATGGGATTCAATTCAGGACTTCTAGTATGGCCATATAAAATTTTAGCTCCTTCCGATTATTAGTTTTGCGCTACATTAAATATTCCTCATTATTGCGATTTTAGGGGGCAACCAAAAGTTTGAAAGACGCTTGACAAACCTCGGATAGTAATTCTCAAATCGTTTGCACTTGCGTAATAAATATAACTCGCATCGCTGAAAAATATGTTTGTAATAATATTCAAATTTGCAATTCGAGTTGCTATAACTACAATTAATCTCGGATCTACAAATAGCGACTTTCTATTTAAAGATTCTTGAAATTCGCACAAACTTTGGGATTGAATATCTCTGGATATAAAGGTAGTAAAGCCATGAAATTTCATATTAAGAGTAATGTAACGATACAGAATCTGATTATTGCATCAATACATGGTGTTTATTAGGAATTTCGTTGTTTGTGCAAAATTTTTTATATGAAGACTTCTCCCTTATAAATTTTTTTAATCTGAATTTTTAGAGGACGTTATTCTCTATTGAATGGTGCTTTTGAATTTGCTTTAGTATGAATAGTGCTCGAAAAAGGAGGTGGTTCGTTTTTCTCCCTGACTACATATTGTACTGGTTTACTCAAAAGTGTGTGATCATTAAAGCATCACAAGGCACACTCTTTTGTGGTACAGATTAATTTTAATAATCACCCCACAGTCACTACAGATACATCACACAACATAAAAACTATAAAATATCAAAATCGACGTATTTTAGTTTCTGTCCAAAACAAGAGTTGTTCACACACACTCCCTTTCCTACTTCCAACTAACTTTCCAAAAAGGATTTTTGGGCATCCGCAGAGAAGCACTTAGTAATGGTCTCTGCAGAAGTCTTTACAATATCGATTTCAACCACTGGCAAATAATACTTTAGCATGTAATTTTCTTAGCATGCCTTGGATAATCCATAGTACATTTTCCAGCTGAATTTTGTCTCCAGGTTTTAAAGAAATGTTATCAAATACTGACAGCTTCTTGACTTCTATTAATTAGTCCTATGTGTATAATTAATCCTCTTTGTCTCTCCCCTTTTTTTCAAAACTTCTCAAACTTACTCTATACCATTATTTTGCCGTATTACATGTTTGTAAACCAAGAGTGTTGATTGTTTACCATTAATAATTAATTACCATTACTTACTGATTCTCAGTGGCATCAATTTGCGGAAATTATTAGCCCCCGATCCCTATCTAAGGATATTTTCAGAATTGAATTTGTTTATACAGTTCGTTACCAATATTAACAGTAAATTTGAAGGGGCTAACCATAAGAGCATTGGGGTGCAAGGGGTTTGTGACCTTTATCCTGATATAGAGATCACATGACCGAATGCGTCAACCATTAAAATATTGTGAATCCAAGAGAATCCTTTTTCTAGCTAACCTGTATCCTGTATAGCTGTCATATGAACTAGTGCATGACGTCGATCCACCATCATAATTCGAACCCATGTCCCTATATCCAATCTTTGTCATTCATGTTTCCTTTGGAGTGGTCCTCAATCATAGAAATAGTGAAGAAGGGGTCAAGGGGCTCAGACCACTTCTATTACTTGCTTCCCTTGTCCTTCCTTTTGTAGATTTTCAGCAGATTCCGTCTTGCAGGGCAGCAATGGGAGACTAAAAGACGACTTTTTGCTATTTTTCAACCTTGGTAACTAGGTATATAAACTAACTGGTCTCAAGAGGTCCCAATTTCAAAATTTTGGAGAATTTTTTAAAAATTCACCTAAAGTCAACGAAATTTTTTTTTTTTTTAACTACTAGCGAACGGAAGAAAAGTGTTTCGAATTTTCCAAGGACGCCAATTTTAAAGTTTTGGCACTCGATTGTCATGAAAAAAAACTTTTGAAAATATAATTTTCAATCTCTTGGTGAGATTTTCAATGTCTGTCGATTAGTAAATGTTCGGCTTTATCCAATTCATTTTTTATCTAAGCAACTAAAAAATTTTAAATGAGACGATTTTTAAAAATTTAGGCTATTATTTGTTAAATGCTTTGGCTGTGGCTTCATGAGTGTGCCACTAGACCTGTTCTACGTATTGCCCTTTTTTTTTCTCTTTTTGTGCGTACCTATTTAAACCAAGTGGTACCACCCATGGCCGTCATACGCCTATTTTACAGATGTTTTGGCGGTGTCAATCTGAACAGTACTAGACAATAAATATTCCTGGTTTTTATTATTAGGATGAGGAAAGAGGAAGATTTGCTTCATCCGAAAAAAATTGAAAAACTCCGACGAGCTCTTGCGGAATCGAAATCTTGCGACTGCTTTTATCAAACAAAATCTCCGTACCCCCCCCCCCCCCCACCCTAAAAAAGTGACAACGACAAGCCAAAGTGATAAATGTGTTGCGCAACTATGAGAGATTTCTCTATTTGATGTTATTCATTAAAAAAATAGTACTGTCAAACCAAGAAAAGCTTCCTCTTCATTTGTTTATTAAAAGTAAATTTGATTTTACATCATCTTTAGTGATCTTTTTTACATTACGTACTAGCCACTCTGCGTGACTGGCCTGGAGTTGCCCGTGGTGTTGGTTTGCTTTGCAAACCAAGTGGGAATTCGGCGTGACGTCACAATTTATTGCAATGATTGAAAAATTATTTATTAAAAGAAAATCAAACGTATGAGGTATCTATCTGATGTCAAATTTTCATCAGATTTCAAATCCGTTGAAATTTTTAATCTTATCTTTAACTATCCCGATTTTACAAAAAAGAACTAAACAATGCCAACTAAAAGGTTTTTTTTTAATATTATTATTATTATTATTGCTTTCCTTCGCTAAAATCGTAAGAGCGCAGGAAGTGTAATCTTTTTTTTTGCAAAAAAGCAAAGGTTGACGTGACGTCCTAATCTCTTGCAAAAAAATATAAAATTTATTCAATTTAAAATTTTATTTTTTTTATCTCCGTCAAATTGACCTAACCTTTTTTGAAAAATAGTAATCGGTTAAGTGCTAAAGTCGGTTTCGGTACTGAAGACATTTAACCTTTAGACTACGGCTGGTACACAGTGGCTGATCAAATTAAATGAGGGCCCTCAAACTCAAGTTATAAAAAAGTTTCAAGTAAACTCTCATTAAGTTATTAACAAAAGAAAAATAATCAAAAATTTCATACCATAACACATTAAATAAATTTGTTAAAAAAAAAATATTTTTTACATGAATTTCCGTCTTGTTTTATTTCTTGCAAATTCGTCAATTATTTTGGCAGTCAATTCGGTTTAAAAAGTTTTTGCTCGATATACAGAATGGTCAAATTAATTAATCTTTCGTCTCCCATAGTACTCCTTAAACAATTTTTATACACTTTAAAACAGAAAACGATCTTTCTCCTGATGCATTAGATAAGGGAAATGTTAAAAAACATTTCCATAATACATATTTCAACATTCGGAAATGTTGCAAGACATTTTTTTCTTCGGAGGCTCCATAGATGTCTGGTGTGGTTTTTATGATGTGCTCGTTTTCCCCCTTTTAGAAATATTAAAAAATGGTCAAATTCATCTTCAAAAGTACAAACATCAATATGTCATTTTTTAATATCCTTCAACTTTTTTTATCGTGTTCTGTTTTCTTCTTTCTATTGATAAATCCCAATCAAAAAATCTTCGAAAAGGTTCCACAAGTTCATACGTCGGATTTCTTTGAGATAATTCTGCCTTGGTGTTAATAATAATGCATTGACTATGAAATTTTCTCTTATTGTAAATTCATGCCCGACTTCTTTGTTTCCATCAAAAAACATTTTTATCTTTTGTCTGCGAGTTTGTCCATTTTCCACATTAAGTGATAAACCTGCTAAATCAGTTGCCTCTTTTTCAACTTTTTTAAAATTCTTCTCTGAAATTATTGATAAAATTTTCTAATGACTTCAGTATGATACCTTTCAATAGTTTGCATTCCATTGATTGCAATGATTTACTAGAAGCATTTATTCTTTGTAAAAAATAGTATTTCAAACAACTGTCATTGGGGCGATTTCCTATTTGTTCCCTTTTTCAGGAGTAAAGTCGCCTACACTATGGTAACTTTTTTTTCTCTTCTGAATTACAAATTTCAGTTAAAGCCTCTTTTATATGGGTGGTACCTAGTTTTATAGTTAATACAGCATCTCTTCTTGCTGACCATCTTGTATTAGAAACTTTTCTCTGCACTTAAAGATGTAAAGACACTGTGACAACTTTCCTCGAACCCTAATGAAAAGACGTTTTAAGTCCTCGGGGCCCTTTGGTATTCCGTTGCCCTACGCGGACGCTTAGTCCGCTTACCGCTTAATTCGCCTCTGCTGGTACAGCAGTTGTACCTCGATCGCGCCAGAAAGAATTTAGACTACGGTTAGTTCAGCAGTTGTACCTTCTAAGTTATAAGAATGTCGCGAAGAAAGAATTTAGACTACGGATGATACAGCAGTAGTATCTTGAAAGTTATAAGAATCGCTCCAGTTATATCTAGCCGTAGTCAAAAGGTTAATTTTAAAACAAGCTCTTCGTTATTTCATGTGCCACTAAAGGGAGTTATCAAGAAAGTGTATTTGTTTTTGAAAAATAAATCATGAATGTCATAGTACATTAATTTTTCATCATTCCTTTAAAGAAAAAGGGGTTGGAAGTGTATCCATCCTTGATGCAAGGGATGAGTTCATCCCCCCCCCCTCCCCCGCGAAGTCTAAACAATGCAAGTGGAAAATTTTGGTGCAGCTATGGCTGGAGTGCAAGGCTACCGTAGGTTTATCATTTTTACGATTGGTGTGTTATGGCAATTTTACAGAAAACGAAATCTTAGGGCATTTTTTAACCACTTCAAAACTTTGCGTCAATTTTTTGTACTAGTCACCGTATAAAACCACATTTTGTAGTTTTGTCTCACAACACAGGAGTGCGATGTATTTGAAATGTGTTAAATGAATGGATAGGCATAAATACGATTTGCATCCAAAGTAAACGTCGTTACGAAATTACATATATTACGGACACTCAGATATATTTACATGAGAGAACAGTAGTAATTACTGTGTGTGGCTGTTTTTCAATCCAGATTACGAATGTAACCCGAGCAATGCTGATGATTTTGCTTGTGTTTTATAAATGTTCTAATTGTTAGTAATTTAATTCAATGCTTTTTTTTCCCCACCGTTCACATTTTAAGATATTATTCCCCGTAGAAACCTTAAGCTAATTCAGTGCCCCTTCTCTGGTTTGGTGTCAGTTAAATGGCTGGTTACTTTGTATTACAGATTCTGAAGATTAATCAATTTGAAACTTCTACTGACATTTAGAAGTCTAGTGAAAGAGACGGAACAAAATAAATTCGCATTTGAAGTTGGTTTTGTTATTTTCTCTTATCTTCTCTGTCTGAAGTGTTCGACACACGCTGCCATTTATCGGCTGTTTTCCCCCCTTTTCTCTTTAGTTATTTTTACTTTTTGTCTCGTCTGAGAGTTCAGATGTCTGCCGAACAACAAATTCGTCTCGAATGAAGAATGGTTCTTTTCTTCCAAAAAATGTGGTTGAAACGGCAAAAATCAATTATTTTCCGTCTGCGTCGGGAGGTCGGAAAACATCATCCCACTCTTCAATTACATAGTCTAGCGAGCGCCTAGGCATACTTTCATTGTTTTCTTTTGCTTATACTCATACATTGTAACTAAAGTAAATGCAAAGAAAAATACTGTAACTTCCAGCCCAATGATGGATGGATCGAGGGCTTTAAAATCTGAAAGTGTTTTTGTTGGTGTCTGTCTGGACTCGCAAACTACACACCTGTCTACTGCTACGGAATGAATGTCCGGTTTCCACAGAGGCGATTGCTACACTAACAACCGTTTGTTTTATTTTGTGTCTCAGTGTATCAAAAATGATTGTTTTGAGCTAACAAAGATTTGCTTTCAAATGTTATCCAATTTCGCTATTATCATGTAGTCCCATCTCTTGTTCCACACAGTTTTTGCTATCACAAAAAAAGGCCACCGCAGGCTTTTGAGTTTCAATCATAATTCAAATTTTTGTTTACTTTGATACAAAAAATTTTCGATTTATAAAAATTAAATTGCATTTTTATTTACTTTGACGTAGAAAGTGTTCGATTTATAAAAAACGAAATCCATTTTACTGGTAAGAAAAAAAGAACATTCCAGCGTTTCTTTTTTGAAAGTTAATTTAGAGTAAAGAGCTCTCTTTGTTGGTGGAGAAAGATGCAGTGTGTCGATGAAAAAAATCGACCATTCTTTGCTAAAGTCGAAGTTAGAATATTTCATCTTGATATTTGGAACTTTAAAGCTATATCTTGAAAAATAATAGTGTTTAATCAAACTATTTTATTTGTTCGTTGAAAACTAATTGTATCAACCATTTCGGTTAAAATATATCTCCCGTTAAATTTCTTTCTGTTGTGTTAGTTTTCTTCCCATTTGTGTTCACAGAAGCAGCACTATGTCTTAGAATAAATTACATGCACCCTCTTAGCTCAAATTAAAATCTGGAATATTACGTCCCACACATTACAGATAAATTAATTTAGATGCTTCCAATATTGTATTTCCGTTAAAACTTTCATTCAACTTGTAAAACAATCTAGTGGTTATTGTGGATGGTAATTTTTTTTCGGATTGCTTTATATCAAAAGTTTGGTTAATTTTTGTTCAAAATGAATGGCAATACTTTTTTTACCTCAATAAATATTTGTTTTCTTACAGCAGCAAAAATGTTAGTACTTAGCAAGTAGTAAAAATTTATCTAGTGTAAAATAATAGTTTGTGCGTTGTTTTGTTGGTTACACAAAGAAATTATTGTGGATAAAGGGCTTAGCTAACTGGTAATCTCCAAACCACTCTTCAGTTCAATAAAGATATGACATATAGCCGCACTCATTGAATACGTACGGATAACATTAGAATAATTTGATTACTTTGGGTTAGCCCAACCTCTATGACAAAGGGGCGCGGTCTTTTATACCTTTTCACCATATGCCATTTGAACTGTCAGGTTTTCAATTGAGCCTTATCCATCAAGATCCAGTTCACATACTGTCTGAAAATCCAATTGTCAGTACCACATGCAACATATTCAGCTCTCCCCTGAAATATATCTCCATTCTTAAACGCATAAAATGCTTCAGCCTACTCCCATGTCCTCTTGTCAAAGTAGAATGCGGTCAACTATATTAGCGTATTTCTGGAATAAAATTAATGAATGAAGCACATGCTAGATTTTAATTTTAGTGTCAACCTAGAAAATTTAATCATAACATTGGAGACAATAAAAAAGCACAACTAAACTTGTTCAAAAGAAGTCTTATGAAAATGAGGGTTGTTTAAATGTCGTGGGAACATGTAAAATTTGTTTCTCTTTGTGTCGTATCTTTAACGGTTTAAAAGTTTTGAAATCCGTGAAGTTGAAAATGACCTTGAAAAATTTCCTTCCTCAGCCGATTCGTAGACTTCCTTGTATGGTATCCGCATGCTTATCTTTTCCCCAGTGTGATTGAATGCACTGGAGCTCACAATCCCTTTGGTGTTTCAGTTACAATAATAAAACTTGATTATTAAAAGAATCAGAATCGATCGAAAGTTTGGTAAAATAGTGCTAATTATGAATTTATATCAACAAAGTTTGGCCGAATGTTTTCGACTTTACTTAACTCTCCTGGTAGTTTATCTTCGAATCGAAGACTGGCATTAAGTGTCCAGTGTCATATAAAAACCGTTTAAAACTGTCATCAGTTCTTGGTTGGTTTGGTTTTATGGCGTAAGGGCCGTAATTTGCTATGCTGCTCCAAAGATTACTGACAACGTCAAATAATATACACACAAGGAAAGTTTTACTGACAAGGGTATGAATCGGAACATTCGCCGCCTGTAACTCGTAAGTTGTTAGCGCAGTGTGCATACCTCCTGAGCTACGATTTCCCTAAAGAGTTGTAGGAAAGTGACGACTTGTTTCTCTTACTTGGATCTTCATTCCCCTTGAAATAAATAGAGCAGCTTTGTGTCTACGAAAAGTCAAATTTCGTTATCTAAACTGATCAGATTTCGATGGACGATTTGTCTCGTCATTTGCAAAATGGATCATATCTTGGAAAAGATATCTCGTCGAAACCCACTTGGAGGGATAAAAAAAATCAAATCCATATCATGGATGGATGTTTTTCCTTTGTGAAATTTTATTCCTGAAAATGAGGAATAACCTTTAACAACAACGTTAATTATAAACCGAAATTGTAAGGTCTGCCAACCACCCCCTGTCTTTCTGATTGAACGAAGCCTGCCTCATATCTTTAAAAAATATTACTTTAACACTATACCTTTTAACTTTTTATACAAGTTGTGTCAGTGAAATAATGGCCTGCACATTGAATGTCAGAGTCGTGGATTACCGATATTGATCTCATTTTCTTTATATAACTTTCAAAGGCCGTCTGTCCCACTCAAATCGTTAGTGCATTCGAATAATTTGTGGTGAAAATTTTCATTACGCGTCGGAAAAGTCCGAGTTCTAAAATTGAATGAGGGTTGGTTCTGAAATTAAAAAGGGGCCTCTTTCAAATGTCAACTGATGATTTTAAACGCGGTTTCGTGTCGAGTATTCGAGTATTAGTATGGAATAACGCATTGAGTGACGCAGAAAAGTGGAAGATGTCTTGGACACACTTGCACATCCCAATCAAAAGAGAATGGAAATAAAATCGCCATATTTGGCAGAAAAATAGAAGCGTGGGTGTTTGTTTGAATGACAGGGGAGGTGAACATTGAAAAAGAATGAAAAAAAAATTGTACTCTACAAACTGTATATTAAGCTTTGGCTTCCTAAGAAAGTGGAGCCGTTATCTAACAGCCGTGATACGTCATGAGGCCGCGGGCATAACTAGACGGCAGTCTAAACAAAAATCTAGAGGTGTCAACTTAGAAGGACAGAATACGTTGGAGAATGAACACAGTAAGTTGTTACACGGCTGTCGTGGTTTATTTTATTCGAGAAACAAAACAAAGTGGTTTTTTTATTATCTAGTTTAAAGTTTCTAACTTCGGGATCGTTGAAGGTACAGTGAAAATGTCAACATATTTCAAATCAGCGTCAATTTCTACGCCAGATCGATATCAAAAACAGTTTTGTTATTCAATTATTTACCATTTGATTATTTAATCATTTTTTAAATAATTATTTATTTAAAGAAAATCACATTTAAGGTATCGATCTGGTGTCAAATTTTCTGCAGATTTCAAATCCGTTGAAATTTTTATTCTGTGTTTAACGATCCCGATTTTACAAAAACGAATAAATCAATGGCAGTCAAAAATGTTTATTTATTCTCCTCCTCTTCGATCGAATCGTTTGGAGCAGGAAATGAAATGTGGCCGCTACAAGAGAAAAAACGTTCCCCAACTGTTTGAGACCGCTATGACGACAGTCATGGAAATGGTGGCTCCGATCATTTTCGTTACGCTCACAAACACCGCTCTCTAGGAAACCAATACCATGTGTTAGTATAACCAACGTTTTAGTGACGTCACCCACCGATACATCACGGCCGCTAGATCACAGGGTTGAAAACACTTTTCACACCTGAACATGCTCCCAGTAGTCTCTCTGTGTTGTGACCCAATAGTTTTTATCGCGTTTATGCCTCGCCTGGAGTTTTTGTCAGCTGTTTCAATTATGAGCTTTTCTTTGAATATTTAATTTTCGAGTGCAAATTGAACCAGAAAAGTTGCAACTTCCAATTATAAGCAGCTAATATCACTGTTTACGTTACTCTCCTTCGCTCCAAGTAGCCAGCTGTTTTCGCAATGACGGTCATGGGCTGATATTTTTAAAATTAGCAATGTTTGAAGGCAACAACGGTATTTTTAATTACTTCCGGAAAAAATGTCCTTGTTGGTCGAGGAAAGAAATGAATGAGAAACAATGCATGAAGCAAGAGGTGAAAAGTGCTGAAAAGCTAAAACTAATCAACGTTTTTGTTGTCATTCGCAATCACTATGGCCAGGGTTTCCTAGCTAGACGCATTCTATTGATTCGCAGTCTAGTTAACGACGGTTTTCTAGAATAGCTTTCTTTCCATCTCTTATGTAAAAGGAAGTGTTTGTTTGTCTGTCTGTTTCTTGCACACAAAGTCCTGACGAATCAATGGCACTTACAGTAATGGGATTTGGCACACAGGTAGTCCGAATTTTTTGCAATTTTTGTGTCCAGACAGAATCTTAAAATTTAATCTAGAACATTTTTAAATGAATCTAATGGAATGTAATTATTATTGTTTTCTTTGGAATGACAACAGCATTAAGAGATGGCAGATTCTAAATTTATTTTTTCCGTTTTCATTTTGTGGAGAAACAATTTGTCATCAGACTTAACAAAATTTAATATTATATATATATATATATATTTTTTTTTTTATGTAGTTCTTCTTTCTATCTCCTAGATCGTTATAGATAGAGAAAAAATTTCAACGGATTTGAAATCTGCGGAAAATTTGACACCAGAATGCTTCCTTATACGTTGGATTTTCTTTTAATAAATAATTTTTCAATTGAACATTTATATTTCCACAAGAGATTGTGACGTCACGGCGATTATATCTCTTCGCAATTTGAATTTGACAATGACAAGGCCGTCACGGCGTTGCCCGTGGTGTTGGTTTGCGAAGCAAACCACATTTCATAATTTGGTTTGCGAATCAAACCAAATTGGAATTCGCAAATAATTCATAGCAATCACTGGGAGGTTTGCGAGCAGGGGTCACACCTGACCCCACGAAAAGAACTGTCACGGGCAACGCGTGCTGCCACGCAGTGTCTAGCATAAAAAACCTGACCGTGGTTCAAAATTACGTTTTGTCGTCGGATCTTTTCCTTTGGGATTGATAAAACACAGGAAAATTCCAAATGGTTTGAAAAATGTAATTTTCATCGGTATGTGGGACAACGGGTTTCAGAGGTTATTCATTTGTAGTAATTGGTCGCATTACGATATTTTTGGAGAACATTTATTGTGTGATTGCAAGAAATACTTTTCAAAATTGTATTTTTTTATTTCATGTGCCTGGCTAACGGATTCATGAGGGGGAAAAAATTGATTACTTTGTCAACTTTGCTCGTTCGTTAACAGTTTATAAGATTCGTCGCAACGAGTATAGTTTTTCTTGTCAGCGACGGTGCATGCCTTGCAGCGTAATTCTGCGCTATTTTTGGATTCCGTCCGAATCGTCGAAACCCTTTTGTGTGCGAAGGCAATTTTTAGTTTAGGCCCCGGTGTCTCAGAAATTTCTCAGAACATTCTTTTTTTGTTGCACAACTGCCGCACCGTGACAACTGTTTTTTTTCTTCATAAAAAGTTTAAAGCCGCGAAAGGTGTCACTGCTGCCTGAACTTGGTCTCAGTAGTGATGGATTGGATTCATTTTGCTTTTTTTTTTGTTTAGGTAACTACTTCTGCTCAATCCTAAACGTATCACCGACTTTAAAGTTTTATAAAATGGTCATATATTGCAACATTACAGTGAGATTAAAAAAATTTGACTTGACAAATCGGTTGTCATAGAATTGGCATCACTTTGGAAAAAGGGTTGAAATGAAAAATAAGTTTTGAACGCAATAATACAGTGGTTCTCAAACTTTATAAAATCTTAGCACAATTGGAAGTCCTACAAAAAATCGAAAGCGCACCACACACAAAATGCTAAGAAATGATGAAAAGACAAATAGAAATTAAAGGAAAACGACCTCGAGGCAGATGCTCAAGCCCTGTTTGAACTTGTTCAGAAACCTTCTTGGCTACTGTTCTTTGCTGCACTACATATTTTCCCCGTTCTTAACAGAATAATAATGATCTGCAACAAAGAACTTTTTAATGCTGAAATGATCTAATGTACTATATTTAACTACTAACCCCCAGTGATTGCTACGAATTCCCATTTGTTTTGCGAATTCGTAGCCTTTAAATAACAGCCATCACGGCGTTGCCCAGCAAACCAACACCAAGGGCAATGCCGTGATGCACTCGTCAATGTCAAATGCGGCCAAATTCGAATTGCGAAGATATCCAATCGGCGTGACGTCACAATCTCTTGCGAATTTATAAATATTCAAATGAAACATTATTTGTTAAAAGAAAATCAAACGTATAAGTATCTATCTCGGGTCTAATTTTCCGCAGATTTCAAATCCGTTGAAATTTTCAATCTGTCTTTAACGATCACGATTTTACAAAAAAGAACTAAACAATGAAAGTTAAATTTTTTTTAATATTTGGTTTGCTTTCCTTGGCTGGAATTTTGTTTGAGCACAGGAAATGGAATCTGTTATTTCAAGAACACGATCGAGGTCAAATTCGTATGGAAAAAAATATAAAAGTTACAATCTTAAAATTATTTATTTTTCGATAATCATATTTTTAGGAATCGATTTAATGTGAAATTTTTCGCAGATTTTAAAACCGTTGAAATTTTTACCCTATTTTTAACGATTTGGGAGGTAGAAAAAAGAACTGCATAACTCCAGTTAAAACTTTTTATTTGTTTTGATCTTCGGCTGAAAGCGTTGCTCGGAAAATCAAACGGAAACATGGAAAAATAATTTTAGAATCTGTCATATCTTTATGGTGTTGCCATTCAAAGGAAAACAATAATAATTAAATTAATAATTAAAATGTTGTGCTGAATCCCATTATTGTAAGTGCTATAGATTCGTCAGGATACTACGTACACATAAACATACAAACACTTCCTTTTATAATATTAGAGACCATGACTACAAATTCATTTTTATATCTTGTCACATATCTCTGGGATTTCATATGGCGCACCTAGGCATGTCACTGGACGCATTAGTTTAGGTTACCTCAATTTAGGTGAATTACCAGAAGGGTTGAAGCTAAACAAAAGTAAACTATTCTTTGAAACTTCGCAAGGTTTGTCTTCGTCTCGGAATAATAAAATGAAAATTTAACAGCAGATCAATACCTTGCATTTGATTTTCTTTTAATAAATAATTTTTCAATTGGGGAGTATTTATATTTTGGCAAGAGATTGTGACATTGGATCTCTTCGCAATTGGAACTAGGCCGAATTTGACAATGGCGAGGCCATCAAGGCGTTGCCCATGGTGTTGTTAATAATTTCAGGGCTTATATATATATATATCCCCCAAAACCCCTTATAAGCCCTGTAATTTGGTTTGCCTTGCAAACCAAATTGGAATTCGCAGGGAATTCTTTCCAATAGGCTACAAAATTACATTTGATTTATGAAGCAAACCAACACCATGGGCAATGACATGATGGCTGTTATCCAATTTTCTACGAATTCCCATTTGGTTTGTTAACCAAACCAACTCCATGGGCAATGCTGTGATGGCTGTTATCAAATAGGCTATGAATTCCCATTTGGTTTGCTTCGTAAAACAAATGTGAATTCGTAGCAATCACCGGGGGTTAGGGAGCAGTGATCACACCTGACCCCACTAAAAGAACTGTCACGAGCAAGGCCATGTTGGCCACACAGTGGCTAGTAATTCATAAAACTTCATTTAAAAAAACCGCAAAGATATTAATAAAGAAGCAAAGATATACAGAAAGGTGCCATATTCAAGCTTAAGTTTTTTTCCACAAAAAAAAAAAATTTTTAGTCATAAAAAACATTGATATCAAATTGAGAAGGGAAAAAAAAAAATGCCCTACAAAAGAAAATCTTGAAACCTTAATACTTTGAATAATCTTTCTGAATTTTAAAGAATTTTCTGCATTGATTTGAAATTTCAGAAATCAAGTAAAGGTACAACATTAAATTTATTTAACATTATTTAATGCCATTGAAAAGGTTTTTCATTTCAAAAAGACCTGTTTTTTATAATTCTTTATTTGCCTTGTATAAATAAGTTTCAAAATTAATATCATAGGCAGTTATCTTTACAAATAGCATCCCCTTGCCAAGATTGTAAAAAATGTTTTGCTGAAACATGTACAAAGAGTACTCAATTTGAAGCAAATTATTCCAAATTGTGATTTAAACAGAAAATGTGTAACTACGTTTTTTTTATGAACATTTTAGTACCAATTATACTATCAAACCTTCTTTTAAAATATTGCTTTCTGTATAGAAATGGAAGGTTTTGCATTTCAAATACATTCTGTCTAAGCCAATGTTTTGTCCTTTTCAGAGTTTGCAGTTTCCCAAGAAACAAAAGTAAAAAATGTTTTGCTGAAACATGTACAAAGAGTACTCAATTTGAAGCAAATTATTCCAAATTGTGATTTAAACAGAAAATGTGTAACTACGTTTTTTTTTATGAACATTTTAGTACCAATTATACTATCAAACCTTCTTTTAAAATATTGCTTTCTGTATAGAAATGGAAGGTTTTGCATTTCAAATACATTCTGTCTAAGCCAATGTTTTGTCCTTTTCAGAGTTTGCAGTTTCCCAAGAAACATACTGTGCATATTCTAAGAAAGACACAGTTAAGTTCTCTGTGGCTGACAAGTCTGCCTATGAGGATGGAGAAGTGGAACCCTTTTTGACTGGAGAGCTATTAGATGGTAACAGCACAGAGAAGTGTCCCACTACAAAATTCTGCTATGCTCTCTGGCAAGAAGATTCTAATGATAAAAATGCCACTGTCATAGTCGCACAAGGTGAATAAATTTTACTTGATCTTTAGTGTACTGTCTTTCTACCATGCTCCTAAATATAGGTGCTAGGGGTTACAATGGAAATGGGGCTTGGTCCTACTGAGTGGACCTCAAACTGTGTGGCATTGCTGACATTACTGGTGGCATCTCAGTTTTTGCCCTAATCTTAGTGACATAAGATAAAGTCGCTGATGATAGTGTTCATGCAGGGTGGTAACAGAACCTGGAAAACCAGGAAATCGGAATTATCAGGGAACTTTTTATTTCTGTAAAAATCAGGGAAAATTTCCAAATTTTACAAAAATCAGGGATATTTTGACAATTTAAACGGCAACTTCTATCGTTTGTCCTATTTAGAGATGTGCGAATACAAGTGCTTTTGAGAATAGAATAAATCTTATTCGGCGATATTGTAATTCGAATAAAGAGCCATAGCGTCGTAATTTTTTAACACAGCAAAAAACGCTGCTGCTGTTTTTTTTCACGGCTACAGTGTCTTGGTCCCCGTGAGGCTAGCAATACAACTTGTGGGATACAATATGACATTTTTGTAACAAATGATGTTTTCTGAAATTAATTATTTTTGTCTGCAATTACATTTTTGTAGAATTTTTTATGTATATTTGTATTTGGTTTCGAGACAGTATGACAATGTAGTGTCATGTGTAAAAAGTTCATAATCAAAATATTTTGCATTTTTTCTCCAGTTTATTCAATTTCAATTATAAGAGTTCCATTCAGGTTTCCAACCCTTACAATAACAATTAAAATATCTGTAGAGAAAAAATACAAAATATTTGTGGAGAATGATCCTTTTACACCCTCTGACCCTAAATATTTAAAAATAGTGTCATGTGGATACTGTATATCGATACCAATCACGGATCACAACAATTCTTAAGGGAATTGTTAAATCAGGGAAATTTTTGTCAGACTATCAGGGAAATCATGGAAATATCAGGGAACTTTTTTTCAAGGATTTTGTTTCCACCCTGTCATGTATTTCTTTGTATTTCAAAACGGTATTGGGTTTCCAGGCAGAGACTAATGGTGTAGGATCGAAACAATATTTAAATTTCTTCTAAAATCTGTCATTTCATTACTTTTAAATACTACGGTTGTATAACTCAATTATATAAATATCTTTTGACTTCAAATAAAACTTAGTGGATCTCCTATAGCTGGAAGACAGTTGGCTAATAATTTTTTATTGCCATTAAATCCTATAAACAGACTTAAAGTAAAATGACTAACATACTTAAGTTCACAGTTTAAGTTGCCCAATTTTTTCTATGACCTTTCAGAAGTATATGTTTTTGATATTTTTTATTCCATTATCAAAAGTGATTTTGTTTTTCATCAGATAGAAAAATTAATTGTGAAATCCTGTTTGGTTTTAAAATTATGAAACAAATTTTAGGTTCTTAAATCATGCTTATTTCATTATGATAATTTATTTTCTGCATTTGTAGGATGCTGGAGTGCAGCAGAGTTTGATTGCAGTGAGGGTACATGTATTTCCACCAAAAAGCCCCAAAAGGCAGTCAACAATACTACAACGAAGTTCTGTTGCTGCAATGGAAGCAGGTGCAATGCCAATGTGTCTGATGGGTTTTTTCCTCTTAAAGAAATTGAAGAATGTAAGCATAGATTTGTATAAAACTAGTATTCATGTTGCTTGATTTCTACAAGGATCTTGACTTTAGGTGCAGCATCAGTTATAGGTGTTGAGAAATTAAAAAGTTATCTATATATATAATTCTCTTACGTGGCTCACGAAAAAGACGTTATTTGTAATCGCGTTTTGGCAACACTGTATGATTGTTTGTTTATCGCGAAGTCTCGCGCATCGATTGAATTTAAAACGTTATCGGATGAAATTTTATTGGGAAAAAAAAGGAAATTTTAATGAGCTGTTGCAGTTAGTTTATAATAGAAATCAAAGAAAGCGGAGGATCTTTTCAGAACCATTTAAAAAACGGTCCTTTTCAGGGCCAACAATTATAGTTCAACAAGACGCTTGCACTACGACTTTCAGCAACAGACTCAATGAAAAAGTGTGGGTCGTTTGAGTGCTGGGAAAATGTACACACAAACAACATGCTGGGTATTCAATTTCCAAAGCAACGCTCACATTTCGAGTCAAAATTTGCACAAAGTTTTCATTTGAATTCTGATTTTAGAGATACTGTACATATTTTTTCTGTAATACAGCAAATTTAGATTTGAAAAACATTTTTTTGGTAACATATTTTATAAACAATCCCTTCTGTTAGGACACATGTCTTCATTGAGGCGAGCATAGGTTCGCGCAGTGAACCAATGAGGATTGCAAAGCAATCCTCCGGGGGTTGGCGAGCGTTAGCGAACAGGGGGCAGGCCCCCTAGTTCTAAAATATTTTGTTATTGACCTTTAAATCAGGGGTGCACAGACTGCACTGATTGCATGCAGCCCGCCTCACAATGTAAATGTGGCGCACCAGACCTGGAAGTGTCTCATTTGACTCATTTTTAGTAGAAACAAATACAACAGTTTTTTGTTTTTATTTTTGACATCAGAGTAGTTTATTTTTAAGATTAGAATTTGATATGCATTAAAGAATTATAGACATTCTATCCTGTTAATATATTTTATCATATCAATATTTTGAGGACTGATGAAACAGAAATTCCTTTAACTTTTAGCACAAATTTCTGAGCATTGTATTCAAGCCTAACCTTAACATTGTGTAGGAAATGCGATTTTGTGTTCTTAAGTACAAGAAAATATTTTCAATTCATTATATCTCTATTATATCCAATAAGTATATCAATCTTACTATTAAAAGTTTTGGCATTAATACTTCATAAGGTTGGTCCTAAAAGTGTTAAGAAAAGTTTATTTTACTTTAGATTATCAGTCAATTTACACTGAAGCAAATTAAAACTCAGTTGCATTATTTATCTCCAAAGTGAAGATATAGTTTTAAGTGTAGTTTAATTCTTTCAGCTCCAAGATACCGGGAACATTCTTCTAATTTTCTGACTGTGATAGTTCCTGTCTTGGGTGGACTGGTGATCATGTTCGTGATTGCAGTGATTGCTGCATGGCGCATGTGGTCCTCGTCTGGTAAAGCTAGTCCTGATTCTGCCCACCTCATGGAGCCACCACTGCCACCTTCACCTACTTTCAACATAGATAATCTTAAAATTGCTGAAAGCATTGGAAGGGGTCGCTATGGACGTGTTTACCGTGGTACCCTCTACAACCAATCTGTTGCTGTCAAGATATTTGCATCTCAAAATCGTGAAAATTATCTAAATGAGAGATATATCTACTGTCTTCCATTCATGGATCATACATGCCTTCCTAAGCTCATTGGTATGGAACTCATTTGTAATGCATTACAGCTTTATCAATAATAAATTATCTAAATGAAAAATTGTATGTATTTATATGTGGTCACCCATATTGGATAAATGTAATATTTTTACATACTTTTCTAAGTTTTTAGAAGCACAGATCTCTTATTTATGTATTGGTTTATAAATACTAAGAATATAAAATAGGGGTTTATACGTAAATTTTGTATAATGTATAAAAAAAATCCTAGTTCAAATCTTTTTGAACATCTTCAAAAAATGGTGCACATTTATTATCAAATTTGGTAGTTTTGTTTTGAAAAACTCGGTTAGACTATCTATTGATTAACTTAAGCTAACTTTCACAGAAAATATAAAGATTGCTAGTAAATGTATTTTCTGTGGTTATATTTGATCAATAAATATATATAATTGGAAAATTCGCTTGGATCAACAAAGGTACTTAAAATAATATATTTTAATTTTTTGCTGTAACTTTGGATTATATCAAAGAAAACATTGTCACTTTCAAACAGACAAAATTGTTGTTTGAATTCACCTATTGATTTAAAGTTCTGCATTGAATCGTCAACACTAATTTAAATTTAATGTTTTTCATTCATTATATCCATAAAATTTAAAAATATATTGTATCAGCAGAGTTTTAAAGAAATAATATATTCAGAGTTTGAGGGACAATTCAATATTCAAATACATTTTACGTACTCTTAATATGTCTATCTTTGTTATGTGTTAGTTTGTTATGTGTTTAGTTATATGTTTGTTTGTTATGTTGTTGCTAGTAACACATTTTTAACATTTAAATTAACTGATGATGCATAATTTTCTTTAAAAGTAGATTTATAAAAAGTAGATATTAGAACTCTTTAAAAAAAATTTCACTTTAAATATTTCAGGAATTGTTGGTAAAACAAATGTTGTATTTCTTTTATTTTTTTAATGACAAAAGGGTTGTTTTGTCTTTTACCTCTTTTTTATTTTTTAAATACAAGTGGTACTGTTTTTAAAAACGATACTATATATTTTGGAATATATACTTTTTCTTAAAAACAGTATATTCTGGTCAATGGAAACTGTAGTGCTGCTACATTTATTTATATCATTACAAAACAAAAAAATAAAGGTTTTTTTTTATGGAAATCTCTTTTTTATGTTTGATTGAACTAATAATGGTTTGATTTGTTACTAATAAATTGAAAATAAATTCCTAGATTTTCAGTTAAATGCCTAATTTAAACCAATCATTTTTTTTTAATTAAAAGATATTCATAATGAAGATCAAATTAAAAAGATAAGGCTTTCATTGTCTTTAAAGTTATAAAATATGTATTAAAACAGTAAAAAAGAAGAGTACATCTCATTTAAAACTTCATATCCCAGGATTTCTATGGAACCTTTTTATACCACAAAATCACTGGGTTAAAATTTTCCTTTTTAAACTTTAAATTGTAAGAATGACAATTGCAAATTTAGTTATATTTTTATGATGGTTAATTGTTGCTTAGATTTCTTAGTATAATTATGAACACAAAAACCAGGCACAATTTTAAAACCAACAAGCAATTTATATTTTTAAATAACGTTGCACAAGTTGCATCATGTGTGTACCCTTCTAAGTTAAATAATCTGCCCTAAAGAGTTTATTAAATATAATTAGATAACCCTTGAGTAACATGAGTCGTTACATCGTTTTGTATTATTTTAAACAATTCATTCCATTTTGTAGATAACAGTCTGCTATATTGAAATGTCTTGCAATTAAAAACTTCATATCCATAAAAAATGGTCATTTGGTTCATAAAATTTATTAATACATAAGATTTGTACATTTCTTAAATTGAGTGCAAATACAAATCAAGAACTTTTAATCAAAAGCCTGCACAACTTTTTACCACAACATTCAATTTCTGTTATGCTTGAGAGTCAGCTGTATGAAATTTAAAAAATGACTGATTGATTTCAAATCTGAATCTACCAACTACTTGTGCTAGAAACAGAGTATTATTTGCAGAATAAGATTTAGAAAATGTACTTTTGTTTTATCAGGTGCCGAGGAGCGTGTAGGCCCAGACGAACGTCCTGAATACTTGTTGGTTCTATCCTATGCCCCCAATGGATGTCTGCAAGAGTACCTGACAAGTAACACTATAGACTGGCATTCTTTCTGCAAAATGGCTCAAACTATAACCCAAGGACTGGCTCATATGCACATGGAAATTAGAAAAGATGGTAAGATTTGCATTTTCCAGTCAAATGAATGTTTCTTTTGCTAGTTTGAGGAATTTTTTTAAAATTTGATCTGACTTTATTCCTAGATGATTTTAAAGCATTCCCCCATAAGCATTTATTTAGTACAAATTCTTAAATTTAGTTGATCCAGTTTGATCATAAACTAAAAAAATTTTTGTTTATTACTTTTTTATGTTATATATGTTTGTTTTTATTTTTAATGTGTTTTATAGATAACAAGATAATCTATTTAAAAAGTGGCGATATTACGCTTTCTATTAAAATAATCCCATTGTAAATTAAATATAGAAAATATGCAACCATGTTTACCCAGATTCAGTAGGGATTCAATCCTTTAAGAGTCATGCACCCTAGTTGAAAAATGCAAAAGAAACAGAAATCAGTCACCCTTAATGGTGCAACAGGCTCATTCTTTGATATCTACAGACTGAATGGGGGAAAAGAAATTGTAACAAACAACATCGCTTTCATTTCTCGGGGCATAAAAATCCTATGTGGTATGTGCAAAGGTAGATGCGACTTAAAAGACTCCACTATAAGGTTCACAGCTGTTAGATGTGACTGCAACTAAATATTTGAATCTATATCACATAATTAAATTGTAACTATTATTAAAATTTTAGCATGGTATTTAGCTTATTCAACAAACCAGTGCTGTGCAGGTACCAGTCAAAGTAGTAGTTATCATTTTTTAATGACCAGTTTTATGCAAATTAGTGTTTCTATAAAAGTTTTATTTCAATATGGTATTTTGCTTTTTTGGCAGATAAACTAAAGATGTGCATAGCTCATCGAGATTTAACATCCAGGAATATTGTTATAAAAGCAGATGGTAGCTGTATGTTGTGTGATTTTGGATTTGCTATTTGCATATCTGGATCTAAATATTATGTGAATGGAGAAGAACAAGTTGCCGAGTCCACTTCCCTAATAGATGTAAGATAATTTTTTATGTCCTTGAATGTTCTTGGTGTATAACCATATTTTGAGTAACTGCAGGACTTGTAAGCAATTGTTACTGTCTTTAGTTTCTGATAGCTGAAATCGAAAATATTTCAAAACTAGAAAGTAATATTTTGTAGCATTGCTATCTTAAAACATTTGTCAGAGGCGTTACTTCCAAGTATAATCAACTTTTTAAATTTGTTTCATTAATTGTTGGTATTAAATCACTATTTTATTTTTATTTAATGAATAGATAAGAATGCCTTAGGCCTTTTAATTTGAACCATGATAAAGATATCTTCAAGATTTTGTTTACTGCGAAATATTTGTTGCAAAAAAAATTAAATTTTACTAAATTTATAATTTTTTTTTTTTACTAATATATATATATTAGTGCTTTTTCTTGGAAAAGAAATTCTGAAGAGTAGATAGTTTTTTGTTTTGGTAGAAGTATTGTAATCTGTCATGGTATGACAGATTACAATACTTTAGTACTTTAGTATGACAGATTACAATACTAAGAGACTTTTTTTAAGGGAAGTTTTTTAATTTAGAATAATACATGACTTAGTGTTAAAAACAAATATTTTAGCACAACACCAGTGTTTTCCTTTTGTCCCCAATCGAAACAAGGAACTGTTTATCAGCTGATTTCAAGGACTCTTCCTGCTCTCTTCTGTGCATGTGCTCCATTTGGAAGTGTTAGTGTCTGTTCTAATTGAAAGTGAATGTGTCGATAATGTTTTAGAAGCGTGTGCGTAGAGTCATTCTGTAAGTCCGTTTGGAGATGCATTTTTGTTTAATTTTACTGCATGTTTAATGCACTGTTTTATTTTAAAATTGAAACTGTTCATTTTTAGGTGGGAACATTTAGGTACATGGCACCCGAGGTTTTAGAAGGAGCTGTGAATCTACGGGACTGTGAATCATCCTTGAAACAAATTGATGTCTATGCTCTTGGTTTAATATTATGGGAATTGGCAACTCGATGCACTGATCTCTTCCAAGGTAAGTTCCTTTTTGTTTAGTTTTTGCACAAATTTTGAAAATGTAACTTTAGACACTATCTAAAAATTGCATATGAGAGACTACAATTACAACCCTCATAAATTGCAATCTGCATATGCTCCCGTTTAGAGGAAATCTTTCATACCTAAAATATTCTGGTTGCAAAATTCCTTTATGTGTTTGTGCATATGTATTTGAACGTTTATGATTCTGGATTGGCAGGTGTGGAAATTTGAGTTTGAAATGTTCATTGTGTGGAAAAATTGCAATATCATTTTAAATGAAACTAGATAACTTGTATGTGTTTGAAAAAAATTGAATCATTAAATTGATATTGATGAATACACTGCAAATAGAAATCAAAATTAATTTGATTAAATTTTTATCATAATACCGGGAATGAACCAATATCTTCTTGCGCATGCTTTTATTTCACCCCACAATTCTAAGCAATTACACAAATTGTAATTAATTGCTTAGAATTAATTTTAATTTGAAAAGTACATATATTAATAAATTCTTATTATATATTCCAGCTCCTTTTTACTTTTGTCTTTATACAAATACAAATATTTAACAAATGTTAACTTGTAAAATATTTGTAAAATGTTAACTTCATGTAAATGTTAACTTCCTAATAAAAACTTCCTTATGGACCAAAAGCTGTTTGTCAAAGTGTGCATTTTAAAAGTAGTAGAGTCCATGTTATTTTTAAGTGTTTTCATCTGAATTTGAAGTTTTTGTTCTAAATTTACAGGTGTTGATGTTCCTGAATACAAAGCCCCATTTGTTGCTGAAATTGGCAACCATCCTTCTATGGAACAGTTGCAGCATCTGGTTGTCAAGCGAAAGGCTAGACCACTTTTCCCTGACATCTGGAAAGATACAAATCCTGTAAGTAAAGTTAACAGGATCGATCTTTTCTTTTTAATACTTAAGCTCTTGAAGAATCGTGTTCCTAATTAGGATGTTTAAATATTCTAATCCTTTATTTCTTTCAGATATTTATGCATAATTCACTGATGTACCCCTTTTACACACAGTAAACAAAAACAACTTCTCAATACCTTTTGCATCACATTTCATTTAAAAAAATGTAGTTATTCATTACATATTTGGTGCGAAATTTTTTTAATGATTTTAGTGCATTTATATGTTATTTCTTCAGATGTAAAAATATACCTGTCTTTCAAATTCATTCCTTATTTTTTTAAATGCTAATATGATTACAAAAGTGCATTGCTCTTATTAAGGGCATTTTTAATCATTATTGAATTACTTTGAACAATGTTTCTAGTTTTTTGACTGAACAGTGTGCATGAAGTAAATGCTTTTGCATGATACAAATTGGGCTCTGTGATAAATTTATGTATGAGCTGTGTGTATGTATTCTCTTATTTTTAAGTACTAGGGGGCTCCGCCCCCTGCTCGCTTACGCTCGCCAACCCCCGGGGATTGCTACGCAATCCCATTTGGTTTGCTTCGCAAACCAACATTCCTTTCACAGAGTGAAACTATCGGAATAATTTGTATTATCCTGATTTCTTTACGGTCCATGACGTCACAGCGAGGGCTTCGCCCCCTGCTTGCTTACGCTCGCCGACGAATAAATTAGCGAAAATATCCAAAGATTCCGAATTTTGTATGACCAACTTTTGATCGCATCCAATTCAATTATTAACTGATTTCAAAAATAATAGTACTGTAAGAAAGAGTACATTCTGAGGTATACTGCAATATTTTAAAAATTAAAAACTAATAGTAATAAGATATAGATACGGCAGTTTTAAAAAAAAGTTACAAAAATGTCCCGATTTTTCCCGAATTTCAAAAAAATATTATCAAGAACCAAATTGAAATTAAAAAAAAAACTCGACGAGCTGCAAAAATTTACGTTAAGAGGGACTCTTTTTAAAAAAACTCACGACTCAAAACTGAAAATTTGTATGTGTTTTGCTCACTCGCGGAAGAAATTTTGCTTCTTAAATTTTGACACTGAATAAACCCTAAACTAATAGCCGCATCGGAAAAAAATCTTAATAAATGTCCAGGGAATACGACGAAGAACAAACCATGTTAATTCGATTTTTTTGCGATCAGTACTTTCTCAGGAAACCGTCTAAGAATCGAGCTAAACAACACAGTTTTCAATCCTGCGGCGGCGGTAACATTTTTTTAATATAGAGAGATTAAAAATTGAAAAAATCACCTAACTTCAATCGTACAATGCAATAAAACCATAGAGTAAAATTAACTGGGGAACACATCAGCTTACTCAAGTACTCCCTATAACTTTTTTATTTTAACATTTGAATGCTACTTGTGTGTCAGGAGGTAATATAAAAAAATAAAAACTGTCGGGTGATTTTTTTTTCCCTCTTGAGTTCAGTGGCAATCATTTTTGTATTAAACAAGAATTAATTTCATCATTATAGATGCTGCCAATGATATCCTGACTGAATTTAATATCCTTTAATTAATTAATCGTATTAATTTAATTAAGAATTGATTTATTTATCCTTTAATTAATTTGTAATTACAAAATATAGATTGAGTCAAATCAGTTGGTAAAAATAGCTGTAAACTAAAAACTTCTAAAAATAACCAAACAAGGTATGCACTGTTAGAGGTCATTTATTGCACTTTTTTAAGCTTGCATTCCCAATTTTATATCAATTTATATTTATGAGAAATGAAAATAAAAATAAAGAACACCATATTGCTATCTCAATGCCAGACACGATAGAATTTGGGACATTACAAAGAGTAAACAAATTTCATGGAGTGCATTCTCTTATTTTTTGACAAATAATAAGTCATTTAGACTTTGATTCAACTAAGTTTTGTTATAAACTGGTAGAAAATTACCCAACTTCCATTAATTACTTGTTGCTGGAAATGTGCTGAACTTTTTTTTGTGCCAATTGGTTTGATGAATTTTTATTATTAATTCAATCTGAGTTCTGGGGAGTTGTTGCATGATGCAAGGGGCATTCATATTCAAACTAACAGCTCTCACTCCAAGGTTAATGCTTTTGCTTGCTATTGTTGTTCGAGCTTTCAATTGATATTATTCTTGGTATGTTCATTATTTTTTTTTCTTATGATTCCATCGATAAATCAGGACAGGGTGGTAACAGAACTTGGAAATCAGGGGATTCGCATAAAACCTTTTAATTCTGAAAAGATCAGGAAAATTTTCCACATTTCACAAAATATCAGGGAAATGTTGATAGCTTAAACGGCAACTATTACCGTTTGTCCTACTTAGAGACAGCGTGTGGTTACGAGTACTTTTGAGAATTGCATAAATCTTATTTGTCGAAATTGTAATTTGAATAAGAACACTTGCGTCATAATTTTTGAACGATCCATAATTCTTTCCATTGAATATAGTTTGTATTAGCCTAGTATGCTATGGCCTACGTGCTGCCCATACCCAAATCATTATTGGAACCTCTACATATTTTACAATGAATTTCAAGTTCTGAGAGTTTAACTCTTAGTTCAACTCTCTTCTGATTGCAACTTTCCTGTACACTACAAACAAGTTAATTTTGTTGTTAAAAAAAAGTTTAAAAATTGTATTTCTATTTAATTTTACTAACTTCGAGCTTTTTTTTTGTATTGATAGAGCTGATGCTTGGTTTTCATCTAATGGTTCTTTCATTGAACCTGTATTTTCTGTTGATAATTTTGATTGTTTCCAGGATAATTTTCTTGTCTAAGAACTTCAAAATCTGAGAACATTGTTTTTTCTTGTATTCTTGTGGTCCAATGTTCATCCGCATTATTAAAAAATGCTAATTTGTTATTCACCGTCTTTCTTTCAATTTTATTATTTTCCAAAACGTTTCATGACTTTGAAAGAGTTGGTAAATTCTTATAATTTTGTTTTCATTATGAAAATCAATACTTGTATGATGACTAATGTATGAAGAATTTAATATATAGCTATGTATTAAATAGGCAAATATCAGTAATAGCTGCTAAATACTACCTAAATATCGGGAATTCTAAATGAAAAAGGCAACTGTCTTGTTGTCATTTTGAGATTTAAAAAAAAATATGCTGCTTGTTTTTATTTGTTTATTTATTCATTTTTTCATTGCTATAAATATTAATATTAAAAGTGTAATTAATTATTTTTAATACCCAACTTTTTTTAATATTCTGAGTAGTTATTAGTTTACTACTGTTATCACCTATTTCACTCGGGTATCCAATTCCCTCCCTTACCTTCATCAATCACTCTTTTGTATGCACAAACTGCTTATGGTGAAGGAAAAGGATACAACACTGGAAACACATACGTTGACCCTATATAATATCTTGATTATTAGGCAGTTCCTAATAAGACTTGCATGCTCAATCATTGCAAATATTACACATAATAGGAAAATGTTTAATTTTGATTTAATTTCTTTCATTTAAAGAAATTATAATAAAATATTAAACTTTTTAATTATCTTCGATGCTGACTTGAATTTTTTTCTGTATCATAATGTGTCTTAATTTGAAATAGATTATATTTCTCCAGCAATCCGTTGAATATATGTATAGTATGTATTGTAAAAAAATTTTTTTTAACTAATTTGTTTCATTTTTATTAGCAATTCCTGGCATTTCTCTTACATGTAAGATCAATACCACTGCTCATATAATTTTTTTCATATAATCTTAACCAGCTCCCTACTCAAAATTTCATTATTCAAACTAAAATTCAGAAATTCAAACAAAATTTAAGAATTGAGTTTTATTTTTCTTGACATTCATTCTTAAATTTACTTAAAAATATGAATAAAGCATTTCACAATATAAATGCCAAAAAGATGGTACTTTATACATTGGTTTAATTTATTTTAGGCTACACGAGCTTTGAAAGAAACCATTGAAGACTGTTGGGATCAGGATGCAGAAGCTAGATTAACAGCCCTTTGTGTTGAGGAGAGACTCATTGAACTTCCTGTTCTATGGGATAGACATAAAGGTAAATCTCTTGTTAACTGTTAATGCGATTGCCTTAAATATATTCTGATAAATTATAGAGAGAAACGATAGGTTTATTATGTCTTTGTCTTGCAAATCAGAAATAAGTATAAAAATTTGCTTTTTTAAATTTTAATGTATTGATCAAAAAGTGTGCACAAAACATCAAAATGCTTGACTGGAAAAGTGCTCATTAAACAGAGTTCACAAAAGACTTAATGGCTTAAAAGCTTCAAAAAGCCATATTTTTTCTCACAGTGGCATTGCATATTTTATATCATGAAGGAATAATCATTGTTAAATTTTGGGAGTAACCATTATACTCAATTAAGACATTTCCTTTCAACCTGACCTCTTTGTTTTTCCAGCTGGAGTGACCATTCAAGGGGTTAGTCCTACAGTGAATCCTACATCCATAGATTCCACTACCACTAACATGATCCAGACCTCTGGTAATGGTTGGTTCAAAGGCTCCACATTTGAAATGCCCATCATGAAGAGCAATCCAGATACTCTGAGTCCCAACCACTGGGACAGTAGGTGCAGTGGTGACTTCAGCTTATCTGAAAATACTGCAGAAACCAGCATCACCATGTCACCCACAGAACTGACACCACGTTCTTGCAACTCTGGAAGCAATAACCTGAAGAACCTCACTGTTAACAACAACATTGCAGCCAGCCTAAAAGTTACTGTTCCCCTGCAGCCTTACCAAGGCAAGAATCCAACCATGGAACGCAACCTGATCATGGAATCAGCTGAGAAAGTGACAGTGAATGGCAACTCGTTGATTGAGAGAGGGGACAAATTCAGCACCCGCAACAATTCCGCCAGCAGCTTTGGTTTTGAGACAGATCTTTTCAACACTCTTCAAGCAGGAGAAGTCTCTGAGAGCAATGCCCTGGTGCCAAATGATGTCCTTGGCCACTCAATACGTACCGCAAATCCAATACCCTATGTGCAGAACGTTGTTGGTACTATGCCCAAGCAGCCCAATGTCCCGGGCAATGGACATTCTCTGCAGACAGCTGATGTTCATATGCACAGAGACAACAAAGGTTCAAAGAAAAACAAAGCAGAGCGAGGCATTGCTGTGGGTATCAGAAACTTTTTCAAGTTCCCTAAGAGCTCTCGTAGTGGTGAGTCAAACATAGTAGATACTTCTACTGCCCCCAAATTGGTGGAACCACCCACCGTGATTGTGCCGAAGTTGCCCAATAGTCATCAAGGGACCGTTCCAAAACCTCCTGGTGTCTCCAATCTCTCCAAAGTACAGAGTCTGGACACAGAAGTGTATGTCATGGACCCTGATGATGAATTTAGCATGACGCAGACTGTTGTGCGCCCCGTTGCCAATCGGCAAGTGTATAGTCAGACTGTACCTGTAGACTCTGTCGGAGAAGATTCCCAACCTGACCGTAGCGAGAAGCCTTTTCAAAATGGATTCGTCCAGAGTCAAACACATCCCCAGCTGTCTGGTGATGGCAGCTTCAAAATGAAAAGACCAAATACCTTGCCTGTTGCCAAACTGGAGAGTTGCAAAAACACTTCAGTCATTCCGAGTCCCGTGAAGTTGTCTGCTGGAAGTGAATCCTACATCAACTATGTTAGTCAACTATGTCACTTAGACACTGCGAGAAATTCAAATGAGAATTCAGAGGCATCTTCATCTAATCAAATAAAAAATCCCCGCTTCTCTCTCTACGATGACAGCATTATGACTTCCAATCCCCGTCAGCACATTCAGCATACTCCATGCAAACTGGGAACGCCTCATATATCTACATCAGTTCCATTATCTATAGACTCCTTATGTGAATCTGAAGTCACTAGTTTTCATAATACATTTCAATCGCCAGGGTCAAAGTCTAGGACTCACGATAATCAATGATTAGGATGCAACAATAAAATAATAATTTGTAATTATAATTCAATGAGCCCTTTATATACCTATTATTTCATTCAAATTTTTACAAATACCTTTTCTGCTTATTGAATTCTTGTTAAATGATAAATAAAATAAATATAACTTGATGATAGGTTGAATGACCACCCAAATGCTTTTGTCTGGTCATTCAATCTATAAGTAATTTTAAGTATCATGATTGTTGAAAAGGTTCAATTTAAAATTTTCATATCCAAACATTTCGTATTGAGCATGAAAAACTTATATCGACTAAAGTTTATTTTAAACTTCTTTTCTTCCATTTGTTTATGTCATAAACGAATGCTGTTGCAAAAATAATAAACTCAAGTACTAAAGACAAGCTACAGAATGGTTTAAACCTAAAGGTCTTGGAAGAATGTAATTCATTTTTAAGCTAGTGGTACTTAAAATTATTTAGCAAGTGGTACTTGAAACTACTGCTTGTTGATAAAGAGGGTTAAAATAATTAATATTTGTAACAATTATGCAAGCGAAATGAGACATTCTTCCAAATTATAATAGAAAGATTTGTGTGCAAGAGGAAGATACAGAAGAGATTTATTTATTATGTTCAGGTCAGAATTCCAAGTTTCTAACCTTGTCTAGTTATGACCCATGTGCTAATGATAAACTGGGTATTCATCTCTAAATCAAATTTCATATCTACAACACTTCCATGAGTTATTTTGAAGTCTCAAGTCCTGAAATTATGCACCTTATATCAAAAGATTTGGTTTTCGGTTGAAATTAAAAATTGCTTTACTAGTTTTTCATATCTTAATTTCCTTTTATATATTGTCAATGCATTTAATTTCATCTTATAACTTTTAACTATGCGTTGTAATCTTTATTTTGTCTCTGACTAAATGCAATTAATTTGAAAGTCCTTAATCATAAGAGGGTGTTGCTAAAAATTAACCATGCTTCAAAATTACTTGGTGTTGACCACAGTTCTTTTCCCTCCAGTTTGATCCTGGACCGTCGCCAATAGCCTGTTCTGTTGCTTCAGTGCAACATTAATTTTTCGGTAGGTGTTTAATGAAATTTTTAATTTTACTCTAACTGCTGAACTAGTTTTTTCTGTAGTAATGCTTTCCTAACATTTTTCACTGGATGCTTTTCATTTTTGTAAAATTTACAACACACTTTTAATTCAGCAAAATAAATGTAAAAAAATGTGGTGTAACTTTTTTTTAGTTTAACTTTATTTTCATCTATGACAAGTGCATATCTTGCATTAACTAAATTGGTCTAAAGCTTTCTCTAATTAAAGAAACACATCAAACTGAAAAATTATAGTGGAAAATAATAAAAAATGAAGTGAATTGTAATCACATCATTTTTACAAAGTAATTGGAGGTTTTTCTAATCAAAAATCATACTTGTTAGTTTGCTGAACTAAACTGCTCTTTTAAATGTTGCTTTAATTTAACAATTTGTCAATAATAAACTAGAATAAATAGTAATGTCATTGGAAACGTTTAAAATAGGACATTTTAATAAAATTGAGAAATATTTAGTTTAATTTAAATTGAACTGTGTTTATCTATAATAAACTGTATTGAAAAGTACTAGAAGAAAATACAAGCTTCTTAAGTAGGCCCAAAATTATTTTTGTTGGAAAATAAACAAATATCTAACTTTGATGTATTTTTTACTTAATGAGTCCTTATGCAATGAAATAAACAAATGACAATGATTATGAAAATGTTGAGTTCTTATAAATTCTTTACTAAATCCTGCATCATTTTAGTATCTTTAAAAGTTAGCTTTATATTAAATATAAATATCCTCAACCATGAAACTTTTATGTTTTGTATCCCTATTAAACATATAGGAAAATGTATTAATTTTACTTTCAACATTTTGATGTTTTACCAATATATTAAAACTTTTGTATAAAAGAGAAGGGAAAGGCTGAATATGTGACTAATTCATCATAGATTTTTAATAAAGGGTTGATTGAACTTAATAAGAGACATCCTTTCAAAACTTCATAAAAACAATCAAGATTAGAACTGGAATTCCATTGGTGATGAAGTTTGGTGTGTCATCCTTCAGTTTTTTGTTGTATATTTTAATGAAATACATCCTATAAATGGAGATTTTACCACAAATAGTTATTTAAATTGCCTCCTATTAACTTATTGTTATTTATTGATTTCCTCCATGTATAAAAATTATGAATTATCCAAAAAAGTGACTGATTTTGCAGTTCTACATGAATTGTTGAATCGAGTTCTCTAATGGAATACAGTTTGAATTTGAGTGCCTTTAATGGGGGTGATCTTTGAATGTATTTAAGAAATTTAAAAGATAAAGCACTTGTTTTGAATGTTTATATCATCCTCAGGTTATTGTAAATAGTATAAAAAAATTTATAAGTAAGAAATGTGTTTGTGCGTGGATACCCTAATGTTGAAAATAGATCTGAGAGAATAAAAAAGTTTCTATACATTTACCACATTCCAAATTGTAACTATGCAGTTTGATTTCCTGATTTTTAAATATGAAATAAAGCTGCTTGTGAGAACTGATGTATGGAAGTGTAGGATCAAAGTAATAATCTAATTTGTGTTTGTGAAATACAAAACCTGAAAATTTTTTAGTACTTGGAATGAAATGTAATATTAGAGCTATATCTGCTTATTTGAGAATATTTATGAATTACTTAATTCTGCTTTGTAAATGGCTTAGCAGAAAAAGTTATAAGCTGTCTCACCTCAAGAGTAACGAATGTATCCCACATAAACTAATTTGTTTTAATATTTAATTAGTAGGTAATAATTAGCTCCTAAAAGCTAATATTAAATGTTAACTGAAATTAGATACTAAATATGCTGTCTTTTGGATGTTGTCATGCACTCATATCATAGAAGTTATATTATTTTGTAAATCATTACTTTATTTTTCATGCATTCAATTCAGCTATAAGAAATCATCTAGTTTGGTGGAAAGTTCTGAAAATTCCATTTCCACATCATCAGCTAAGATGAGCATGGCTAAAATTTTCCAAACTACTTATGGCTTATTTTCTTTCTTTTTCATTGTTTCATGCTCTTGAGTGGAGACAATATAATATTGTGATATATATAAGATGCTTCATGAAAACGAATTTTAAGTTATTTCTTGTTTCATATGAAATGGTGATATTTATTGTCTACCAATCATAAGCATAAGAATACAGTTTAGCAGTGCTTTTCAGAACTTTGTTCATTAAACATGTGTAGCATATAAAGTAGTAATGGCTTTGACTCAATGTCCTAAAAAAAATTGTGTTAAAAATTTAGAATGTTAATAATAAACATCTTAATTGGCAAAATCCTTGAAATATATGCTATGTTTTCAATTAAAAAAAATCGCGAGTATTACATTCTTTTAACTGTCAAACATTTTCCTTGACTTGGCACTTCCTCACAAGTTCAAAAAGGTTTGCTGAACATTGTTTGAGAAACACTGCTATCATGCATTTGTATTACTTTATGCAAATACATGGTGATGCATTTTATGATGAATCATTATTAAATAGTTTACTGCTGAGATAGAGGTGCTTTATTTCTCATTGCCTTTTGTTTTGCAAATGTTTTAAATGTGTTTTTCGTAGATGTGACTGAAACATGAAAGAAATTACATTTAGTGCACATAGGGCCAAATTTCCTATTAGGTGCTCAAGGCACTGAGCCTTGCAGTGCCAGATTTCAGTGTTCATAAGCCCTTTGCACAAACATGACAAAATGTGCAAAATAATTGTTTTTATTTACATTAAAAATGGGAAAGAGAAAATCTTCAATGTGATATTCAATTGTCTTATGAGAGTGTACAATAACTATTATAGTTATCTATCTATACATTAATAAAATTGTTACTCAGAATCTGCAGTTTTAGTCTATACTTTAAAAATGTTTGTCTACACCAAAATGATATATGTATGAGTCAAAATGTGACCGGGGAACTATTATGCAAATTGGTGGAAATCATGGGTAAAAGAATGTACAGATCACTGTACTATATCAATTACGCTGATTAGTGTACTGTCTACCAGAACTCCTTTGTCACTATGGATAGTGGCGGCTACTAGGAACTGGGCTCGTATGTTTTGGTTGCAGATGGTGGAAGTCTCATTTTTGCGAATGTTGGAAGCACAGAGTTTTTTATTCATCTTTGTAAGAAGTAAAATCATACACTTTCGAATTCGTTGTCAAGTACGCTAATGTAACAAACTTGAATGCATTTCTTCGAGCATCCTCCATGAAAATAAGGCCAATTTATTTGGGATTAGACGTAGTGGCGGGAGTAATTCTTGTACTACATAGCCTAGTTTTGCACTTGTTAGTGTGGAGTGGAAGACAGCTTGACCAAGACTAGATTTTGAAAGCGATACTGAGGCATTTTCGAGGTGCTTTCAAGGCGAAGTTATTACTTAAATCAATGTTCTACCGATAATCTTATGCATACACACACTGTTCATAAGCATGATTTGTTAATCGTGCTTTAACTCCTGGAAACTCAAATCTTTTTAACCCCTTAATATGTTTCGATTAGTTGGGGAAGTTCGTATTGTAATATATTACAGTTGTTGGTTTTTCAAGATATCTCCATGATATTGGGATTTTGTGGAATTTTCATTTTCATAACTTGAATGATTTTGGTAGCAACTGCATATTTTTTAAGTAAATGGAAACTTAGACCTCCCCAGAGAAGATCGTAGCAATGTTTAAAATAAAATTGTTCATTTTACGCCAATTACACCTCTTTAAAGTTTTAGTGTTTGTGGAGAAAATTACAAATACAAATACAAATATTGACGACCAGCTACAGGCTCAAGTCCAACAAGGCTGGTCCTTTGTTTATGAATTCTCCAATTCCCACTGACTATCCAATTGTGTCTTAAATTCGTACACTCCCTTTGAATTAACTATATTTTCTGGCAACGCGTTCCAACTGTCTATTACCCTATTAAAATAGTAGTTTTTCCTTAAATCCCGATTAAAATGTGTCGAATTCAATTTATACCCATGGCCCCTTGTTCTGTTATCCCTATTGAAATTTAAGCCCTCTGTGTCCCCTTGTTTTACAAACTTGAAAAGCTGAATCAAATCCCCCCTCCTTCTTCTTTCCAGTGTATACATGTTTAGCTTACTTAAACGTTCATTATAGTCGAAATTTGCTAGCCCCTTTATTATTTTTGTAGCTCTGTGCTGAACCCTTTAAATTGATTCTATGTCCTTTCTCATATATGGAGCCCAGAATTGTACAGCATATTCTAGATGTGGTCTTACTAAACCCTTATATAATGGCAAGATTATATTCTTATCCCTTGAAGTTACAGTCTTTTTAATATACCCCAATAACCTATTAGCCTTTTTACCCGCAGCTGTGAATTATCACCCCAAGATCCTTGACTGTTTCTCCCTCCTTTACCTTTACTCCCTGCAGACAGTACTCGGCTCCACTGTTCCTGTAACCCATATGCAGAACTTGACATTTCCCTACATTAAATGACATACCCCATTTTACAGCCCATTCGGATATCTTATCAAAATCTCCTTGTAAATTTTCTATCTGTAACTTGGTATCCACTGTCCCCCATATTTTTAAGTCATCTGCAAATATACTGATTCTATTCTTGATCCCCTGACCTATATCATCTATGAAAATTATAAATAAAATTGGTCCCAAAACTGATCCCTGAGGCACCCCACTTATAACTTCTGTCCACTGTGAATAATTTCCTTTTACCTGCACTCTCTGCTTTCTACCCAATAACCAATTTTTTATCCATATTAATGTTTTTCCCTGAATCCCCAGCCTTTCCAATTTAAACAGTAATGCCTCATGAGGTACTTTATCAAAAGCCTTTTGAAAATCTATGTACATGATATCCACACTGCTCTTATTATCCAGCTCCTCAGTAATTTTTTCGTAGAACTTCAAAAGGTTTGTAGAGCAGGATCTGCCCTTCCTAAACCCATACTGATTCTCTGATAACAGTCCCCCCACCTCCAAGTATAACATTATATGCTTTTTTAACAGAGATTCAAATATTTTGCAAATTACTGATGTTAGACTTACTGGTCTATAGTTGCCCGGATCACTTTGTATTCCCTTTTTGAAAATTGGAGTTATGTTGGCCAACTTCCAATCCATTGGCACCCAACCTGTTCTATATGTTGACTTAAATATCGTGTGAATTACTTCCCCCAGTTCTTCCGCGCATTCCACTAGTACTCTCGGATAAATATCGTCTGGCCCTGGTGCTTTAGATGGCTTAATTCTTTTCAACTGATGTACTATTTCTTCCCTGTTGAATTTGCATTCTTTAATTATACGCCGACCAACCGGTATAGTGGTTAAGGTGTTAGCCTCTAGATCGGAAGGTTCCTGGTTCGAATCCGGGTCCGGGCATGGATGTTTGTAAACGTATGGTGTAGAGGCGGCTGGTGCACCTTAAATCTGTCGTGGCCGAAAGTCCTCACGTTGGGTTGGCGTGGAAGTTTGGAGAGTGGGGTGCCAGCTCAGGTGTTGCTTCGTCATCTGACCGTGGTTCAAAATTACGAGGTGTTGTCCTCGAATCTTTCCCTTAAGGGACTGATTCCGGACCGTCGTCAATAGCCCGTTGTGTTGCTCTAGTACGACGTTAACTAAAATTACCATTACCATCTTTAATTATACCCAAATTGAAAGATTCGAAGGGTAAGGATTTTCCAGAAGCTTACTGGACTGACGAAAAACTTCTATTTCGTCGCCTTTTCGTTGATTTGTCATTATAAGGACCGATACATATCCGATTTTTCAACGTGCGGCACCGGAGCCCAACTATGTACACATAACCGTGAAATGACACAATTACTCATTTCGCGCCATTTACGATAAATATTCTATGGAAGAAAACGTGTTTATTTCGCTTATACTTGGAGTAAAAAAAAAGTATATTTTAAAACAAAATAGACGTTACTGGATACAACCATTTATTAATTATTATTTGTATTCCATTTATTTATGAAAAAAAGGTACTTCAGACCGGAGAAGCGTGTGCGGCGAGTTGTGGGGAACAGCACAAATTGCAAGTCAGTTGGACGTGTATCGCTGCACAGCGCCGGAGGCATGTATGCACTAAAGTGCTTATATAATAAGAGTGGCGACATACGGGAAACACTTTCTGATTGGCTTAGAGACCTTTTCCTAGCTCCCGTAGACTTAACATGGGAACTTTTTGTGTGTTCGAGAAAAACGTGTGTACATTAAATAAAAAAGAAAATATAGCTTATTCATGTTCCATTTCGTGTTCTAGAATGTTTATTTATTATTATTTTAGTGTTTTGTCAGTATAAATTTGAAGACTTTTTAAGTAAATAGCTTTTTATGAACAACATGGTGTTTCCCGCAATCTAAGTTTGCGCGTTGTGTAATCCATCTCATCAATAACGCATGTAATTGAGCGTTTATATGATTCATTTATACCGAATGTATCCATAGTATAACAATCAAACGCTTTTTGTTCTCCTTGAAATGATATATTAATTCGCTTAGCAACCTTCTTTGAGACGATTCTGGTAGAAAAATGGTGCGCATTGGGCCAAATTTGGTCCCTTGTCGCCACTCTTATTATATAGGCACTCTAGTATGCACTACTCCATTGGATCTAATGTATCTCAGACCGCACTTGCGTTGCTGCAGCGGCGCCGCACGTTGAAAAGCCGGATGTGTGCACCCGGCCTAAGAGCTTTTTCTGTCAAGCCAATTGGTGGTGGAAGTTCTTTCTGTACATATTCCAGATGTGACCGGGCCACGGTTGGAACAACATAGGATTAACAACCGGAAGGTTTCGAATTCGAATCCATCCCAAAGACCGTAGTGTACAAAAGTTGGACTGATGCACGTTTAATCTGTCGTGGTCTCAAATGTCTAAACGTTGGCATGGTGTGGAAGTTTGGAGAGTGGGTTGCCAGCTCGGGTGTTCCGTCGTCATCTGACCGCGGTTTAAAATTACGTGTTGTCCTCAGATATTTCCATTAGGGGATTGATCCCGGACCGTCGTCAATAGAACCCCGGATATGTATCATGCGAGAGCATTTGGGTGAAAGGAAGAAGTCTTTGTTTTACATCGGGTTTGTTTAGTGAAAGTTCTTCTCATTTCAATGATGTACTGATCATATTAGAAACACAAGCCGTGATGTCACGTCTGGAATACGTGAATGTGAGAAGCATGTTTCACCCCAAAACACTTCTGCTAACTGCATTTAGCTTGACAGGAAAAGTATCATACGTACAAGAAGCACGTTCTGCTACGAAAACACTGGCGACATCTACATTTAGCATTACTGAAAAGGCCTCTCGCTAAAATCTACCGAGTTCTTTGCAATTTAGGATACTGGCGGCAGACCAGTTGGAAGAGTAACGGTTGGTTGGTTTGGGTTTAATGGCGCAAGGTCTAATAGTGCAGTGCTCCTCAACCTTTTTATCGCCGCGGACCGGATCAACGTTTGATAATTTTAACGCGGCCCGCTGAGGGGGGACGTTGATTGTTTATATTTTAGATTGTTTTAATTTAAATTTTTAATTTGATTGCAATTAAAAATGCATTCAAAATAAATACAGTTACACCAAAAATGAATAAAAAGTGATTTAACATTTTAACTCACTAGAACGCTAAATCAATGAGAACCTTGAGCTTGTTTCTTTGCGACGAGACGGTTTCATCTGGGGGTAATAGGAGATAATGACACCCTAAGTGTATTGCTTATGTCCAGTTTATACCGTTGTTTTGTTTTAGTTGCTGTCACTGCAGAAAACCCCGCTTCAGATAGGTTGTCGGAAATGGTAATGGTAATTTTAGTCAACGTCGTACTAGAGCAACACAACGGGCTATTGACGACGGTCCGGGATCAGTCCCTTAAGGGAAAGATCCGAGGACAACACCTCGTAATTTTGAACCACGGTTAGATGACGAGGCAACACCTGAGCTGGCACCCCACTCTCCAAACTTCCACGCCAACCCAACGTGAGGACTTTCGGCCACGACAGATTTAAGGTGCACCAGCCGCCTCTACACCATACGCTTATAAACATCCATGCCCGGACCCGGATTCGAACCAGGAAACTTCCGATCTAGAGGCTAACACCTTAACCACTATACCGGTTGGTCGGCAGGTTGTCGGAAATGGCAATAGGGATTTAAGTGCTGTGGTGGCAATCTCAGGGTATTCCGCCATGACTTTAATCCAGAATACCGGCAGAGTTGTTGTCTCGAACGTAATTTTAAGGCCGCCTTCATTTGCAATCTCCAGCAGTTAATCTTCTTCTTACACAGACATGCTAGATTCGCCCGATTTGTTGACAAATGGATCGCGGATTCATTCCTTACTAGTCCGTGTGTCTTTTGTGGTTGGGTCTGTTGTGCTCTTTTAAAAGCAAAAACAGGTGATCGTCCACCAAGTGGGAGAATGAATGTTTAGGCTCAGTCTCGCCTAAAATCCACACTAATGTCGGAAACGTCCAAAATGCCTCTGTTCACGCGCCGTCCCCACAACTTCAGTTTGGCTTTAAATGCAGCTACTTTGTCTGCCAACTTGAAAACAGTTGTCACATTTGTCAAAATTGAAAAATAGAGACATACAGAATTCAGAAATCATAATTGAAGCTCTAGTAAGATAACAAATTTCAAGTTCTGATTTACCGCCTCCTAATTTGAGTGGACATTTCATAGATAAGAACAGCACAAACCCGAGATAAATACACCAAAGTAAATAAAATGGAAATAATTTAATATTCCTTGGGCGGCCCGGTACCATTTGATCCACGGACCGGCCCGGGGGTTGGGGACCACTGTAATAGTGGACAAGCTGCGCCAGACACAAGACGAAATTTTTGACCCAGTTCAATCAATAAAATATTTAAGAATCTATCTAGTCAAATAAAAGTAAATTAGAAATAGGAACGGGGGAACTCAAAAGTATTTTGGTCCTGAAAATGTATATCAATGTTTTGGGAATAGCAACTTCTGCAGCTTTTCGAATGTGGGTCGTAACTGTTTCTACAGCTGCAAATAATCTTTTTTGCCTCGAAAGTTATTTAAAATTTTCCCAATATCTTTCTTTCTTGTCTCCTTAACGCCCGGTGCACACATCCGGTTTTTCAACGTGCGGTGCCGTAAAGCCTCAGAAGTATCTTGTTTTCATAAATAGATTGAATATAAGTAATAATTAATAAATGGTTGTACCCAGTATCGGCTATTTTGTTTCAAAATATACTTTTTTTTGTACACCAAGTAAGCCAAATAAACATTTTTTTTCTTCGATAGAATATTTATCTCAGATGGTGCGAAATGAGTACTTGCGTTATTTCACGGTTATGTGTGTATAGTTGGGCTTCGGTGCCGCAGCGGCGCCGCACCTTGAAAAACAGGATGTGAGCACCTGGCCTAAGATAATGTTTTGACTGAGAATCGATACTTTCGTTTTGATGATTCCGTCTTTTTGGAATCTTTCGTTCCTTTTAAAAATTTCGGTCGATTATTCTCCTTTGGTATTTTGGAACTAGTATAGAAGGGATTGAATTATTCGTTGGTTTGGTACTGTCCATTGTTTTTTGCAGCAGGTGATTGATTAGATGTTCTGTTAATGGTTTTGAGAGGTTGCATACTAATTAATTGAAAAATTGAGAAAATCTCTTTGTGTAACCAAAGATTTTGAAACTTTTTTTAATGCTGTCGAGTTAGAAATGGGTGCTTTTGGGTTTCTATCGCTAACAATTTTCTTGGCTTCGATAAAGGAAAGGTTTTGAGTAATCTTAGGTGTAGATTCGCATGTTTTACTATAATGTAATTCAATTGAACAGCATGCGCAGGTTTCATTACCGTGGCAACTTTACATGGAATGTCCTTATCGCTTCCATATAAAGCAGCGTAAGGGGTTCACAGAGTATCTAAGGAAAGCAATATTCACAAATTTAGGCAGCACAGGCACCTTGAAAGTAAGTATATGTTTGGTTGGGAAGATTTGACCATCACGACGAAATGTTATCCTTCGGATTAGGCAAACGTGTTGATCTTCAAGTGACTCTAAAATATCTTTCTCAGTGTCAAATTACAAATCCGATACTGAGATGACGCCTCGGGAATGATTTAGTGAAAAATGAAGTGAAACGGTGACTTCATATTCTCCTTTTTCTTATTTATAATGGTTTGGACTTGTTTTTGAGGTGTAAATTCCACTAATATATCACCGTTGTTACATTTCTTTATGTTTTGACATCTCCAACCATTCCGAGAATTGTCTTGTGAATGAGAATTACTGAAATATTCTTCATAGTTCTTTCTACTGTTCTTTTACAAAGACTCTGTTGCTGTCATCAATTTCATTTATTTGGTACTCCACTGAAGGAAAAGTTTTTATTTTCATGTTTAATTAATTTAAATTTAGGCTTGAACGTATCGTCTAGCCATTGAGCTAGACATTCCAACGATCACTTGAACCCTAACAGATGACCGAAGGCAATCCATCTGCCGATTGATACACCGGAGAACGCAATGCACCTCCTAGACCAAGAGATAGGATACGTTTTATTTGTTTTATTTACCCGAGTTTACCATAAACTTTGTTGTATGCTTAAGAATACCCATTACCCATAGTCTTCAAAAAGGTTTTTCTTAAGATTGGCGGGGGGGGGGAGTAATGACGTCATCAATATGGCTGCCGCGCAAACGTGTGACACTTTACTTAAACGAACCTAGCTCCTCAACGAAGCATCGTAGAGCATTGTACTTTTTTTTAAATTATTCGTAATTAAATAATCATTGTTTTATCTTATGACAATATAGTTCATAAGTGTAATAGTTTCCCTGTAGCCCCAAACGTACATTTTACGAGTTTTTCTGTTTCATAGTGAATGTTTAAAAGCCCAACAACTCTTAAACCGATAAGACAATAAAAACAAGGCAAGATTTAAAATGTTTGCTAAGATTGTAGGGATTTAAAAAATACCACAAACATGGCTATGGATGCATAACGCGATAGTAAATGGCGGTTATTGTCTTACTCTTGAAGCCAAGAACTGCTGGAGCAGCCCGCTGTGCCGGGGATCTTGAGAGTTAACACTGACCTCTCTGATGTATAAGTATGGAGTTGTAATGTATTATAAACACAAACTAAGACTAAATAACAAATGTTTATGTATATTGTGTCTTTTGTATTGTAAGTGTCCTTTAGTAGTACCTTTGAATTTAAAATATGTTTTAATAATTACTCTATTGTAATATTTACCAGCTAATTAACTAATGCTAAATTAACATTGCACTTCTAAATTTAAGATAAAGGAGAGGTGGCTATTATATCTACTATATATTTTGACTTTTTTTGCAATCTAAGAAAATTTAGAATTGTTGCACTGGTAATATTAATACGTTTTACTGAAATTAGTCGAATCGAAAGAAACATTCTGCATCTTTAACATATTAGGAAAATATTGCAGTAAGAAATTTTTATCTTAATAAGGGTAATAATCTGCTTACAAATTTTAATTTTGTATGCATGGATGCATGATTAATATTACAGCGTTTGCCAACTCTGATTCAGTTAGGGCTAGGTGGATGAAAACTAGATCATTACGGAGCAAATAGTAACAACTCCAGACTCTAAACAGGACCTTCAAGAAAGTCAGATAGAAAAAGACAACAAAGATGTTGAGTATGTAATATCTTCACTCAAGAACTTTTCCGATCCTTTTGAAGAAATGGACAGAGAAACTCCTTTAAGAAACATATCCAATGGGCATGTTGTGAACAATAAAGTAAGCAAAGATCTACTTAATGCATTCTTCAAAGGCACAGAGGCCTTTGAAATTTTTAAGACGTTGTATGTTAGCGATTTAAGAAATGTTGAACTTCCAATACCAAGAAAAATTGTTTTGAACTGTGCTTTTGTGTGTGCTTCTAAAACTATCCAAGGATCAGATTAAAAACTGCATGTCGTAAAATGCAAGCGTGATCTTTTTGCAAGACCAATATTGCCTCTGAACAGAATTTTGTTATGAGGGATGTTTTGGCCTATCCTCTTACCCCAGTTCCCCTAGCTCTTGGACAGATGGATGACTCACTGAATAAAACATTCAAATCAAAACTGATGCATAAGTTGGAAGAGCTTCAAAAAGAAGATATCGTATCTGCTCCACTTACTGTGGATGCAATAGTCTTTGATGCTATGTTCATTCTGCACACAATTCAATTCTCAGATAACTATGGAGCTCTTGCTAACAACATTCTGGGATTAATCTGTAAAGAAGAAGCCAGAGAAATTCACTTAGTGTTTGACGTCTATGGCACTCCAACTATCAAGGATACGGAACATGACATACGTAATGCTAAAACACTAGTGACTGAAATAAAAATGTTTGAACCTGTACAAAAACTCCAAAAAAGTCTTCAGTGACACTAAGAAGTGAATCGTTCAAGACATCTTTAACAAAGTTTTTATGTAAAGAATGGAGATCTTCCAAATATTGTCACTTGCTTGGCAATAAAAAGTTATATGTTGCTGTAGAACAGACTTCATGTACTCATGTATAGGCACCGACATGAACGTAAATGAGGCGCAAGAACTTGCATGCCAACACAATGAAGCAGATAAGAGGATAATTTGGTATATTACACACACGACTCGAAATGGTGAAGAGAAAAATGTTTTGGTGCGAACAAACGATTCGGATATTTTTGTGTTAATGATCTATCACCAAAAGAACTTAAAGAATGCATCTGTCATAACACCGTATCGTTTTGGCTTCGGTGGTTCGTTCTTACGATGTCATCACTTTATGGTCTATTTCCTTTCACCTTCTTTCCATTAATTTACACGTCGAGTAATAATTATTCTACTCACTATTTATTGAAGATTAAGCATATTATATACAAATGTACAGAGATGTGAGGTTTTACAACCGACACAGAGATCTTATTCAGTAACATCTGCAACTATTGTCTACATCTGAGTTACATTCCCGCCAGTCCAGGAGGGCGTCGTATCGTGGCAGCGCCACCTAGCTCGGCTCTAATTGGCCAATCTACATATGAATTTTCCACAGCATCCTTATGGTTTGAATGTGGTGTATCTTCAAACAACTCTAGAAGATATATTAATGTCTCAAAAATAGGAAGTGAAATAGCTGACGGCCTGCCAGGCTTTCACGCCTTGACTGGTTCAGATTACACTGTTGCTTACCAGACCAGATAAAATAATTCCTTTTAATATTCTCACAAAAGCATGGCTCATCAAAAAAATCTGGCTAAATTAGGAGAATCCGTCTTGGTGGATGAATCATTGCTGATTGGTGTAGAGACATTTGTGTGTGGTATGTATGGCCATCCTTCGTACGTCTCAGTATCAGAAGTGCGATACAGTATTTTTAAAAAGAAAACGTCTCCTCTGCTAACAAGTAAACCGTTGACAAAACTTAGGCTTGTTGCTCCTACTCTTCCTCCTTCAAAAGCTGCTTTGGAACAAAAAGTCAAGCGGAGCAATGCTGTATCTTGGATGTGGAAACGTGCAAACCTCTTGAAAGCATTGACAAATTCTGTCATGGATGGAACTTAGAAAACGGGAAATACCAGATTAAGTGGTATGAAGGGCCTATGTCACCTGATATAATTCCACCTGAAAATGACGATACTTCTGCACATGATCAAGTTGCTTTAAAAAGTTGTGATAGTGACACAGACTCCGATGATGAGTTATAAGGACGGTAGATTAAAAAAAACTACTTAAACAAGAACGCAAGTGCTAATTTTAAATTATTTTTGTTTAAAGCATTATTTCCAATTTGACATCTATTGTAAGATTTAGCATTAGTTTTAGATTTAGTTAATTAGCAGATAAATATTACGTTAGAGTAATTATCAAAATATATTTTAGAGGTCCATAAGTACTACTATGAAGATACACACAATACAATAGACGAAACATACATAAAAATTATTTATTTTATTTCCTTGTTATTCAGTCTTTGTTTGTGATTATATTGCATCACAACTCCAAACTAATATATCAGAGAGGTGTTAATTCTCAAAATCCCCACCACAGCGGGCTTGTCAAGCAGTTCTTGGCTTTAAGAGTAAGGGTACGTCCATAGTGCACCGCTTCCAGCTTCCTGCTTTACCGCTTAAACCGCGGCAGTTGCAAACAGCGTTGTAAAACCGCGCGATTCTAGCAGGGGGTGGTTATAGTGCAACGCGCGTTGGACCGCCTGTCAGTTTGCAACATGGAGCTATCACACGAGGATCTATTGCAGGGATGGCGAACCTATGACCCGCGGGTCACACTGGCCCACGCAGGCTTTTTAAATGACACACGCGTTGATTTTTATAAACTTAACATTTCATCATATACATAAATTTTTGATATTTTTCGAACCCTTCTTTTAAAAAACATGAAGAAAATATCAGTGTTAATAAAAAAACTTAAAATTGAAAAAAAATTGCACAAAGGATTTTTGTAAAATGTTTTAGACAGGGTGTAAAAAAATTATGATTAAAAAATATATCAATTGGAATTTTTTATTTAAATCGGATTTTTTTTATTTAAATCAGATTTTTTTATTTAAATTTCAGTAGTTTCTCAACTGTTTTTACAAAAAAATGTATAAATTTTTTAAATAAAAAATTGAGTTTGTGACATGGTAAATCAATATTTACTTAACATTTGTTTAACTTTAAAACACAAGTTGACATCCTACATAGTTTTTCTTGAGTAAATTACATCATCATGTTAACAAATTTATCAGTAAGAGTAAGTGACAGACCTGAACTACAGTGTGAGAAGTAGAATAGAGGACAGAGAAATAATCAGACTATAGTAAATTATAATAATAAAACTGCCGATCAGCAATAATAAATGAATTTTCACTTACTTTTAATTCATATTGGATCTTTCTTTCTTCCTGCTGACATTTTAATGGCTGTGTGAATATGTATATATTTCTACTCTTTAATCTCTATTACACACCACAAGAATAAGCTGAGCCTTAAAACCTTTACTTCGAACTGTGTGTTTTTTTTTTTAGTTTATGAAATCAGTCACCCCTTTAGTTTATAATTTTGAATCAAACTATTACGTACTTCCTTTAAGTGTTTATATTATGAGTGTTGTTCATCAGGAATGTTAATACATTACTCTTCCAGGCATTTAGATTTATGATGTCGTGTGTATTTACATTAAGGTTTCCAGTGTCTCTACTTTTTTTTCAAGGAAGTGTCTTGACACCCTGCTGATTTCAGATATTTTCCCTTCTACTTCGGAAATCAAGTTATCAAATTTATTTATCCAAACTATGCTGCTTTGAAATTCAACTAATAACATTTCTAAATCATGGATACCTCGCCACTTACATTCGTTTAACTCCATTGTTTCGAATTTCGTTTTGTAAGGATATAAAATACAGTGAAATGTATTTTCCATACTTTTAAATTGATTAAATCTATCTTCAAAGGCTTGTTTTATTTACTGTATATAATCATTAAAGCATTTGACCGCTTCTGTGATTATTCTGTGGTGCATTTACTTAGTTATAAAAATGTGTGTTTAGTTGCGATTTAAATCAGTGATTAAAAAAAAATCATTTGATTAAAATCATGATTTTAATTGTTGATTTAAATCTTGACACCCTGGTTTTAGATTTATTGATTATACATACATAATGCTGTTTTAAAATTTTTGTGAATGCCTATTGAGTAGAATATGTAAATTCATAAAGTACCGCTTGAGAATGAACACATATGGTAAATACTAATAATAAAGACATATTTATTAAGGCCCCGTTCATATGAGGCGCGTAAAACGCGCGTTTGGCGACAACATTTTGACATACAATAATGTTCGACGGCTCAGTTCGGGTCAAGTTCTTAATCGGTTTGTCATTTATTAAGAAGAAATTACGCTCTTTTAGAATGAAAAAAACAATAATTTTGACGAATTTTCAAATATAGATTAGTTAAATGTTTTTATGCGACATCACTCAGCATTTTAATGAAGTAAATAAAAAAACTTCAAGGAAATGGACAAATTGTTTGTTTGAGAATATTAGGATATTTATGACGACACTTGACATTTTTACTAGGGATTTGGAAATGAAAATCATGAAATATTTTCCTCAGTTACAAAAACATTTTTAAAACACAATAACAATGGAAAATACGCTTGACATTCAAGAAAATACAATAAAAAAATATTTAATGATTATATACAGTAAATAAAACAAGGCCTTTGAAGATAGATTTAATCAATTTAAAAACATGGAAAATGCATTTCACTTTATTTTATATCCACACAAAACGAAATTCGAAACAATGGAGTAAAACGAATTTAAGTGGCTGGGTATCCATGATTTAGAAATGGAATTAGTTGAATTTCAGAGCAGTATAGTTTGGAAAAATATATTTGATAACTTGATTTCCGAAGTAGAAGGGAAAATATCTGAAATTAGTGCAAATTAGAATGAACCCGCACTAATATATTAAACGTATGGGATTCTTTACGAAATAATTTATATCAATGAAGAAAGTTGCAAATGCTATTTTAACGATGTTTGGATCCACATAATCACGTAAAAAAATATTTTGTCCCAAATTACACTTTTTAGAAACACTTGGAAATTAAAACATCTTTGTCTGCTTCCATTTTATTCTAACAACCAAAGAGCGTAGAAGTGCAGAACGGAATAACACAGCAAACTAAACGAGCGAGCCAAGCGGGTAAGCGGTTCAAGCGGGAAAAAGAATTAATAATTCATTCCGGAAAAAGCGGGTGGAAGCGGGTAAAGCTGGCGGAAGCAAGGAAGCAGGTGCACTATAACCGCACCAATACAGTTTACGCTTCTTTTCCTCCCCGCTCAACTGCTGCGATAAAGCCGGAAGCTGGAAGCGGCGCACTATGGACGTAGCCTAAGACAATAACCGCCATTTACTATCTCGTTATGCATCCATAGCCATGTTTATGGTATTTTTTAAATCCCTACAATCTAAGCAAACATTTTAAATCTTGCCTTGTTTTTATTGTCTTATCGGTTTAAGAGTTGTTGGGCTTTAAACATTCACTATGAAACAGAAAAACTCGTAAAATGGACGTTTGAGGCTAAATATCAGGAAAACTGTTACACTTATGAACTATATAGTTATTACATAAAACAATGGTTATTTAATTACGAGTAATTTAAAAAAAAGTACAATGCTCTACGACGCTTCGTTGAGGAGCTAGGTTCGTTTAAGTAAAGTGTTACACGTTGGCGCGGCAGCCATATTGAGGACGTCATTACTCGGCCCCCCCACCACTCGCCAACCTTAAGAAATACCTTTTTGAAGACTGTGGGTTATGGGTATTCTTAAGCACTCATCAAAGTTTATGGTAAATTTGGGGTAAATAAAAGTGGTCTATCTCTTGGTCTATCCTGTTTGCCTGAAGCAGAGGCCAAAGTAGCGTATTGAATCTGTATATCACTCCTCAACTGCCAGGATCGTTTTCCAAGGACACGAGTCTCCACGTACGGCAAACACGTGGGTGATATAATCCCCAAGAGGAGCTAAAAGCAACAGAATGGCAAAAACAGGGGGAGCCCTCACTTCCAAAGATGCAACCGCATTGAGGGAGGAAGAAAAAACAGAAGGGTAGAGAAGAGGAAAAATGAAAGAAAGGGAAGATCACTTAGGTATGTGGTGTTATGCAAATTAGAGACTACTTTCACTTCCACTTCAAGAGACTTCTGACGTGCGCATGCTGCGTCTTGCGTTCACGCTTTAAATACCTCAAGCTGTTCTTGAGATTTCAGTTTCGTAACCACCTTTGTAAGCGCGCTGATAGATTATACTTTAGTTAATGTATTTAATTCGTTGAAATTTAATAAATGTTAAGTTTAATTGTTTCAGTGAAATTTATTATACAAGTGCCTTTTAAAATCATAGATAGTAAACCTCTTTTACAGTTTAGTGGAGTGATAGCAAAAAGGAAAATTAATTTTGAGACAATGAAGGATACAGTGTGTTGCTATTGGAGAAAAATATGCTTTTTAATCGTCTATAAATTGCATACTTATTACCTAGATGTGGAACTATGTGATGTGCCTTGAAAAGCACTTGGAAAACCTCATAAGAATCATTAAAAAAATTTCTTAGGAATTTAGAATCGTATCTTCCCTTGTATTTGAAAATTTTAGAAATCTTTCTCTTCAACCCATCAAGGCATGGCGAGTTCATCCACTGTGCTAGCAACCGTTCTAGGTGTACCTTGTTCCATAAAAACCCAACCCAATGAGGTTGTCAAAAGTATCAGTTTCTTGTTAGCTTTGCTTTAAAAGAAATGACCTTGGCTTATAAAATAAGATCAAGTGAGTAATAAAAGCTGTTTATAATTAAAAAAAAAATTAATAATAACATGTTTAAAAGGTCATATTTTTTTGCATAGTATATACATTGAATTATTCCAGAACATGCATGTGTTTTTTCTTCCCATCGAATAAAAATTTTGTAGCCATTTTACCCCATGGGTATGAAGTAGTTCATAAAAGTTATAAAATCATTAACTGACCACTATTATCAAACTTAGGTTTTTGAAATACATAAATAATAGGGGGCCAACCCCCGGAGGATTGCCTCGCAATCCTCATTGGTTCGCTGCGCGAACCTATGCTCGCTTCGCTCGCCTCAATGAAGACATGTGTCCTAGCAAAAGGGATTGTTTACAAAATATGTTACTAAAAATTTTTTTCAAATCTAAATTTGCTGTATTACAGAAAAAATATATACAGTATCTCTAAAATCAGAATTTAAATGAAAACTTTGTGCAAATTTTGACTCGAAATGTGAGCGTTACTTTGGAAATTGAATACCCAGCATGTTTTTGTGTGTACATTTTCCCAGCACTCAAACGACCCACACTTTTTCATTGAGTTTTTTCCGAAAGTTGTAGTGCAAGCGTCTTGTTGAACTATAATTGTTGGCCCTGAAAAGGACCGTTTTTTAAATGGCCCTGAAAAGATCCTCCGCTTTCTTTGATTTCTATTATAAACTAACTGCAACAACTCGTTAAAATTTCCTTTTTTTTTTTTCAATAAAATTTCATCCGATAACGCTATAAATTCAATCGATGCGCGAGATTTCGCGATAAACAAACAATAGTACAGTGCTGCCAAAACGCGATTACAAATAACGTCTTTTTTGCGTGCCACGTAAGAGAATTATATATATAGATTCAGTCTAAATTCGCTGCACGCTAAAATAACGCAACCGTACCGCGTGGCTAAAGGTACCTCGGGGTTGTGAGCATAGGCGTAATCAGGGCGGGGGGGGGGTTCAAACCCACCCCCATTAGCAGGGTTTTAGTGTAATTCAAGACTATCCTTAAATAATTTGTTGTTAAACCAAACAATGTGTTTCTCATGCGTGATACTATAAAACATCATTGTTTAAAACGACTTTATTTGAAATGAAAGTGACTAACATTTGCTAGACGCAAATTTTTAATAATTTTATCAATGTTCTACGAAAAAAAGTAATATATCGTGTGATTTTTAACATGAAAATACGAAAATTTCTCTGAGAAGGTCCCCAAATGCTTCACCTTTTTATTAGTGTACAGTTCATACGTCTCGGGACTGAACTCCTCCCACTACAGTCATCAGCCCTAGTCACGCCTTTGCTTCTGAGTACTACAAGTGTCCGCGCAAAGGAATTCTCGATACTACACTCGTCAATGAATAGAGATTTTTGGTGGGAAATTTCCATTTCGACGTAATTTTATATATTACTTATTAAGTTATTCTAGTTTTACTTTATAATCATGGTTTCTTAACAGCCTACATATTATTAGAAGTCTAAATTCCTTAGGACATATTCTCTTTACAAAGATGTTCTGGCGAACCTTATCCATCTTATGAACTTCTGCTTTAAAATGTTGCATACTTCCTTTAAGTGTTAAAATTATGAGTTATGTTAATCACGAATGTTTATAGTACATTACTCTTCCCCGCATTTAGATTTATGATGTCATGTGTTTACCATTACTGTTTCTAGTAAATATACATTCTAATCAGGTACAACAGACTGATGTAATATTTTATAATACGCATTAATTGACCCTATTGCCTCTGAGTCATTACGCTACTCGTTTCGTATTTATCCCTGTCTATTGTGATGTCCCTTTATAATTATTAAATATCTTGTTGGACTAGGAAGTACACTCTTTTTCCTTTATTACAAGACATAACAAAAAATAACAGTGCGAAAGCATTATTGCAGTATTAAGGTAATACATATTTGATGTAATTATGTTATATTTGATGTAATTATGTTATGTTTTTTTTTTTAAGGTAAGACATATTTGATGTAATTAAATAATACTTTCGGGAGATGACTCTTTTTTACTAAAAAAAATTCAATAGAAACGTTAATGTGAAAAGTATAAATTATTTTTCCTCTTGTTGATATTACAACAGTGATATTTCTACCAACACTGATAAATGATTTCATGTCTTAATCTCATCTATATATATAATTCTCTTACGTGGCACGCAAAAAAGACGTTATTTGTTAACGCGTTTTGGCAACATTGTACGATTGTTTGTTTATCTTGAAGCCTCGCGCTTCAATTGAATTTATAGCGTTATCGAATGAAATTTTATTGAAGAAAAAAAAATGAATTTCAGTCGAGATGTTGCAGTTAATAATAGAAATCAAAGAAAGCGTAGGATCTTTTCAGGGCTATTTAAGAAAACGGTCCTTTTCAGGGCCAACAATTATAGTTCAACAAGACGCTTGCACTACAACTTTCGACAACTAACTCAATAAAAAAGCGTTTGTGGCTCAAGTGCAGGGGTACGCAAATGTACACACAAACAACATGCTGGGTATTCAATTTCCAACTCAGCGCTGACATTTCGAGTCAAAATTTGCTCAAAGTTTTCATTTGAATTCTGATTCCAAGGGTACTGTATATATATTTTCTGAAAAACAACAAAAAATTTAGATTTGAAAAATATTTTTTTGGAATATCATATTTTGTAAACAATCCCTTCTGCTAGGACACATGTCTTCATTGATGCGAGCGAAGCGAGCATAGGTTCGCGCAGCGAACCAATAAGGATTCCGGAGCAATCCTCCGGTGGTTGGCGAGCGTTAGCGAGCAGGGGGCGGGCCCCCTAGTCATAAATAATACAGTTGCATGTAATTATTCACACGTATATTGTTAATACACTTATTAAGAAATTGTGAGCACTCATAGACGACAAAATCAGAATCGAGAGAATTTTTATCGATGTGCTTCAAGTAAATCAAATTTAAATCTGAGAAGTAACGAAAAAAAAAAAATCGAAATTTTAATTTCTAATTTAAATGCATTGTAAATTTTAAAATTCATCATAAAAACATCTGGTAAATATTGTATAAACTAGGGGCTCCGTCACCTGCTTGCTACGCAAACCATGATTCTTTTCGCAAGTGATTTCTCTTTCTTTTTTTTTTAAACACTTTATGTGTCAGCAGCACATTAGTAAAAAACCTTCTCCATCTTGTTCCCTCTACAATTTTAAATAGACCATGTTAATCTCTTAATTTTCTGATCTCTACTTTCTCGATAAGCCGTCTGAGAATAGAGTAAAAAAAACGAGCCTTTTTCTACACCAAATTAAAAAAAAAAATCACTGCTGTGATAAATTTGATATTTGGCAAATAAGTTAGTCAGAAAATGTAACCTTCATTTCCGTGAAGGCAAATGAACGCTATCGCTGTGCGATCTAAAAAATACGAAATTTGTATGATTAACTTTTGACTGTATCGAATTTATTTATGAACCACTTTTAGAAGTAATTTTACCGTAAGAGTGTATTCTATGCTTTCACGTGGTACTTTCAAATTTTAAAACTAATAGTATTAAGCTACACATATGACAATTTTAGTTTTGTGTATAGGAACTTAGGATCTTAAAGTCCCGAAATTTTTATATGACCAACTTATTAGCGCATTGAAAATTTATTTACTAACCAATTTCCAAAATAATTGCACCATACGAAAGACTACATTATAAGGTTTTCAATGATGCTTTCAAATTTAAAAAATAATAGTATAAACTATAGATATGACAGTTAATAAAAATTGACGAAAATTTCCCAATATTCCAAAATTTGTGTGACCAACTTTTGATCGCATCGAATTTATTTATTAACCAAATTCAAAAATAATTGTACCGTAAGAAAGAGTATATTCTAGGGTTTAGTGCAATGTTTTTAAATTTAGAAACTTATAGTAATAAGCTATAGATATGACAGTTTACCAAAAACGTAACCAAATCGTAACGGCTTTTCCCGAATTTCAAAAAAATATATATAACCAGGAACCAAATTGAAATTACTAAAATAGCTCGACGAGCTGCAAAAATTCATGTTTAGAAGCACTCGAAAAAATCACGACTGAAGACTGAAAATTTATTCGTCTTTTGCTGACTTGCGTTTGGAATTTCGCTTTTTCACTTAGACACTTAATAAATCCTAAACTAGTAGCCGCATCGGAAAAAAATATTATTTTTCGCTTTCCCTGTACAATTTTGAACAAGCCATGTTAATTTCGTAATTATCTTATCCCTACTTTCTCGGAAAACTGTCTAATAATCGAGCAAAAAAAAAAAACAAGTTTTCATTCCTGCGACGGCGGCTGTGGCAACGTTTTTTTAATATAGAGCGATAAAAAAAGGGTGATTTTTAAAAATCAAGTGTTAATTAATAAATATCTATCAATATAATTAATTAATTAATGATTATTAATTAATAGATACTAACCATATTAATATAATTAATTATAAAAATTAATATATGTCAATTATATTAATATAATTAATTTAATCTTCCCTTTTTTACTGAGGTACAATCCAAACTTTTTGGGAAGACCAACCCCCCGCCCATTCAACAACCCTAGTTAGCTATGAGAAAAACTAAGCTGCGAATGTTAGGTAAGAATACCTGAAACTTATCAACTACGTGAAATACAGTTGGCCTGTTTGAAAAGAAAAAGATTTTTAAAAGAAAAAAAAAGCAAGAAATAATATAACCTAATACGTCAGTACCCGTTCCGGGAAAAAGTTATAAAAAACGAAAATCAGAAAAGTTTCGTGAGAAATATTATAATAAAATAAAATCCTACAACTGTAGAAATACAAATAACTGAACCAATGATATCATAGAAAAAAAAATTCAAAAAATCAAATAATATTTTAAAATTAAACTAACCAATGGAAGCAAAAAAAAAATTTCAAACGAACCAATGAAATCAAACGACTTGAACGGATTTTGGAAGAACTTCCAGAATATTCAAAATGAAAATTAAAAGTTACCGTTTGCCGAGGTTGCCATAAAAGCCACAATAACCTTAAAGATAGATGGGTTGCCTTAATCTTCCTTAACTCACTACTAGAAATGCGCCAAAAAAAAAAAAAAAAAAGCCAAGGCCGTTGCCACTTCTATGAACGTAGAGTGTAGCTGTACCCACTTGCCTTTCAAGAAGTTGCTTTCGAATCGTTCTTATCCAAAGCCAGCCACCATGTCTTTTCAAATTTTAGTCAAGTGTGACAGAGAGGTTCTTTTACTCGTGAATGACTTCACAAACTTGGATCATCGTCAATAGCCCGTTGTCTGTTTCAGTATGACGCAAGTTAAAATACCTACCTACCATTGAAATAAATAGTTGAAATAAATACATTATTTTGTTGACTGAGTTCATTAAAAAAGTTTCTGCTCTTATCAATGCTAAATTTGTCAATTTCGAAGGGTTTTTTCACATATTTGCTTTTTATTTTCAAATATGAATTCAATGCAATTTTTCCTACAAACTGGAATTTTAAAAACCCAGAGGGGACTGCACGATAAAATAAGTATGACAAGATCTTTCCGTTCTTTTAACCTATCTTTACCAGAATACTACAGTAAATTTCAACCATAGAGTTCAGTAAACTTAGCCTTACCAAATACTATTTGACAAATAGTTAAACCATCAAATAACAACTGCAACTACCACTTCTTGCAACATTTCTTCGAAGATCGCTTTCCGGCAGTCATTTTCCGACTTCTCAAATTTCTTATTTAACGCAACTTTTGCGCATAAATAAACTTCAAATGGTAAGAAATTACTACTATCTTTGTCAGTTTACGTGTTTATTTTTTGTTATATTTTCTCAAAATTGTACAGGAATAGTGATTCCTATTTACTCATGTCCACGTGTTAATTGGCCTATTCTATGTATTATTTTATGATAATAGTTTCGTGTATATTATCGCATTTTCTTTCTTTCTGTTATTAAAATTTTTAGCAATCTGCGTTTTGGGGGGTTTCTCCAAATAAATAACTTTTGAAGGCTAGTTGCAAGTTACATTAGGCTTAAGCCTTGTGTAAAACGGCTTATGTAAAGAAAACTAAATTTTTCTTAATTTTCAACAAGACACCATTAATATCAACAAATTTCGAATATCTGTTGTGCTGTCTGAAAACAACTTGTGCATAGACCAAAACTTATTACGTAAATCTTACACAAAAAGTAAATCAAGGAGAGAAATATTAGTAGCTATTTATGTTTCAAATAGGTGTTTCTTTTCGTCATCCTATGATCCCCTGACTTTTCAAGTGTTGATATAGGCAAAGCCAACTAATTTCTTAATTCCAGAATTGACTTGGACAGTCTTGTATCATGATGATTCACGGTAAAATAGATAGTTAATTTTGTGAACATAGTAGTAAGGATCTTGATAAGAGGCATATTATAGTTCTGCAACTTGTCTACTAATTATGTGGGTGCTGAGGTGTTAATTAGTGATGAAATTAGAATACAGAAGTACTCATGTAGTCAAAAGTAATCGTGATTGATTTCCAAATTTATCAAATACCATTGTATTCAGATACTAGGGTGGGGTAACACAAAAGTAAGAAGTGTGAATTTGACGATCATCAAAATTTTTTGTTTGCTTGTATAGAAATTTTTTATGAAATATTCAACAAATGGTGTCATAAATACTTGAAGTTTAAAATTTTAATTACAAAGTATACACTTTATGTAATCATTCTATAAATGTTCATCTATATATTGAAGAGGCGGACTAATTAATCATTCCTTAATTAACTTAAAAATAAACCAATATATAGTCATGTAAATTAGTGTAAAAAAATATGTAACTCAATTTTGTCCATGATTATACCAGTAGGTAGCATCGCTGATATTTCTTGATACTTGTGAATTTTAATGTTTTGAACTGTTAAATTATTTTGTTTTTGCTTTAAATTTAGAAGATGATTACATTGTGTCTAGTTTTGTAAAATGGACATAACTTATTTAAGCTTTTATTAAAATTAATGTAGTGAAAATTATATATGTTTTCTTAAAACGTGTTTTTAAATGAATATATTTGCAGGCCAAGCGTACCAAGAAGGTCGGAGTTGTAGGTAAATATGGCACCCGTTATGGAGCCTCTCTTAGAAAAATGGTGAAGAAAATGGAAATCACTCAACATTCAAAGTATACATGTGTATTCTGTGGAAAAGTAAGTTTTTCAAGTTAAGCTAAAATTGATCTTGATGCTTTTCAAATAACATCTATTTCGAATATGTTGCACACATTTTTGTTCCTTAAAACGATAGGTGAAAAATTTTCAAATAAAAATTTGGTGATATGGCGTGCAACAACAAATCTATCAAGAAGAGTGGAGGTTATTTGATACTAATGTTGCAAAGTACTTAGTGACAGTGTGTGATTACAAAATAAAAAAATTTTCTTCTGAAGACTTTTTTTTTTTAAATGCTGAAGTTTTACATACACAAAGTATTTTGTGGACTTGTTCCCTTGTATTTTGAAAATGAAATTAAAGAGTACAAAGAACAATGCAATTAGGTGAGTTGGAAAAATAGTTTTGTTGTCTTCAGCTGGAGAATTTATCTGTGATGATAGAAGGACATGACTTGATGTGCAATGGATTGAAGTGGTAAAATAAAAGGGGCTAATAAAACTTCTAAATTCGCTAGACTTGCCAAAATTGTGCTTAGCTTTCTATTCTGCTCATTCCAATGCAGAGTCAGAGAATATTCATCCTTGTTAGATAGAACCAAACTTAATACTGTGCTAACAAAGACGTTGGAAAGTTTGTTGGTGTTGAAGACACAAGACCCCAAACCTTGTTTTGAGCAGAAATTCAGTACAGAATTATTAAAGACCAATACAGCTACTACAGTTTATTGAATTTTTCTCTGCAACCCTTCGTTCTGGATAAAATACTAAATGAAACATTGTAAATAGAGCATTGATTTTTTTCCTATGAACTTCAATGATGTGTAATCCTGGCACAAATTTAAATGGTATGTAACACAATTTTGGATGCAATGTGTAGATAGTCATAAAGTGAATGTTTTTTTACGGTTGAGGTGTTCTGTTTGGTATTAAAACACTACTGCTTTGCAAGGTTTCTGCAGTTGATGAAATGCAAATTTTTACTTGTATATTTTTGAATACATATAATATTAGTTATTGTGAAAATACAGGTATTTCTAATACACATTAATTTTATTGTATTTTTTGTTGTGTTTTATGGCAAGGGCGTTTATTATGACGTTCATGCAAAAGTTTTAATGATGCAATTTTCAAAGTTTGCTAGTATGCTGGCATTGGATCTACTTAAGAATGCGTACTACAGTAAAGCTTCAATTATACTGTTCAATTGGGACCAAACCCCATCTGGTTACTTCACAAAAAAGTTTTTTTTAATTGCTTGAGTATGTAATTTAATGACTGAAAACAATTTTGTTTCCATTTTGTAAAAACATACTGTTTTCAATGTATCATTGCTTAAACATATCTGTCAAAGCCATTTGTTCCGTTGTCTTTACTCGTTTTTGAGCAGCCAAGTCTCGCATGTAGTTGTGGATGGTGTGTTGCACTCAGGCTACTGCTCTATTCATTTTAGCGCTGTGTTAAGGCACTCAAACGCCTTCAGCTGACAGTCCAGCATCTGGTTGAGTCAAATGTCTTAATCTTCTGGGTAATTAATAAATTCTTCACACTTTGAATGAGTTTATCAGCATAGAATTGGGAATCCAGGGCCTTAAGCATTGCTCACCAGCCACTTGCCCATGATGTCTCTTATGTCCTCGACTGACACTTCATCCTCTTCATTTTTATCATTTACCAATACAATATTTTTTAAATGTGGATTTTGCTGATTTTTTTTTTTTAAACCAATATGGATAATTTGTTATACTGTACTTTATAATCTCTCTATATTAAAAAAAGTTACCGCCGACGCCGCAGGATTGAAAACTGTGTTGTTTAGCTCGATTCTTAAACGATTTCCCGAGAAAGTACTGATCGTAAAAAAACAAAAAGAGTACCTCTCAACGTAAATTTGTGCAGCTCGTCATTTTTTTTTTTTTTTTTTTTTGAAATTTCAATTGGCTCTTGATAAATTTTTTTTTGAAATTCGGGGAAAATCAGGACAATATTTTGTTACTTTTTTTTTTAAACTGCCGTATCTATATTTTATTACTATTATTTTTTAATTTTTAAAATATAGCAGTATACCTCAGAATGTACTCTTTCTTACGGTACTATTATTTTTGAAATCGGTTAATGATTAAATTGGATGCGATCAAAAGTTGGTCATACAAAATTCGGAATCTTTGGATATTTTCGCTACTTTTTGTTACAACCGTTAAATAAAACTGTCATATCTATATCGTATTACTATTAGTTTTTTATTTTGAAAATAGCGCAGTATACCTCAGACTGTACTCTTTCTTACGGTACAATTATTTTAAAAATTGGTTCATAAATAAATTCGATGCAATCAAAAGTTGGTGACACAAATTTCGTATTTTTTATTTCGTGGAGCAAATTTGCGGAGCTGATGAGGGTTGTATTTCTTACTATCGGGTTTGCCAGATATCAAATTTATCGTAGCAACAATTGCCATAAAAACGATTTCTTTTTATTTGGCGAGAAAAAGACTCGCTTTTTCCCTCTGTTCTCAAGACGGTTTACCGAGAAAGTACAAAGTACACATCGTAAACTTTGGAGATTAACAGGGTTTACTTAAAATTGTTCAGGGAACAAGATGCAGAAGATTTTTTACTCATGCGGCTATTAGTTTAGGGTGCATTAAGTGTTAAAGCAAAAAACAGTGAAATCACTTGCGTAAGAGGTATTGATTTGCGAAGCAAACCAAACGGGATTGCGTAGCAATCCACGGGGGTTGGCGAGCAGGGGGCGATGCCCTCGCTGTGACGTGATGGACCGTAAAGTGAAATCAGGATAATACAAATTATTCAGATAGTTTCAAAAGGAATGTTGGTTTGCGAAGCAAACCAAATGCCATATGTAAAAGGAGTGTTGGTTTGCAAAGCAATCCCCGGGGGTTGGCGAGCATGAGGCGGAGCAACCTAGTTTGTAAAAAAATGGGTTGCACATATTTGCAAGAAACTAGTCACTGATAATTAGATTTTCTCAGTGAATTTTATTATAGAATGTGGTTATTTAATATTGCTAAAATGGGTAAAATTGTAGTTGATAATCGAGAGACATTTTATATCTTGGAGCTTCAATCTTGGAAAATATTTGCTCAACCGTAGCATTTTTAAGTTTGCTACTTAAATTTGTTTATAAAATCTGTTAAGAATATGAGCTTCAATTTTGCTATTGTTTCTAAATATTCAAGCTTCTTTTGAAATTTAAAAAGAATTTCAATTTTTAGGAAACAATGAAAAGGAATTGTGTAGGCATATGGAAATGCAAAGCTTGTAAAAAGACTGTTGCTGGAGGTGCCTATGTGTACAGGTATTAATATTTTATTCAATTATATTTAAGTTATATTTTATTTAGTTTTCATAGTTTAAAATTTCTGATTTTAGTGTTTTCCAAACAAATTTAGAATGTATCCAAATAGATTTAAAAGTTGAATTTTTTGCAATTGTAGTGTAATGTAGTTCCAGTAGCTTAATAGGTTGGCTTATGTAGATAAAAATGTTATTTTTTTTTCTGTCTTTAACTATTTAGTTTTCATATTTAACAGGCATCATAGTTTCTGTCCTTGCATCTACTAAAATATAATACTGGAATGTATTGAACACACAACTTAACGTTGGTTAGACACGGCGGATATTTCTGTGGTGGAAATTTTACCGCCGCCCCTCACAGAAATCTAGTGTTTACACACAGGGCAGTAAAATTTCTGTCATACGAGTCCGCTGGCTGTTGGCAGTGTAGTTTCATCATCAAATCAATTTACTTCAGTTTAACTGGGTTGTATAAAATATTTATTGCTTAATGTAGCTTGAAATAAACAGCACATTTTAGTTTTATTGTAATTCCATTGTCGTTTAACCCTCTGCATACGAAAGCGCCCGAGAATCTATTTCCTTTCGTTACGGGGGACAGGAAAAAAGAATGTTGTCGGATTCCCAACAAGACGCCTGAATCCCTTAAGCGTTTCTTTCCCCTTCTTCTCCAGGCCTTCAAGGAAGAGGGCATGTTTTGCGGTCACTGTTGATCACATCTAGCTGCGGGATACCGATTATCAATGGTGCCAATTTTTAGACTGGTGTCATCCAAATTGGAAATGGAAAACGAAGGATAAACGTTGACGAATTTCTTAATTTGCAAATTTGCTTCGGCTATAACTTTTAAATACTTACGCTAAAAGCACGTGGTTATTTTAAATTTGACATTAAGATCAGCTTCCCCACTAGTGAAATTTAATTTCTGTGAACGGGAAATAGTATCATCACAAGGATTACTGGTTCTGAAATGTCACAATTATTATTTTTTTTTATGAAATGCTTTTTATATTGTGGTTAGTAAATGTGCTCTTAAGTTCAGCCAAAAAAGTTTTTGGATGAGACAAATTTTAACGAACTGAATTTTTCCTTGGTTGACATAATTCTCTCTCTATATATATAATTCTCTTACGTGGCACGCGCCGATCAGCCGGTATAGCGAATACAGGTACGGGCATGGATGTTTGTAATCGTATGGTGTAGAGGCGGCTGGTGCACCTTAAATCTGTCGTGACCGAAAATCCTCACGTTGGGTTGGTGTGGAAGTTTGGAGAGTGGGGTGCCAGCTCAGGTGTTGCTTCGTCATCTGACCGTGGTTAAAAATTGCGAGGTGTTGTCCTCGGTTCTTTCCCTGAAGGGATTGATCCCGGACCGTCGTCAATAGCCCGTTGCCCAAATTTATGTTTGAAAAATATTTTTTTTGGAATATCATATTTTGTAAACAAACCCTTCTACTAGGACACGTATCTTCATAGAACATCAGCCAATTATAATATTGCTCCATCCTGATTGTCATGTCTTTTAAGAATAATCGTATAATTGACAAATGGGTAATTTTAGTTAACGTCGTACTAGAGCAAATTAGCAATTTTAAAAAATCCAATGCTGATGAATCCGTTGGCAAATTATGCACAGGTCCTGTGTGATGTACAAATTTCGTTTCCTCTATGCATTCACTTCGAACGTCCTCTGACCAGTCAACATTAAAATTAAGCATTGATTCATCAATGCTTTCACCAACATTAATTTCACATTCCCTCTTATCATCTTCTTGATATAAACTGCTATTTAAAACACAGTTTACTTTCTCAGTACTTTTAGAATCATCATCATCCGATTCAAAAAAATCTGATTCATCAGTATCTTGAAACAAAATTGCTTCAATTTCCGCTTGGGTCAGCGATTTGGTTTTGCGAGACATAATACTAACGAATCAAATCCGGATTTATGTCAAGCCCATTAATTGAAAATATTTAAGGCTAATAATATTTTCCGAAATAGGAAGAGTCTTGAAAAAGACTTTTTTAAACGAGAACAGAATTCAAAGCAAAACCTGAAAGCAGGGAGTGAAGATAAAGCTCGTCTGATCAGAGTGAAAACACAGTCCAGTCCAGACTGTTGGTAGCAGCCAGCAGCTAAACGTTTCAAATGGGACAAAGCATGAGAAAAAGTCAAGAACACAATTGCATATACAATGGTGCACATAAAAATTCCCACGTGAATCCGTATAAACTGGTTCTGTGTCGCTGAACATCATGCTTCGGAAAGATAAAGGACAACTTCTTGAGTAGTTTTGGACCCCCTATGGCCCATACAAAGGAGATGATCAAGTAGAGTGACATGGTGATACGCCTCCTAGGGGAAAGCACTAATTCGGGCACTCTCCGTATTCTGCTTGTCCGGGCGCTTTGGGCGCCTCTCGTAACGAAAGGTTGAATTGATATTTCGAGGCTTCGTATGCAGAGGGTTAAAGAGTTGACTTTTTTGTGTTCATCCAATTAATGAAAGAGAAGGTTGAAACTTTCTACACTTTGTTTGAAGAGTTGAAGCAGGATGACACAAAAAATTTTACAACCCTTACAATCTAGTACAAGGTGGTAACAAAACCGGGAAGTCAGTGAATTCTCAGGAAACTTTTTAATTCTGGAAATCTCAGGAAAAATTTCCAAATCTTACAAAAAATCAGGGAAATTTTGATAACTTAAACGGCTACCATTATCGTTTATTTAGAGATGCACTATTACGAGTGCTTTTGAGAATCGAATAAATCGTATTCGCCAAAATCGTAATTTGAATTAAAAAAACGCAAAAACCGGCTTTGCTGTTTTTTTTTGTTGTTGTTGTTTGTTTGTTTTTTTTTGCAGCCGCAGCGTCTTGATTGTCGTGAGGCTAGCGATATAACTGGTGGTATACAATTTTGAATTTGTGTAACTAATGATGTTTTTTGAGTATTAAATTAGTTTTTTTTTTTTTTTTTGCAATTACATTTTTGTAGAACTTTTTATGTATATTTGCAGTTGGTTTTGAGGAATAGTATGATAATGTATGGTCAGGTGTAAAAAGTTCATTATCAAAATATTTTGCATTTTTTCTCCATTTTTTTCAATTGTAATTATAAGAGTTCCATTAAGGGTTCCAATTCTTACAATAACAATTAAAATATCTGTAGAGAAAAAATACAAAATATTTGTGGAGAATGATCCTTTTACACCCTCTGATCATAAATATTTAAAAACAGTGTTGTGTGGATACTGTATATCGATATCAATCACGGATCACAACATTTCTTAAGGGAATTGTTAAATCAGGGAAATTTTTGTGAAACTATCAGGGAACTTTTTTCAAGGATTTTGTTGCCACCCTGTAGTAGGTATATGTGAAAAATTATAAACTTGACAAAATAATTTCTCTTCCAACATATCCAAGTCGCTACGAATTCCGAAGCAAACTTCATGTCGAGCATTTCTGTCCTTAAATATATCGAGGGTTTTATCCCACACAACATCCCTTGGATTAATCCAATTAAAATTTCATTATCGATATTTAGGTCACTCATGTTCACAATAGAATAACCAATTGATGCTAAAACAACTGTGTTACAAACGCGAGGGTAACTCACTCTGAGCAAAACTACTCTAAACGGTAGAAAAACAGCTATGTGTGTAAATGTGCATTTGGTTACGTACGACACTAGTTAGACGGCAGTGGCAGCTGCATAGCTACTGCAAAGTGAAAGAGCGTTTATTTTTCTGTTTAATGTGTAGACTAATTTACTTCTGTGCGCTAGTGTTGGAACAGCAGCGTAAGGATGTGTATTTTTTTGCTGGTGTACAAATATTTTTTAGTTTTGCAATATTTTTTTAAAACTTGGAATGTTCCTTGTTGCTCTTAAAAATTTTTATAATTCTAACTTTCAAATATAACAAAAAGGTGCATGGTTTCTGAGACACTAGATTGCATAGTAACTGCTAATTTACATACTTTTTTATATAATTGTGTAACATAATACAAAATTATGTGTGAAAGCTAGTGAAAAATATAATTGTATTATAAATTGAATGTTAGCATAAATTCAGAGGCTTCTTGAAATGGGACTAATGGGTACTGAACTATTGCTTAGAAATAGGTATTTGCTTTCAAAAGAGTAACTTGTTCACATGTATAGTCCATATCAATTCATGCAGGAGGGGGATTCTAATTTTACAGATCATTGCAGGAAGAATTTTTTTAAAATTAGGTTTTATCATCCTAAAAAATAATATAGATATTTTTGAATAAAATTATACCTATTTTTTTTATTTTTTACCGTCGGTTAAACCGAAAATATTTAACGTTTTATAAACACAACAGCTGCAAATCAAACGAGCCATCATAATTTTAAATGCTCTTTTCTTTTCTGTTAAATGGAATTTCGATATTGTAAATCAATATAACTTAAAAACTACTTGTCGTAAATGAATGCAATTTTCTACATTTATTTTTTAAATGTATTTCTTGGATTTGTCTTCAGCAATTCTGTATATTAAAAATTCAAAATATTAAAAAAAAATCTAATTGTTTTAAACCAAAAATCATGAAGGCAATTTATAGTATGAACTCGTAGGAGTTAATTAATGCTAAAATGAAGTGATTTGAAACAAAATATTTTAAGATATATCAATTTTGACATTTTTAAAATTTAATAAAAAAAGTTTAAAGTTTTGAAAATATAAAATAGTTATTATAATTGCAAAATACAATGAACATCCTACAGAAAGAATTTCAGAACAAAAACTTTAAGAATAAGACATTATAATTTTGAGTCCCAGACCCCCATAATATATAAATAGGGTACTTTATGTATTTTACTTTATAGAACTTGTTACCTTTCAGAAAATATGTATGTTATATATGTATATAATGTCTCACATTAATGCTAGACAGTTAATTCACATAATGGAGATCCCTTCCTATATATATATATATATATTTAAATGCTAATAAATTCTTGTAACTACATTTTTAATGGTTCTAAATGAAACCACAAAAATGCAATGCCTTTTAATTTATTTGTATTACGAATATTGTATTTTGGCATAACTGGTCCTCTTCGGGTTAAATGAATACTAAGAAGGTATTTTTTTTAAGGATGGCTATTGAGCAAGAACTCGAATAAACCCTGCTTGTGTATAGTTGCACCAAGAGAAGTTCACATGACAAACATTACATATATATTCTATTATGGATTTGCATGCACGTTGTAACATTTTAAGTTTTGCTTTTATACATCTGACTAAATTCCTTGACCATATAAAGTAGTTATGTTTGAGATCTGCCCTGGGGACTTCCTGTCACATTTGTTTTAATTAATGTATGAATGATTAGTATGTGCATTGTAATACTCCTTTTAATTTTGTTTCTTTTATATTTTATAGTACAACTGCTGCTGCTACAGTTAGGAATGCTGTGAGAAGATTGAGAGAATTGAAGGAGCTGTAAAAACTTTAACTGAATTATAAAAAACTTTTCTCTATTCCTTGTTTTATCAATTCAAGGCCCACAACATATGCCTAAAAGCTATTTCTCAGTTCAGGAACTAATCTGTTGGACATGATAAAAAATTTAGATCTATGTAGGCGTTTATCAGTTTTTAAGTTCTATATAGGAAATGCTAACATTCTGAGCATCTCAGCAATACACATGTTTATAATTTGCCAAGCAGCGTTGTTTGAAAGCATGTATCAAGGATGTAAATTTTGTTTCCTTTTCTGTTCTAAAAAATACTTCATAAGTCTTTAATATCCAAGTACATTTTGGGATAAAATATCAAATTACTACCTTTAAAGTAATAATAAAATGAGTATAATATATAGAAAATCAATACAGTTCTTTAAAAAATTTCCTTGTTTTGAAAATTGGAACCCATATTCTACACAAAAACAGTTTTTATGCATAATTTTTTGCTTGGTGTACTAATTAAAAAATTATTTGAGACCAAAAGGATAACGAAAGTTTAAAATAATTTGAAGCCTTCTTCAACCCATTAACGGCGGTTGGTAAGAAAATTTGCCATTCAACATTAAAACATTTTTTATTTGCCAATATATGGCAGGAATGGTTCCATTTAGTGTTTTTTTTTTTTTTTTCTAAGAATCAACCAATCAAAATGCTGCTCTGGTTGTGTATTTCCCAGATAGCTTTGTCGGTGAAAACGTGGTTCAAATCTATAATTTCTTGCAATCGCGAATGTCTCATCCATCATCCCTAAAGAGGCGAAAAAATCCCTTTTATTACTGTTTTTTTTTTATCTATTTTTTGTGCTTTTCTGAAATGGCAGGAATCCATTGTTTATATTAATACACTAAAAAGAATCTGAAGAAACTTATTTTTATATACGTTAGGTAGACGTAATGTTGATTGGCAAGTAATCTTGCCAATCGTCGGATGTGAAGTTGGGTACTGTCGGTATAATCTAAATAAACAAGTTATAAGATTTAAGAAAAAGTTAATTTTTAAAGCTGTTTTAAAGTTGCCTTTAATGGGTTAATCTTAAACTCCCAAAAGGTAAATTGCTCGTGAAGAAACATGCACAGAAAAAGGAGGCCTTAATATTTATGTTTCTAAGTTATAAGATGCTGTTATGCAATGTAAACTTTAAACTTTTTAAATATTAAATTATACCATTGAGTGTTTTAATATAAAAAATTATTTCATAAGTTTACCTTCAACTTATTGTTAATGTGTAGCAAAATAAAATCTTTGTTTTAAAACTTGTTACAAATTTTATGTTCTCAAAATAATTGCTATTATGGAATCATAAACAGTTAATACCCTTAGTATGTACCACATAAAAAATGAACAAAAATACCGTAATTTTGTAGATATTCATTGCATTTTATAAAAATGCAATGCAGTCCAAAATTTGGAATCATTTTGATTATTTCCATTTTTTGCCAAAAGAAAATTTAATCTATCCTCTTCCTTGCTCGAATTTAGCGTTTGCAATAGTAAAATAGCAGATGTACAAGTAGGAATAATTTTTTAAAGAGGAAAACCTTTTCAGTACAATGCGACAAATTTTTCTTGCAGATCTAATTTTTCTGTGTGGCATTTACTCTGAACATGTTCTTTATTTTGCGTTGTTTCATCAATACGTTCCAGGTTTAACTCCTTGTTCTTTAAAAATTGTTGAGAAGATGGAAAAAAGTGAAATAAAGCGCTGGTTAGCAAAACGTCTGGATTTGGGACTTAGTACTGTAATTTTTAAATGCCTTGTTGGACTTGGAAGAGTACACTTTTATTCCTTTATTACAAGACGTAAAAGTTTGTAATCACAAGCAGAATGACCTTGTTCTTTAAAAAATGAGAAAAATGAAGAAAAAAAGGCCGGTTAGCAAGATGTCTGGACTTGGTACTGTATTGGTAAAATGGTTTATTTAGCTTTGTATTTTTAAAAATAGTTTTATTTCGTTGTGAATATAGAGAGTACGACATTGAAAAGGCAGGCGATTTTTGAATAGGTGTGTGGGCTTAGAAGGTTCTAGGCAAAAATATGATTGGTGATTGCTTTGGCTTTATTTCCCCTGATGACTTGTGATCACTACTGCATCATTCCATGCAAATCAACCGGCTTTTTCTACAACAAATGTTTTGAAATCTAGTGAATAGATTTCTGGTTCCTCGGTTAAAAAAAAATACATTTAAAGCATATATATTATCCTGCCTGAAATATTTTCATTATGGCCTTTTGCTTATACTTGCCTCAAACATTTTAATTAGATAGAAATTTGACTTCCATTGCAATTTGATAAAGTTCTAAGCTTTGGTGGTATAAGAATGTAATAATTATGGTGCAAATCTATATTATATTAAAAAAAGTTACCGCCGCCGCAGGATTAAAACTTTTTTTTTTCCGCTCGATTCTTTTAACGGTTCCCCGAGAAAGTACGGATCAGAAAATTTCGAAATTTAAATGGTTTATACGAGGAACAAGATGACACATTTTTTTCTTCTGTTTCCGCTATTACAGGGCTTATAACATGACATTTTCAGAGGTGTTTAACTTCTTAAATTCTTAGAGAAAACAGTTCTTAGTGCGCAATTAAAAAAAAATTCATTTTTTCTTGTAAAAAGTCAAATGTTAACCTAGTACGTATTGTGTAATTTCTTCTTGCGTTGGAACTTGTCCAGGCTGGTTTCCTCCACGGCAGGTGCGTCATTCAGAAAGAGGTAGCAATTCCCATCCAACTTCTAAATAACGCCTGTGTTTCCGCCAAAATCGAACCTTTTTATATTTATTTTGAGTCGATCGTAATGTGATGCTACGGCAGCTATAATATTGATTTCTGTTCGCGAAAAGAATTGGAGCCTCAAGTATCACCACAAATAAGATAATATTGCCATCAAATTAACCAATAGCAACCCTCTAAATAAGCAGAGATATAGTTTCATATCTTCGTAATTTCCATAAAGGCAGTGGAACGCTGTTCCATCGAATTCCCACACAACACCCTTGGTGACATAACCTGGTGCGGTGGAGTGGTAGCATCCGATACGTTAGGCCGCCAAAGCGATTGTTTACGCCAAATCAAGATGGCGGCCGAAATAAGCAATTCTAAGATGGCCGCCGTATAGCAAAATCCACACCGTGAACCTTTGCATACAGTGCATAAATAATAATAATTTGTTTAAAAATTAAGAAAAAAGCAATATAAATTTCACTCGAAAATTTTCTAATATTTCAGTCTGCTTTTCTCCGAACATGTACGCAATTTGGCGTCAATTTCATCCTAGTTTTGTCCCTTTAAAAAAAAAAAACTTTTTAATAAAAACAATTTCAATTGTTAAAAAAAAAAATTAATAAAAAAAACCGCGATTTTTTTTAAAACGTCCGGATTTTCACCAATTTTGAATTAGAGACATTACAATGCATAGAAAATTCAAAACAATAAATCTTTTTTAATAAGGTAGTTCTTTTCTGTGATTATAATCCACACAAAGGTTTTTGATGAGAAAAAAAAAATCTAAAAATTCTTCTGCTATCTATAAGTGTGAAAAAAATATTTTTTCACAATTTTTCTAGCAATTAGCATTATGTGAGCAACTCAATGGGGATATTCCTGGTTATAGAAGCCATATATGGAAAAGCAAAACAAATTTTTTTTTATTGTAACGACTTTACAAGAGGAAATTGTTTCTTAGAGAAGTCAAAGCGTATTGCGCTTAAGGTTTCAAGGCGTTTAAACCAGTATACCGGGAAAAATTTGTTTGTAGATAATTCACAGCGTATAACGCGCGATCCCCGCCTGCCGGCTACCTCGCCGCCCCTCCGGGGCCGACGAGGACCTTTCACCGTTAGTTTCCATGCGTATAAGTCACCGTATTGGGTGCCCACACAAGCATAGTCCAGTGTTTGTAATATAAACAAAAGTCAAACTTACCCTCATAGCCGTGTCCTTGAAATTCTGACTATGGTTAACAATCATATGCTCGAATCGATAACCCTTGAACTCTTTGTCCTTCGGGTATTGATACCAGCATATGACTTCCAATAGTCAGAAATTTTTGTAATTCCTTGCAAATTCCAGCTCCGAATTACCTCAGCCAAAACTTTCTGGTTCCTATTTTCACCTCAACCATAAAACATTTATCCGTCCCTCGTTCAAGTCCTCCAAACACCCATTTACCCTCCAATTTCTTACTCCTGTTATACTTTCTTTTGCCAAACTTTTGTCCATTCTTTCTACATTTCCACTCCTACCTATCACCAGCATCCTTTCTCAATGTTAAAATCATATCATTCTCACATGAAAGACATTTCACCCTCTTTCCAATCAAGCTACTACATGTTTGCAAAAAAAAAAAATCATTTTCAAACGTTCAATAACACTATCCACTGCTATATCAAATCAACTAAGGGGAAATAAGCAACCAAAAGGGGAAAAAAATTCTAAATTACAATCTGCAATTTCAAAAATCAAATTTAATCCAAATTTTTTTTCGAAATTTTAATCAAAATTTAAATTAAGTGACAAATTTAAAAAATTGTAACTTACAATCTGCTTTCCAAACTTATCCTAAAAATTTTGAAAATAAATAAAACAAGTCGATTTTATAAATCAAGAGCTAAATTCATATGCACCCAACAATTTCAGACTGTCTAAATTTTAATTCCGTTCTACATTGAAAATAAAAGTGGAAAAGCGTATTTTCTTCCTTAACCAATCATGAGACCCGTTTATTATCGTCAGGAGAAAATATCTAGGGTTGCCTTAAAACTAAGAAAAGCGCGAAAACGGTAAGGTTACCACATTTGGCGATACATCGCTCAAAAGTTGTAACGTATCGGATACTACAAACCATCCCCTGGTGCTAAGGGATTCGATATAGGTAGAAGAGAGTCGGCTTTGAAGCTTCGGGAAGATGTGTCTGAACTAGCTTTTTCTATTCACAGATTTCTTAATCAGTGGCCTTTGCGTTGGTTAACTTACAAACAAATTCACGGCGACTTGAAACTATCAACTCACTATTTCACCAAGCATTGTTCAAGCAGGTGGCTAAGCCAAAAGCCAGCTGCTGAAAGGTTGCTTGAACATTGGATTGCTGTGCGAAAGTATTTCCTTGACTACATTCCAATAAAGAAGCCAAACATGATACAAAGACCAACAAAATGAAATTTGTTCATTTACTTGGAAGAGAAACTGAAGGCTGAGGTGATATTTGTCGTATCAAGTGCAAGTATATATAATAGTGTTGCCGAATTTCTTCAGAAAAGAAACCCAATGCATAACCTTCATTCTTAACTTTGCCGACCAGCTGGTATAGCGGTTAAGGTGTTAGCCTCTAGATGGGAAGGTTCCTGGTTCGAATCCGGGTCCGGGCATGGATGTTTGTAAACGTATGGTGTAGAGGCGGCTGGTGCACCTTAAATCTGTCGTGGCCGAAAGTCCTCACGTTGGGTTGGCGTGGAAGTTTGGAGAGTAGGGTGCCAGCTCAGGTGTTGCTTCCTCTGATGGCCGACCTGATGGCCTCATCTGACCGTGGTTCAAAATTACGAAGTGTTGTCCTCGGATCTTTCCCTTAAGGGACTGATCCCGGACCGTCGTCAATAGCCCGTTGTGTTGCTCTAGTACGATGGTAACTAAAAAAATTACCAATTACCTGGTTCGAATGTCTGTATGTAAGCGAATGGTGCACCTGAAATCTGTCGTGGCCGAAAGTCGTCACGGTTGGTGTGGAAGTTTGGAGAGTGGGGTGCCAACTCAGGTGTTATGTTATCTTACCGTGGTTCAAAATTATGAGGTGCTGTCCTTGGATCTTTCCCTTAAGGGACTGATCCCGGACCGTTGTCAATAGCCCGTTGTGTTGATCCAGTACGACGTTAATTAAAAATTACCAATCATTCTTAATTTGAATTGTTAAGAAACAATTTTGGGATCTACGAGGATAAATTTATTCGAGATATGAAAATGGAAGATATATGTCATAATAAACTTGCCTCTGGCTGATATTGTGATTGGAGATCAAATTTCTATAAAGCACTTCAGAATGTGAAAGAGAAGGAAAGGAATTTCTCTTTTCTAAGGACTCAGAAACATTACTTTGCTAGTGTTAAATATCTTTTGAAGTCCTTCAGTTATTCTCTCCTTAAAAGTTTATCCTGTCTTGTTCCTTTTGAGTGACTTGGTGAGAGCGTACGACAAATATTATAAGTTACAAGAGCAATGCCATGGGAGTTCCCAAGAGACAACAACTAGATGAGGGGAAATTACTCCGAAGAATGAAGCCTATTGATGTTTACTGGAACCATTTCTTTGGACTGCAAGACATTAGTGGTGTGGATCCTAAATACCCAGTTGTGTCAAAGCTAGTGAAGACTGCTTTGTCACATTCTCATGGTAGTTTTGACATTGTGAACGTGGCTTCTCAACCTCAGTAAGAGCTTTGACCGGACACAGCATCAATGTCAGAACGCACACTCAATGCATTGATGACGGTCAAAAGAAGCTTGGTAAATTTTGACAATGAACCGTATTTCACGACCCTCTCCGGACCAACTCACCTCAAGGGTTTAGTTAGAGATTAATGGTTCAGGTCCGGAGGGAAAAAGGTTTGACTCCCACAGCACACCAAATAGACAAATGATCACCCCTACCAGCCGGGAAAGAAGGGCACAAAGCAGCGCATGCTGCGGTCACGGACATGTATATTTGTTTATAAAGTTTACAAGGGCTAAAGGAATCCCCCGGATCTTGTTACACTCTAAACCTAACGGTGAGTGGATCCGGGGAGGCTAAAAAGAAAAGGGCTGAAGGTCAATATTGCGAACATTTAGAGCACACTAAAAATAGGGCAACAGGTTTCAGGACAGATCGTATTTGGTGCTGATCACGTCAAAGCTGATGGATATGGGAAAGGTTGCATATAAAGCCTACAATGCCTATTTAAAAGATATAAAACGGAAAACAAGAAAAATTAGAGAAGTAAAGAAAAAGAAAGACTGGAAGCAGAGAAAATTTTTTAGAGCAGCTCTGGCAAAGAAAATAAATGTAATAGAAGAAAACTTAAAATGCGTAAGGAAGAGGATGAGGCGTTGGACTGCGCTTAAAAATTCTTAAAGGAAGCCAATGATAGGCTCAAAAAGGCGATAATAAATAAAGATTTTAAGGAAGCAGTACTTGATCCGGCAATGATTGAAGGGGCGGCAGAAGTCTGAGATGATGCTGGTCAGCAAAGACAGACTTTGAACAAAAAATGCACTTCTCTTGAGAAGAATATGTATTTTCCATCTTTAATAAATTAATTTCAGACTTTTTCTACGAAAAAAAAAATCAGACAATCTTTCAAAGAAATGGAAGAAATTCTTCAAGCTGTATCAAAAATGAAGAACATATTTAAAAATCATATTACAAATTATTTTATTTTTTTGTTAATATCGTTTCAAAATAATGTGCTTTTTAAATGAAGAAAATAAATATCCTTACAAAGAAAGAAACGAAAAAGATAGGGGTAACTGGAGAGTATCTATTTTTTCTCTACCTTTATACTTGAATATATTTGGCATTATTGTTATTTGTCACTTTTTTGGTTCGATTTGTCACTTTTTACACCTTAAAACCTGTTACAAGCTCTGCTATTAGTTTAGGGTGCATTAAGTGTCGAAGTCGAAAAAAACGAAATTTCTAACGTGAGTGAGCAAAACACAAATTTCGTATTTCTCATATCGTAATTTCCGATACAAAACTAAATCTGTCATATCTATAGCTTAATACTATTAGTTTTATAATTTGAAAATATCACATGGTAGCTTAGAATGCTCTATCTTATGGTATAATTATTTGTAAAATTAGTTTACAAATAAATTCGATGCGATGAAAAGTATAATTTCGCGTCAGTACAAATTGTGCATCGTGGGGATTAAACGTGAAACGACCCGGAAAGTGGAATCATGAATATACGAATTAAGTTAGTTTTGCCGTCGGAGGATTGAAAACACGTTTTTTGAAACATGTTTTTTCGCTTGATTCTCAAACTGTTTCCCTAGAAAGTACTGATCAGAAAATTACGAAATTAAAGAGGTTTGTTCAAAATTGTATAGGGTACAAGATTGAGAAGGTTTTTTTCCGATGCGGTTACGAAAACACATTCACACCTTACACTTACGAAAGGAGTGTTGGTTTGCAAAGCAAACCAAATGGGATTGAGTAGCAATGAGTAATTTTATGAGTCATTGGGAGTAAAAGAATTCAGAATACCTAATCATTCAAGCTGACATGGCAGAAATTAAAATGGATTCCACTTACTCATTGCTTACGTGATGAATAATAATTGCCCGGTTGGAAGAGAAACAGATTAGCAACCAGCGAGTTCGAATCCAACTTAAGACTTGTGTTAAAGACCGTGGTTCAAAGTTACGTGTTCTCATTATTTCCCTTCTAGGGTTGATCCCAGACCGTCGCCAATAGCTTGTTGTGTTGCTCCAGTGCGACGTTAAACAAACATTCAAACTTACCTACCTTGATGCACAAGTTTCCGAGTCAAAAATAATTTGGCATTTCATTGCACGTTTTTATGATTTGAAATGCGTGATTGCATAAACGTGAAGCAACTTATATAACGGATTTTTTTGCGGAAACGAATAATTTTGGAATTTTGCTAACCACCGTTGAATTTTCCAAACACACTGGCCACAGAGATGGTAATGGTAATTTTAGTTAACGTCGTACCAGAGCGACACAACGGGCTATTGACGACGGTCCGGGATCAGTCCCTTAAGGGAAAGATCCAAGGACAACACCTCGTAATTTTGAACCACGGTCAGATGACGAAGCAACACCTGAGCTGGCACCCCACTCTCCAAACTTGCACGCCAACCCAACGTGAGGACTTTCGGCCACGACAGATTTAAGGTGCACCAGCCGCCTCTTCACCATACGCTTACAAACATCCATGCCCGGATTCGAACCAGGAACCTTCCGATCTAGAGGCTAACACCTTAGCCACTATACCGGTTGGTCGGCCTGGCCACAGAGAAGATTTTGTTCAAAGACAAATTTTGTTCCAAGCATTTTTTCATACGCTCAACAGTTTTTGAGATAGAGGGCGGATAGCGCGCAGCGCTCGGCCATATATACTGTTATGCAAGGTCAACCGTGAATCTCGGTGAATAATGCCTTGTATAAAGTTATTATATCATTAAAATATCATTAACAATGAATAATTTGTATTATTCATTAGTTATTACATTGTATTTAATAACATTTTACTCATATCTAATATATTCATTTAATAATACTTACCTACTTTGTGTAATTAAAAACTCATTAAATGAAATACTTATAGTATATCTTAATTTTATGTTAATTTACTCAAAGTAGATTTTAAGTAGAAATAAAACGAGTAAATATATTTTAATTATATCTTTATTCAGCAGCTGTGTATTTCTTACAATTTAAATTGAAGTGAAGTGAAAATATTCGAATCTTTAATGATTTAAAGAACAAAAGTATTAATTTTCTTCTTCATCGTCGTCATCTTCTCGGCGTTTGAAAATTTCTGTTTCACTGTCATCATCTTCGTTGTCCTGAATCGTTGTTTCCAGGCTTTCTAGAATTTTCGGGTTAAATACACTGTTTTCCTCGGGGTCGCTTTGCAATGAAACAGTATTGAGGCAAGCTTGCCCATTACACTGGCCACAAGCTAAAGTGTATTGCAACCCCGATTTTCTGCACCCGCAGCGTGGACCACATCCATTCTTACAATTACAAAATATAGTATTAAGTAATTCATTTGGAGCTGCTGGTAATATTGTTGTCATTGGTTCCAGGAATTCACTTTGCAGCACTCAACCCCATTCCTGGGGCTCTAAATCATGCCCTAACCATTTTTGAACTAAGTAATAGACACGGTTTATATGCTGATGGGCTGCTGCACTTGTCGGTGGAAGATTAGCCAACTGGACAGGTTTATGGAGCTTTGTACATTTACCGAACTGAGTATATCGAAGATGATCGATATTGTCCTCAGATTTAGGAGCGTTGTATATCGCAAATAAGATGCGTTGTCCATTTTCGTATAATTGTTGTACAGGGCAGTTTTCTTGCAGAAAAACTTGAGCCAGTTGGTCGGAATTGGCAAGTTTTTGTAGTAATTTGATGAAAGTTTTTTCCCCCTTTTTTATGTAGCGCAAAAGTTATATCACAGCCACTAAATGCATGTAAAAAAAATAATTTTTTTTTTTTAATATTTGTCAAAACTTTTTGAAGAATAGATTTGTGTTTTGACATTGCCTTATCCAACTTTTTTTAAGAAAATTTCTTCTTGATGTAATTGAGTACGTCCAATTAAAATAACCAGCAAATCTATGTCTTATCCTATGATGACGGCAGTCCTCTCATGTTTGGATTCTTCGATAGCTGTTTCTATGATAAGAACATGAGCATCATCTCTCGCTTGTTTTGTTGTGATATTTACACTCTCTAACTTTTCAATGAGCATATCAATAAGTTTCTTTTTATTACATCGATTTGACAAAAACTTATCTTGGCTGATTGGCTCGTTTCGTCGAAACAAACTTCATAAGATTTCGAAAGAGCAGTAGTTCTTCTTAGTTTTATACTAATAGTTACTACTTAGGTCGTATTATATAGGGGTCCGCATTCTCAGGTATAGACTTCATAGAAAAAGATCGTATTATAGGGGTCCGCCTTCCCAGTTATAATCTTAATAGAAAAATAAGTATTTAAGAGTTTACACATTTTAAAGACAAAATACTTAATTATTTTTCTACTTAAAATCTACTTTGAATAAATTAATATAAAATTAAGATATACAGTAAGTATTTCATTTAATGAGTTTTTAATTACACAAAGTAGGTAAGTATTATTAAATGAATATATTAGATATACGTAAAATGTTATTAAATACATTAATTATTAACTACACTAATTAGTATTGATTGATAAATATTATAAATTATTCATTGTTAATGATATTTTAATGATTTAATAACTTTTTACAAATTATTCACCGAGATTCACGGTTGACCTTGCATTACAGTAGGTATGGCTGCGCGCTTTGAGCCCTCTGCATCAAAAACTGTTGAGCGCATGACAAAATGCTTGAAACAAAATTTGTCGCAAATTTTATGCTCTACAATTTTTATAACAGATGTCAACATCATTGAAGCTACAGAAACCTAGATAATAAATAAATAAAAAAATAATAAATAAAAAACGATTTTTGTGACCTTGGACCTTGAATAACTTACGACGCAGACACGAGATTTTTTGAGACAACTTTTAGAAAGCCAAAATGAAGGTGTATACGAATTTCCAGCCTATTATCTCTCATTACGATGTTGAACCCTTTTTTTTGCTTCAGGGACTGCATCAGTATAGATATACTTTTCCTACTCTGTTTTTCCATTTTGAAAAATTGAACTAGGCCTAATCACATAGTTAAAGCAAGATTTAGTAAAAAAAAAATTACCCACATTGGAAAAAAGACGAGTTTTTTTTGGGGCCACACATTAAATACACTAATACTAACGATAGCTGTTGAGCAAGCCAAGGTCAAAAAACAAAGTTTTAAGATTATCTGTCTCTTGATTTCTTCGAGTTTAATTGTTTGTTAATTTCATTCTTATCACTCAAGTTGATACAATGCTTCCCACTAATATTTGCGTAACTATACAAAACAGGTGGCCCAATCAGATTTCTTTTATAATTTTACCTGACTCATTTGTCGCTAGAGTAGAGGTACATTCTAAGTCTTCATTCTAGTGTCAGTGGTGCGAATTAATAATAATATTTTTTTTTTTTTTTGGGGGGGGGATGCAAATGAGACCCCAGCTGCATTACGCATAAAACAAAATCAAAGCAAAAATTAAATAAATAATACTAAAAAATAAAGTGTTGTACATCGTGAAATTTAATTTAAAAAAATAGGACTCTTGAACGGTTATTAATTTTTTCTTTTTGGACCAAATTTATGTTTGATGACTTCTCTGGATCTGGCATTGGTTTTCAAGGAGTTTCATTAATTATGGTTGGATTTTTCTCATTCTACAAGAAGTTATTCTCGAAAGTTAATTTTTCCAATTGGAAATACTAATTCTAAATTACAACTACTAATTCCAAATATTATGCATAGGATTGAAGTCAGAACTTGATGCAGTTTGGATGATTTTGGACAGAGGCAAACGGGTTGAAATTTCATGTACATATACATCGGCTCACTATCCTGATAACGTTTCATTTTTCGACATTATACCCATTTTTTAGCACTTTCTTTACCCAATTTTCTTTCAGAATATTTAAATTTGGAAATTTTTATTATTTTGCAATCAACTAACTGTCAATTTCAAACTCCAAGAAAATAATTTCTTATTGAAAGTGGGAGTAAGAGTTTTTATTTCATGTTAAGTATTGGCTTCCAGGTCATCATTTACTTCCCCCATCATTAAAAATATATTGAATTTAGATTAATCTACAAAAATATAATCTCTCTCTCTCTCGAATTTCAAAATTCTCGAAGTTGATTAAAATACGGTCCCTAGGGAATTTCTTTTTTCTCAGCTAAAACCCCTTGATTTGCTTTACTTGTGTATGTTTTATCTCTAGATATTAGATCATAAAGTAGTATTTTCTTAAACTTTTAACACTAGAATATTTTTTTAATATCCTCTGGACTTTAAAAGTCACTCATACTCGTAATATACCCTTCACGTTTACTGACACACTTTGGGCGTAAAGTTCATACTTTGCTTTCAGTTGAATTTGCCATCTGATACTTGAAAATTATATTAGAATGCTAGACTTGCTTGTATTCGACCTTTTCACTAATATCCTAGATTCTTCTCCATTCCTAGGGTTGACAGGTAGTTAAATTTACGTCGCACCTGGAGCAACACCATGTGCTAATGACGAAATCAATCCTAGGGGAATATCCGAGGACCCCACACTGCAAATTTACACGCCAACGTGAGGGCATTAGTGGCCACGACAGATTTAACATGCAACAGCTCTCACGTACACGATGGTCTTTGTTGGATCGAGTTTCGAACTCCCAACCATCCGATTGCTAATCAGCGAGTCTACTGGTTGGTAGCTTCAACCACTACTTTCATTGGTGAATCCGAGAGAGAAAAGAGAATAAAACATTTTATATTTATTCTTTATTTTTATTTTATTTTTAAGTTTTATCCATTTGGTACAGTACTAAGACACTGAATACCGAAACGGGACAAAAAAAACTTTAGTCTTTTAATACAATAATTACTTAGTTTTAATGAAACACCTGAATATTTGTTGGGCCCCAATATTCCACCTGTCGTTGAAAATTAATATTTTGTTCACGTTAAACCGAAAAATAAATTCTTGGATTAAATTCCTTTAAATTGTTATACAAATAATTATTTTATTATATGTATTTTTTATTTCCATCTTAAGGTGAATTCTTCTCAATGACTGCCTCCCTTCACTCGCCTGAAGTTGATCGAATCCTGTTTTTGTTGTTTCGAATTCTGCATTTTCCCCTTCAAGGTCTTATTTCCAATTTTCGTTCAAATCACGAAAAAAGTAGTACAGTATGCAAAACTGGTTTGAACAGAAGAAAAAAAAAGATGATGTATCGCACTTTATTATTGTCTCTTTTCGAAAAAATTTTTCTCCATGCTTTTAGAGTCAAACGTTTAAATTAAACAGGTTTTCAAGTCCAAGCGAATGAACTGGGTGAAAATAAATCGGACATTTTAAATCGGTCCAACGAAATTCTGACTTCATGAAACACAGGAGGACCCAGTCATAAATTCAAGGGTTGTCCAGTATTCTCTCACCAATCGAATTCACGTGTTAAGAACATTACGTTTGACAACTTTTTTTCGACCGACTATTTTAACCTTGTGATTATACGACACTTTGATTTTTCACTAGCTTCAGAATGAATTTTGGATTGTTTTCTACGTCAAAAATATTTCAGGGATGGCTTAAGATAATTAGGCTCTTAATTCAATGCGGCCGTAGTATTAAAAACATCCGCTTTGTTTGGAAAATACGGTTCTTTTCTAAAAGGAAACATGCTTACGAGGAATTGTTTCAAATTTCACTGACTCACCTTTGTAGGCTAATTTAAATCAGAATTTCATCCATTTTCTCCTACGTAATCAAATACCTCAAACCCAAGGTACTATGCACTGATGTGTAATCTTTAAGCAATTGCTTAAACCTTGTTCAGATTTTGACCTTGAATCCGAATTCGTTACTAAAAACTAATAATTCTAAATACTTTAAGATGATTTCTTGTGGCGAATATTTATAGAACGAACGAACGAACAAGTCTATCGTTTTGATTTCAATATATTAAAAGCGGGTAACTAAAATGCAATTTCGTACAGTCAAAATTCCGTTTTCTGCCAATGAATAATTTAGGGTTTGGTTCGAAACCTGGTGGACATGGATGTTCCTAGTGACAGGCTTCTATATCTAAATTTCGGGACCAAATGTAATGACTGCCCCTTATCACGTCCGGGTCACCAATTTAGCACAACAAATGGAAGACAGAGTGACTTTGTCCGTCAAAGAATACTTCATGGAGAAGATTGGTTGCTCCTATAATACTACTGTTTCTCAAAAATATGTATTCCAAATACTCAATGTTTAATATGCACAGAAATATAAACATTTTCCTTTTTTCCTTTCGACCTTCACATCTTTTTATTCATGCAACGAAACGATTTTTACTTTAGAACTTCAAAATCAGACTTCATACTACAGTAGTAAATGTTTTCACATTTCCAAGGCTCTTCATAGATCTCAGGACCCGGTACCATTTCAAAATCCATTTTAAGTAGTCCGGTACAAACAGGGCCCGATTTAGAAAATTTGGTATAGTAGGCACAACACGCAGGAAGGGGCCCCTCCCTCATATTATTTGTTCATCACAAAAACTAATTTCATAACAATAATTGGTACCTACGTATTTGACTGTTGACCGTTTCACAGATGTCACCAAAAAGTTTGAGAAAATCGTGACATTACTTATAACTCTTGGCAAAACAAAATAAAGCAGATGGAAATTAAAAACATAATAGATAATTAATGTAATTACAAGAATGTGATAGTGGGGGAAACGGTCGACGTTCATTTACGTAAATACCCAATAATTTATGTAACTACTTAAAAACTTTTTATAATTTTTAGATACTTTTGAAACTTAGGGGCCCTCTAAATTATGGGGGCCCTAGGCCCGTGCCTCACGGGCCTAATGGTAAATCAGGGCCTGGGTACAAACCAAACGCTACAGTTCTAACCACTCGGATATCAGGCAGCCGTGCTAGGATTCAGATCGCTTGAATTTAATTCAAAATTTCAAAGATTATTGAGGATATTTTCACAAAATTTAACAAAGTGGTTGAACTAAATTAATATCATTCTCCGCGCGCTCAGCAGTTTTTAAAAATATATTTTACAATGTACCATCTATATATATAATTCTCTTACGTGGCACGCAAAAAAGACGTTATTTGTAATCGCGTTTCGGCGACACAGTACGATTGTTTGTTTATCGCGAAGTCTCGCGCATCGATTGAATTTATAGCGTTATCGGATGAAATTTTATTGGAAAAAAAAAAGGAAATTTTAATGAGCTGTTGCAGTTAGTTTATAATAGAAATCAAAGAAAGCGGAGGATCTTTTCAGGGCCATTTAAAAAACGGTCCTTTTCAGGGCCAACAATTATAGTTCAACGAGACGCTTGCACTACAAGACGCTTGCACGGCAACAAACTCAATGAAAAAGCGTGGGTCGTTTGAGTGCTGGGAAAATGTACACACAAACAACATGCTGGGTATTCGATTTCCAAAGCAACGCTCACATTTCGAGTCAAAATTTGCACAAAGTTTTCATTTGAATTCTGATTTTAGAGATACTGTATATATTTTTTCTGTAATACAGCAAATTTAGATTTGAAAAACATTTTTTTTTGTAACATATTTTGCAAACAATCCCTTCTGCTAGGACACATGTCTTCATTGAGGCGAGCGAAGCGAGCATAGGTTCGCGCAGCGAACCAATGAGGATTGCGAAGCAATCCTCCGGGGGTTGGCGAGCGTTAGCGAGCAGGGGGCAGGCCCCCTAGTTCCTACTAATATAAGAGCAAGTGTTTGTCTGTCTGTCTGCGTGGACTGACCTGACGAATCTATGGCACTTATAATAATGGAATTTTTCCCACAGGTAGTCCGAATTTTTTTCGATTTTTCTCTCGCCTGAATTTTAAAATTCAATCTAGAAAATTTTTAAATGAATTTAATGAAAATTCAACTATTACTGTTTTCTTCGGAATGGCAACAATATAAAGACATGACAGATTTAAAATTTATTTTTTCCTTGCTTCCGTTTGATTTTGCAGAGGAACACTTTCAGTGATTTTCATAAAAAGCAAATAAAGTTTGAACTGTAGTTATGTAGTTCTTTCTTCTATCTCCTATATCGTTAAATATAGAGTAAAAATTTTAACTGTTTTGAAATCTGCGGAAAATTTCACATTAGATTAATACCTAAAAATATGATTTCCTTTAAATAAATAATTTTAAAATTGTAACTTTTATATTTTTTTCCCATACGAATTTTACCACAGATTCAATTTCCTGCCCTCAAACGATTCCAGCGAAGGAAAGCAAAACAAAACAAAACAAATTTTGATTGGCGTTGTTTAGTTATAAAATCGGGATCGTTAAAGACAGATTAAAAATTTTAACGGATTTGAAATTTGCGGAAAATTTTACACCAGTTAACACCTTATACGTTTGATTTTCTTTAAATAAATAACTTTTCAAAAAAATATTTATATTTTCGCAAGAGATTGTGACGTCACGCCGATTGGATCTCTTCGAAATTCAAATTTAGTCGCATTTGACAACGCCGTGATAGCTGTTATCCAATAGGCAACGAATTCCGGTTTTTGGCGAGCAGTGGTCACACCTGACCCCACGAAAAGAACTGTCACGGGCAACGCCGTTCTGGCCCACCGTGAGAAGGTCATTTATTTCGTAAAACATTGAATGTTTCAAAAAGTTATGCAAAAATAAACCATTAAGTATGGAGTAGAAAATGTTGCTTCAAGCATAATGATAATAGCTCATTAGCAACATCAAACAGACCAAAATTTGTCTTTTATGTATGTCGCATTGAGAAAACTAACTTTCAGCGTAAAATACCAAACGATTTTTAATGAGAATAGACAAAATGGTCTCTGCCCGAAAATGTTTAATAGCTATTAGTTTTTAGTTTTTAGATACGGCATAGAGAGAGGGAAGAAACATCAAAGTTTGTCTGTTAACGTACCCCAGTGAATTCAAAGAAATTCTACATATTCATGTGCTGCATAGCATGAAATAAACAAAGAAATAAAAAAAATAGTACAATCAAAGGAAAAGAGTTTGACGGTGACCTCTTTAATAAAACTCTTAATTCTAATTATTTCCTTATTTCTTCAAAAAGTACTCATTAGTCTTCAAATAAAATTACAATGCAGACTGAATTGATTGCTTCAATTAAGCCTAAATAGAATTTTTCAGTGTACGATGAATTACCCTTTCGAATTTGTTACCTTCACGACAATGAGTAACAACTCCGGGTTCAGGTGTCATAAATTTCCTAACTTTTATTTAACATATCATTCCGCTAGATATTTGAGAAGGAGGTGCTCTAACCAGTGCCATAACTAGACAGGTGCACCCTCACAGGGCCCACTTGGAAGGGGACCGAAAATGCTGTTAGTAAGAAATTATATTTTATAATTAAAAATTTTCCCTCCTTTCTATACTGCGCGGTTTGGCGATTATATTTTGCCTTACTTAGACCCTAGATATCTCTGCTCACTAACATGAAAATTCGAAAGAATGACAGCACTGACTGAGATTTTCAACGGGCTTATGTTAACTTGGCCTAACTTAGGTTAGGTTACAGTGTGAATACAGCATCGTAGTCATTATGCTTGTGTTTTCGAATTTATGTGTTTGTGAAAACAGGTTAGAATGCACATAATAAGATTAAGATTATTTGACTGCAATATTTCGAGGATTTCATCAACTCAGACACGTTACGAACGTGCTTGGATAACCTTGTCAATTTAGTTATGTAGGTTTTTGTTATTTCTGTAGGTAATTTTGTACTTTTGTACTTGTATAGTGAAGTGATTTGCAATGTTAAGTTTTTATGTACTTATAGACTATCTCGCCTAGTACTTTTTAATGTACCATTTGAATTTTATAATAAAATGTTTTAATAATTAATTTTATATGAAACGAATGTTTAGTCTTTCTTATTTCCCTTATAATGTTTGGTTAGAAAAAACATGGCATACGAGGGCATCGATGCAAATGATATTTCGTCACATGCTTGCATTATCTCTATAAATAATATTTAGTATACAGTTTCCAGTATCATATAACAGTTTTATACTTATACAGGCAACATGTTAAAAATAATATTTTTTGCTTAGTTCTAGTTTAAAATGTGTTAACACCTGTAGGGTGCACAAAAGAGAAATATATATATATATAAAAAAAAAAAAACGAAAATTAGAAGAATGCAAGTCAATGTTGCAATAATTTGTTAAATGGCTAAGAACAGAAAGACCAGAGAACGGAGGAGGTCAAATCTACTACTGCTTCACAAACTGATGATACAACACTACACTCGACATCTACCTCTTCAACGAACGATAGTTCCTAGAGAAGCAAAAACAAGAAATCACTTCAAGAAAAAAATCTACTGCCTCACAAGATATTTTACTATAGTTGCCCCATAATAATTCAAAAGAGGACGAGCCTGCACAAAGTACTGTCTCACAAATCAATAAGACCTTTACAAAATATGTGCTCTACTGTTCCAGAAGAAATACTGCTAAATTACAACGATCCCCATTCCTGGTCTGCTATTACAAATAAATTAATATATTCCCTTGTCACACATGGTCTAGATAAAGGCGACCACATTAACTTTAACACGTTGGAAGAAGACGAATCAAGGTAAAATTTTTCAATGGACTGGTTTCATGTTAAACAAATTAATGAGAAATTGTTCAAAGAAAATGGATTTTATATTGCATTAATCAAAATGCAGTACTTTGCTTGCTTGCATGCTTTTTGAACACAAATTGCATAACCTTTCATTCCCACAAAAAAGGATTTCATGATTGAAGGCATCTTCATACGGTTATTCCCCAACATGAAAATTCTCTGGAGCACTGTAATTCGTATGTAAAATAGGAAGTGATGGAAAAGAATCTAAAATCAGGGGAATACAATTGATGATTATGTAATTAATTCAATTAACAAGGAAAAAATGATAAGGCGTGAAATATTGAAAATAATATTATACGCTATTCTATTCTGTGCCAAAAATAATATTTACGACATTTAAAAAAATTTGATTGAATTTGCTCACCATTATAATACTACTTTGAAGGAACATATTGAAAAACGTTAAAAAAAGGTTTACTTTCTTATTTCTCACCCACTATTCAAAATGAAATTATAAAATTAGTTGGGGACAAAACTAGAAATTAAATCATATGCAGAATAAAAAAAAAAGCAAAGTGCTACACCATTTTTTTCCGACTGCACTGCTGGTATTTCAAGAAAAGAGCAATGAGTCAGATGATATGTCCATGTTGACTGTAATGGAAAAGTAATGATTGAAGAAAACTTCATCAACTTTATTCAGTCATGAAAAACGGGAGGTTTATAGACTGAAATCTCTACTACTATAAATGGAAGTGTTTGTTTGTATGTATGTTTATGCGTACGCAATGTCCTGACAAATCTATGGCACTTACAATAATGGGATTTGGCATACAAATAGTCCGAATTTATTGCAATTTTTGTACGAAGCATTTATTTGAATTTTAAATAAACTAGAAGTTGATAAATTGTATATTCAGAATTGCAGGGTGCTAGGATATGACAACGGTGCCAATATGGCTGGAAAATATAAGGAAGTAAGTGCACGTATTTTGGAAATTAATAGAATAAAATATCGTTAAAAATATTAATTATGATTATGTAATTAATAAATTGATTAAATGAAAGCCAGAAAAGGGCAATTAAAATAAATCTCATTAAAATATATTGTAGTGTATTTTTTTTGTAATAATTTTTTTTTCAAACCTAATTAATTAAGATGCCGAATTGCAAATTTTTGCACAGGGCACAGGAATGGCTAGTTACGGCACTGGCTTTAACATTAAGGTTTGCCGACACATGAGTCCCGAAATTAACAGCATTCCAAAGTGCACTCTTTACTTTAATCCCATTTGTTGTTTATCAACCTTTCAAGCGTGACTTTTGGATATCTACACCTCCGATAACACTGCACTGTGATGTAAATATTTTTATGCATGTACATGATTCCAATCCGGAATCACCTGCCGCTTAACGGTTGTTCCAAAGTATTTCACGCAAACGAAAGGTAAATCGTGTCTAAAATTAATCGTGAATTGTAAGTGTTGTATTTTTAAGGTTGCTGCTATAAGCTGATTTTATTTGCCACCGAAAACAAGCTTTTCAATACTAATTTAAAACATGATTTTTATAATGTTCTAAAATCATTAATTAGTTGAGAATGATGACGTATAAAAATGCAGAATACCGAACACAGTAAAAATCGTGATGAACTAATGATACAAAATATTGACACACATCTTTTACTTACAGTTGCTGCGTCAACCAGAGAATAAGGGAAGGCTAATTTTAGGTTCGTCTTCGTAATTTTACATGAATCTTAATTTACTTAAATCTACTTTAGCGAAGTTTTGAAAGAAAATATACGCATTGCTATTGAATAATTTACACTATTAAAAATAGCATTTTTAATCATTCTCAATACTTAAACATACTCAAAAATCTATTTAAATACATGGATATTAAGTGTCAATCAATACAACCTATACAACTTTTCACACATGCGTATGTAAAATTATATATTTTTAGATTAACAATATAATGTGTTCAATTATTTAAACCATCGTTCGAGTGCTTCTCAGTCTGTCAACAGCCATTGGATTCAAATACCCATCTAGGCATGAATGTTCGTAGTGGTTCGGAATCCATTTGAAGTATTAGGTCCCGGTATAATTAGCCCTCGTGTAGAAACCATGACCATAGTGACAAACCAAACCAATAAATAAACCAACTTATTTCAAGTAACTTCATACAAAAATATAAATAAAATACATAAATTAGATTTTAAGAGAAAATTAGGTTTTAATTTCTTAATTACCCGCTAGTTTGTTTATTGAAAAATGCTTTTGTTGTTTATTTATTTATTTACTTTTTATTATTTTAGTTAGGTTTTATGATTGCACTGTTTTAGTTTAAGTTTTGTATGATTCTGATAGTATGAGTCTTGCAGTACCACATTTTCGGAAAGAAATGAATAGTGATTTATTCAGAACATTTTGTTTTAGTGAATATTTAGTTAGAATATTAAAAATTTATCAATTTGTTGAAATACAAATGTTGAAAAAAAAATTTTTTCGAATTTTTTCTGAGGAATAGTTTAAGATAAATTAATTTCAAGTTTCAACTTAATTTCAAGATTTTAAGTTAATTTCAAGGTAAAAAAATTTAACACTCAATATTTTCAGAAATAAATAAAGCTAAAATTCTCTCCTTAATTTTTTTTATTAAAATTGACAGAATTTTTTTTTTAACTTTTTATTTTAAACTCTATATATTTTAGATAATTATTTAAAAGACCCTTTATATCCAATTGTCTTCATTTATTTTTAGTTCAAAAAATTCTTTTCTGAATAACATTACTTTCTGAAAACAGTCTTCAATATATTTTCTCCGAAAACCATTCCCAATATATTTCCTCCTTCAATCTCGAGGGAAGAATTGCGGAGCCTTTCGAAACGCCCGAAACAAATTAAAACTTCATTAATTATTTTTTTCCTTTTCACTCGCTGCGAAGGTTCCGAATCTTACACTGACGAAAATCTGAGATGCGGACATGATTTGATGCAGAGGAAATTTATCAATTCTACTCTGGTTTGCGGCTAAGTTATGGAGGAAGACGACTTTCTTTGATCATCAGATTTTATTCGAAAAAATAAAATTAAAAACAAATTATTGTCCGAAACTGCTACTGTGACTGCAACAGAACCACAGCCAACCATTATTTACAGCAAAAACAGGTCAAAAAATTTTGTCTCGACCCGATCACTGTAAGTGTAGTTTTTCAAAACGAAAAATAAGATTTTAAAATCTGAAATGAGAAGCCAGGTAACGCATGCGCAGTTTTTTTCTTCTCTTCCGCGGGGGAATGAGGATTACCATTTCCCATAGACGTCTTCAGTGGAAGAGTGTGAGTGCTGCTTACGTTGTCTACGTTGTTGGACTAAAATGCCGACACCTATACGTAGAGATGAGGAATTATCCGAAGATCAAGATGTTGCGATTGATGACGAAGAGGATGATTCTTTAGCAGGTCAGTTTTTAATTTTCTTTTGTGAACTTTTTTGTCTTGACAACATATTCACTTGTCTTATCGGCCACGAGAATTCTCAATCAAACTTTTTGCAGATTTTTTCTTTTGAACTTTTTAACAACTTATATTTTGTTCGACAGCAAAATGAATCGAATTTGTTATTTTGTGATTAATTTATCTGTTTGATTCAGTTTGTATCATAAGATAATGTATTGAGTTTGCTACACGTGAAGTCTTACAGTTGATAGTAAATCACTTGCCGGTACCCAAAACCACATGGGTTTTGTTTTGATTGTCAAGGAGAGCTATAATGTTCATATAACTTATTCCCAATCACTCTGGAATTTTTTGAACTTGCCAATTTGAGCGATTGTAAACAATAGATTTTCAGTATTACCGTAGAAGAAGGAGAGGTGGATATATATTAGGATAAGTATTACTCATTAACATATTAATATGGCGTAGCTGGTTGCGTCCGGATCGAGGCTGCGAGCGAGTCCACTGCTACTTGGGCAGCTTTAAATAGGGGGAAGGAATAAGAGTATTGTAATCTTTATGGAAGACGTATCGACTCTTGGGGGTCAACTTTCATATTGATTTTATTTTAATACAATGAAATTAAGTGGCTTATCTTGAATTCTAATAGCGTGATTTAGGACTCGTTATGTTTTCTTGAAACATTTCTTGGATGTCTCTTTCAAGTACAGAAATTTTCTTCACTAATTGTTTCGTTTACACGACATAAATTTTTGGCAAAATAAAATTTAATCTTACGTATCAGGTTCACAGAATCGTCGCTTGCGCAAATGTAACTTAAACAAATCGCTAAAATAGTTATAAGATTTCAAAATGATCCCTTGTGTTTATGTTTCGAGAAGTAGATTTTTCTTTTCGTGTCAACAATGTTATCGTACGTAATGTACACAAGTTTAATTATTTTAGCGTATTATCCCCAACTTTTAAAATGAGGAACAAAAGCAAAGCATTAATGCTCTGAAATTTCTTTGTTTCTGTCGAAAACACGATTGCTGACAATTCAATCAAAATCATTCTTCAGTGATTGGAAAAATGTTTATGCATTTATTTGTTTGTTTGCCAGTTTATTCTGTTTTGACTTTTAATACTGCATGACGCACATTATCTTATTGAATTTTTTTAACATAAATTTCGATGTGCCATGTATTTAAAACGATAAAAGTCACACAAACTGGTTAATTTCTGTCGATACTTTTTTCTTCTAAGATAAGCAACTAGGGATTTTTTCTATGTTATAAAATAATTTGTTAAAAAAAATTAGTAAAAGTTAAACTGTACCTTGAAATATTTACTTGGGTCTCTTCACTTGTTAACTGTTGTGTAATTGGTTTAAAATACAGCTATTGAGTATATTTCACAACTAAGTATTATCGGGGTTAGAAAATAATGGTAGTAGTATTATGTATCGTTAATTTCATAATTGATGACTTTCAGGCCAGTCAGTATACCACGTTTACACACCAACAAAAACTAAATTAATTAAAAATTTTACCCAATTATTTTTGCACCATTTTGACAACTGAAGAAAAATGTTAAGTTGCTGTTGACACCTGTCTTTCTGCTTCTAATTTCTAACTTAGAATTTTGGTAATGAAATCTTGTAATATTCTGTATGTCTTCAGCTTTTAATTGAAACCCCAAGTCAAATTTTTTACGATACAAGTATTTGAGAATTTTTAAACCAGAATGTGGGTGATCTTGAGACTAGTGGAATATATATATCCTCAGTGTTACCTTTCTTTTGCATGAAGGTTAAATTTTTGGGAAATAATCTTAGTTAACAGATTTTTCTGCGTTTTCTGATCTGTATTTTTTTTTGACTTGATGTGTCTTCCTTGTAAACCACCTTAAGTTTCCCAGCTTGATCATTCATTACATTTTTACAGATTTATGCTATTCTTTATTTGTGATTAATATCATGGTAATAGTAGTTGTTTAGCTGGTTGATATGATAATTATTAAATTCACAAAAGTATGTGACATTTATTAACACTTGTGTTTTTTAAATTGAATGGAATGTTTTATACAAGGTTATCTTTGTCCTCAAAACACGACATTGTGGCATTTGTAAATCTGATTTGTCAATTTTCACAGAAAATTCTGGTGTCGGTTTTTAAACAGGAAAAAGTGTTCACTTTAATTAGCAATAGTTGCTAGTTTTTACTGAGCACCTTAAAAAGCTGGACCAAAATAGAGACTTATAGTTGAAGTGAATTTATGGTTATGTACACTGTACAAAAGCTGCAAAATTAATGCTTCCAATTTCCATAGTTTTGGAAAAATAAGTTCTGGAATCCTTGTATAGCAGAAGATGACAAAAAAAAATATTTAGGAGGCAACCTAATTTTTTAGGAGCCAGGACCCATGCAATACATAAACTAATATTTTTTTCTATCACTGAGTATATCGCAGAACTCGTTAGGTACACACGCACAGTAAATGATGTGCTATTTGTAGTAACAGAGGCAATAAAAAAATAACATTTTTATTATCTAAATTACATATTTAACTTCATTTTGGACCTTTTATGGTCATGAACATGTCTTTGCTTTAATTACTGAATACCACTTGTCCATAGCCTTTGTGGGATCAGAGTCTTTCACTGATGGTCCATTCATATTGTACATCATCAGATTACATAAACTTTCCTCTTGCATTAAGGGCCTAAATTAATTTTTTAATCAAATTCATCAAAGTGAAGCCCTGCTCACAGCTTACTGCAGAAACTGGAAGCACACACACACTATAGATAAAAACTATCTTATAGTTGGGAATCTATCATTAGATATTGCTACTTCTTCCCTTTCCCAAGTACTTTGAATTCATACCACTCATTGTAAAGAGATTGCAGACAATCTTCATTAATCCTTAAGGACAATGAAAGTTGTTTTTCATAATATTGTGCCAATTCTACTATCTCACTCACAAAGAATCTCCTGTTGGCCAGCCGAATGTATCGAACACATTTATGGCTTTGTTAGAATCCTTATTCAAAAATCTTTCTCCCAGGTATTTGACTCCATGAGTTATCATATTTTGTTTTATAGATTCAATAGAAGACTGAACAGTGTTGTTTAATCCTTGCAATTGTACACCTTGATAAATTCCATCGAGAGATGTATTTTTGACAAATCCATCTTCACTTTTTTTAGGCTTACTTTTCAACAATTCAAGTGATGCAATTATGTTTCTAACATGCAATTCAACACTGCTTAGAGAAATATTTCTTATCTTTGAAAGAGCAGAGAGAAGCTCTTTATAGGTCCAAAGTAGTGCAATAGAAAATGAAGCATAAAACAAATTTCAAGTCTAACAGTTGCTTGTGCAAACCTTTAACAATAGCATCATCTTTCTCTGCAGCTAACATCAGTATTTTAAATTCCGAATGATTTTTTACTAAGCTTGCAGTAGCTTGCGATTTTTCGTTAGATTTAGCTAAATAAATTGCATTTTCCCCCCATGAAAAATAAATGTTTTTCACAGAAACAAAAAAATTTAGGCACCAGACCAAATTTTTTAGGTGACCTGGCGCCTGGGATTTGTTGTGCCCTGGTTGTATAGTATTTAATTTGACATTGTATGTCAAACCAAAAGACATCCAAACTAACTATAAATTAAGTATAGCCATTTCTCATAATTTGTGAAAAGTATTTTTGTTTATATTAATTCTGGTGGGAACCTAGCTTAAAAGTGTAAATTCAAAATATACCAATTTCTAGAAGATGCGATAGAATATTCGCAGGCTTTGTAAATAGTATTTTTTTTTAATTAGAAATTAATTTAGTATTAAGTTGCAGATTTTTCTATATGCAGGATAAGAGTTGAAAATTATACACTACTAGTCCGGCATTGCCCGTCCCCGTCCGCAAACCAACAATGGGCAACGCCGTGATGTGATGTAAGGTATTGATCTAAAATTTTCCACAAATTTCAAATCCCTTGAATATTTATTCAATTAAAATATTATTTATTTAAAGAAAATCATATTTTTAGGTATCAATCTAAACTGAAATTTCCCGCAGATTTTAAATCCGTTGAAATTTTTACTCTATCTTTAACGGTTTCGAAGATAGAAAAAAGAACCGACTTCAGACAAAAGATTTATTGTCTGGCTGGAAATTTTCCTCCACGCAAAATCAAAGTGGAAATGAAAAAAATAATTTTCTCTGTGTACTGCGGATGAAAAAAACTCGGCATGATTCCAAACCCTGACTACAAGCTCGCACAGTTAGAAAAAGTTCTCCACGTTTGAAAAAGGGTTGAAGAATAAAACTATTAAATTAATTTTAAAATAGTCTAGATTGAATTTTAAATTCACTGTGACCCAAAAATTGCAAATAATTAGGACTAAGTGTGCCAAATCTCATTGCTGTAAGTGCCATAGAATCGTCAGGATTTTGCGGCCCCATACAAACAAACAAACACTTCCTTTTATAATATTAGAGATATGTATTGAACTGTAGCAAATTGGTAGTATCCAACAAAAGAGGGTTCACTGAATGCAAATCTTATTTATTGCATGGGTACAACTTTGGTATACTTTTTTGTGTTAGTGCTTTTTCTGCTTTTCGCATGTTTTTTGAAGTAAGTTGTGGCAGAACTTAGTCAACCCTGCTTTATTAGGATTATGGCAACCTCACAATTATTTGAATCGTATTAAATTTTGCAAAATCATTATCTTTTTTGATTTTGTTATGCCTAAATAACTCCAGTTGGCTCAAATTAATGTGATGTTTTATAACATTCATATTATAACCCTGGTTCGATTTGACTTAAAAATAAATAAACTGTACAAACTTTTGTTACAATATTTCAGAAAAAGTAAGAATTTTGTGATCTGAGTAAATACTTACCTAATAGAAAGAATAATCGGTTGTGTGGATTTTTTTTCTATTTTAAAATTATCTTTGTTAGTTTTTTAATCATCTTTCTCTATGCTTAAAAGTGTTTTTTCTAAAATTCTTCCTAGATGAAATAAAATAGCATGCTGTAAACATTCCAATAGCTTTGCCACTGAAACGACTAAATCAAAGACTATTGTTATTTATTTAAGACATCTAGATCCCATGGTTAAGATAGTGCTCATCAAACTGTATTTAATTCAGTCGAATAATTCTTTCTTCACTGAGTTCTAAATGACTATGTAAACATGTACCAATTGTTCTTTCAGTAACTACATTATAATACCATAAAGCTAGTCTTAGTTTATGCATTTCAAGTTTTTGTAAGAGTTTGATTTCTTTAATATTTCCTGTGAATAAGGGAATGTTTTATAAACAATGATTTGGACTGAGCCTATTTAATAATCTGATGATAAACCTCCTGCCGTCTTTTATCCATGTGGCATGAGGGCTTCAATTTTCTATTACCTTGCATATTTTTTTTATCTTGATAAAATTTAAAAAAAATAGTTTTACTTATAATAATGAAAGCTAGCTTGCATTGTCGTCATTAAAATGCACTTTAATCCAACTAATATTTACTGCTTGAATCTTGACTTCTATTAGTTCATTGAACTCGAAGCTTCTACTATTAAATACCAAAGTATACCAGCAACTTATCTGGATATAATCCACTTGTAATTCCTGGCAGTGTTGTGTTGTTTTTACTTTTGGGGGGCTGAGAGAGAGAGAGAGAGAGAGGCTGATGTCCCCTCTGTTTGTTCAAAATGAAATTGGTCTTTAACATTAAAAAAAATCATTAAATAATTGGTGTGTAAAAAATACATTATAAATTCATGGCAGGGGTGTGTGTGTAAAGATTAGGTCACAGGACTTGAATGCATGCTGTCATTTAAAAGTAATAGTATTGGTTGTTAGAAGGAATTATAAATAAATTCATAATTGGTTAGAATATTAATTTTTTTTAATCCTATGCCCAGCTCAAGGTCTTTTGGCCATACGCTGTCTTGCCGTCCAATATAGCGAATAAAGTCCTTGGGGAGAAGTATCCCTGGTGTCAATGTCCTGTAAACTAGAGCACTCCGCAAGGTGTTGTCTGTTCATACAACCATCGCTACAAAGCGGACAGATCAGGGAGGTAGCCACACCAATTCTATGTAGGGGCCGTTGGAGATAGTCGTGTCCTGTTAGTAAGCGGAAACAGGCCACTCCAATCCCTCTTGGTAGATCAGTAGGGATTCTTCCCTTGTTACTCAATAGGCAATCCCAACTCCTTCCCTGTATATCACTCTGATACTGCAGTTTTCTTTGTTTCTTAAACTGAGAATTTATGTAAGTCCTGCAGTTCCGCAAAGGGAGAAGGTTGGGGCAGGGAGAGGGCCAATCTTACCAAATGAGCAAAAAATATTCAGTTAAGTGTCAAAAATTACGACTGAATCTAAAACTTTACTGTTTGCTGAGACATGGACTATCTCCAATGATAAGTTCAATTTACCTGACTTTGACCAACACAAATTTAGAAATACACTGAAAAGTACATAAAAAATCATTTTCTACACTTGGTTGAAATGTCTCGATTTATCCATTTATCCAGTTATAAAAAGGAAATTCTTCTGTTGGTTGAAAATTTTGAAATCAAATTAAGGTTTTGTTTGCAAAACTAGGATAAGCAAGTAGTGACTTAAGTAATGCCATCAATGAAAGTTTTTGGTGATTGGAAATAACGATTTAAAAAATCTGTGCTTGCTGATAGTTTGAATTTTTGCCATCTGGCTAAAGCCATATGATAATATGGCTTTAGCCCATGTCAAGGAGTTTTGTGAAACCATTTGGGGCATTTACTATTTGGACTTCGAGGACCATATACACTCCAGGAAAAATGACCATTGATGCTAGTTTTTCAAACACATGGCTTAAGACTGACCATTGATGCTATAGTATTTCAAATACATGGCTTAAGGCTGCAGTGTATGCGTCATGTAGTTTTCATTTGCCATTGTAAACGCTAATTCTGTGGGAAAAATCCAAATTCCAGGCAGGTTGCAGGTTTGAAATTCAATCCAACCTAAGACCATTGTGTTCATGGGGCTGTTGCATGTTAAATCTGTTTGGGCCTTTAGTCATCACATTGCTGAGGTATGGAAGTTTGGAGAATAGTGGCATCTCATGTTGACCCATTATCTGACCGCGGTTCAAAAATATGAGTTATCTTCCTATCTTTACCTTTGGGATTGACCCTGGACTGTTGTTCTGCTCCAGTGTGACCTACTTACCTACCAAAATCCAAGCTCATGTCTACCGACACATAATACTAAATTAAAGTGAAAACGCTCATCCATAAAAAATTATTGAAAAATAGTTTAGCTTATAGCATTATTGTTTGGCAAGAGAGAGAGAGAGAGTAACAGAAATTTGCACAAGCAGATTTCAATTATCAATTTTTTTACTAAGATAATTGTCAAAATAATGCCAAAATACTTTTGATCAAGGAAGAAATTGTTTTAATATTTTTTAGTAAAACCAATTTCAAACTGGAAAAGAAACATCTATTGAAAGCTTTGTTCTGAAAATCCAATGTCTTGAGACATTAGGTCTTGCATTGGCATGCTCACAAATTATGAAAACTACAGAAACTAAAATCTAATAAACTATTGCCAAAATCAGTATAGATGAGTTTAATTTAAACCTCAATTGGTACATTACTTGTGACCATTACTTTTAAATTACACAGACATTATAGTGAAATGGCGTTAATAGCTCTGGACACTTAAATTTTTAAGTAGTATTATAGGAAGATTAAATTGTGATTTGCACACAATGAAGGCTGAGTAGTTTCAACCAACTATACCAGCTGAAGTTGAAGAAGCCATGTTATGCCTGGTGTTATTTCCGTAATAGATTGAATTAGAAATGTAGTGGTCTGGTCAAGTAATAGAATTCCATCTTTTCTATTCTTTAAAGTTCTTTAAGACAGCAGATTACTTTTCCAGTGATTCACTGTTCAAACAATAAAAAAAATTCTTTCAGGGCATATCTTTAAACCAATTGTCTCGATTTGCATTTGAGAATCTTGGCAGTTTTTGTTGTACCTAGTTCTGTCTTAGTAAACCCTCTATATCTGCGTTGCACTGTTGCTTTAAATATATGAGCATATATTTTAGGAAACACCTATTCTAATACTATAAAAAAACTGAAAGTAACATAGTTATTCATTTATTGGGATAAATTTACTTAAGAATTTTACTCTTATCTTGTATAGGTACAGAAGAGGATGAATTGGATGATGGAGAAGATGAAAATACGTTACCTGAAGATCCTGATGATCAAGATGGAGATGAAGAAGCCAGTGAGACACCTTTAGCTGATGAAGAAAATTCAAATGGTCCCCCAGATGAAACAGAAGTTGCAGTTATAGATGATGAGGGAGATGAAGAGGATGAAGAAGTAGAGGAAGCAGAAACTCCTCCTAAACCTAAACGAGAAAAAGGAAAAAAGAGGAAAGCTAAAGGAGATAGTGAAAGAAAAAAAGGAAAAAAGAAAAAGAAGAAAAAAGCTATGTCGGACAGTGCTGAAGTAATACTTTTAAAAAATTGTGTTTGGCCACTACACTAGTTTATATTTTCTTGCTGTAGTGTATTTATAATTTATTTCTGATTTTGTGAAGCATGTAATTAATTGATTCTGCATAATATTAGCATTATGAAAACTTATTTAAAGTAAAATTCAGCTTTATTGAAAATTGGGTTGCTTGGAAAGATCTTTAAATTTAAATTTCTTTTGTTAGTGTCTAAACTTGCACATAATTTAAATGTAGAATTGTTGGCAGAATCTTGCTTCAAAACAATTCCTTCATAATTTTAAATTTCTATTTTTGTGTCTAGGACAGTGATAGTAAATCTGGTGGTGGTTCTGATAATGATAGTGATTTTGTTGCTGAAAGCCGAAAACCTAAGAAACCCAAAGTAGAAAAGGTTAGACAATTTTTCTTGCATTTTCAGTGTTGTCCAGTCTGCATCAGATGTTTTCCTAGTGATCCACAACCGGACTACATTTAGTGTTTCCTTTCTTGACTTATTAATCAGCTGTATAGTTTTATGCGTGTCATGTCATGTTCATTGAGAAATAAAGCTAAATTTCTGTTGAATGCAATGTTTTTAAGCTTTTTTTCTATGTGTTTAGGTCTTAGCTCCTAAAAGTTCAGCAGAGATCTGTATTGAATTTGGTCTGGAAGATGTGGTTCTTGATTACACAGATGAAGATTATGAAACATTAACAAATTATAAACTGTTTTCTCAGCATATAAGGCCAATCATAGCAAAAGCAAATCCCAAAATTGCTATATCAAAAATGGTCACCCTCATATCTGCTAAGTGGCGCGAGTTCCTAGAAAATAATCCAAACAGGGAGGCTATTTTGGATGAAGAAGATGGAGGTCCCAAAGCAGAAGCTGCTCCTAAACCAAAACCCAAAGAAGGTAATACATTTCTCATCACTATGGCACACCTGCAAACTTTTATAGATTACTCTTGTGCGTAATTACGAATTTCCACTTAATTTTACTGACTTACAGATGGATCTGCTTTTTTTTTATTTATTTATTTATTTTTTATACTGACTTTTAATATTTTGATCGAGCAATCAAAATATTACATTCTCTGCAACCATCCATAAAAACCCCAAACCTTGTTTCCAGCAGAAATTCAGTACAGAATTATTAAAGACCATAAAGCTATTACAGCTTCATTGAATTTTTCTGCAACCCCTTCTGGATAAAACACTAAATGAAACGACTTTGTAAATAGAACATTGATGCAAAATCCTCACACAAGTTTAAAAAGTATGTAACATACAGTTTTGGATACAATGTGTGTATATGTGTAGTTTGTGCAATGTATATGTGTGCAATGTGTGTAGTTTTTGCAGTTGATAAAAATGTGAATTTTTACTTACACATTTTTGAATACAAATATGTGTATGTATACATATATCACATACATACATACATACACACATATATATACACTGACAAGCCAAAACATTTTGACCATCCCCACATCCCTCGTCTGGATGACGTGGGATGTGGGGATGGTCATGGGATTAAGTGAGAATGGTATTTAACTACTGCTGGAGAAGGTAAGTAATTATCCTTTGTCTTACTTTTGTCAGTGATGGGGAAAGCCTGCTGATCTAAGCTAATTTGATAGAGGGCAGATCGTAATGGCCCGAAGACTAGGAACGAGTATCACTGAAACTGCACTACTGGTAGGTTGTTCATGATCTGCCGTTGTTAGTATTCATGCAAAGTGGATAAATGACAGTGACACCAGCAGTAGACGCCAAAGTGTTGTTCGTCCACGCGTCATCAAAGAAAAAGGTCGTCAGAGACTCGCTTGATAAAGCAAAATCAGCGTGAGATAGTGACTCAGCTGACAGCCCAATACAATACCAAGCGCAAGTGTTTCGGAACACATAGTTCAGCGGACACTGTTGGATATGGGACTGTGCAGCAGACGTCCTACTTGAGTGCCTTTGTTGACCAAGTTTCATTGTCAACTACACTTACAGTGGGCCCGGGAACATCGAGACTGGACCATAGATGAGTGGAAGAGAGTTGCCTAGTCAGATGAATCCCGATTTCTCATTCATCACGTCGATGGTCGTATGAGAGTATGCCGTCTACCATATGAATAGTTGTTCCCCCCTTGTACAGCAGATCATACACAAGCTGGTGGTGGTGGTATCATGCTTTGGGTGACATTCTCATGGGCGACTCTGGGACCCGTAGTTGTGATAGATCATACCATGAAAGCTGCGAACTATATGAACTTCATGCTCCAATTTTTACCTTTTATGGCTTAAAAATCAATTTTTTTTCGTGAAAAATAAACGTTTTGTACAGAAACAGATCTAGGCGCCAAACCAAATTTATTATGCGACCTTGTGCCCTGGGTTTATAGTGCCCTGTTATAATACTAGTTATTGTGATGTTTGGATATTTCTGATATACATTAACCCATGTATTTCTGTTGTGTCCACCTTCAGGAAGGAAGTGTGGTTGCCAAGGGGTGCTTGGCGCAAAAGTTTTAATGATGCAGTTTTCAAAGTTGGATAAGTAGATTATCCGTGGTCACTTTATGACAAAATGTTGTTTAAAAAATTCTATCTCTAGTTAAGAAGAGGTGTTTTAATACAAAAAAACAATTAACTAATTTTTTTCTGAAAAAGGAAATATACAAACTTTTAATTTCAGAAATCCTTAGTTGCCATGCCACTAAATTCCTCTGATAATCGAGAGTTTACTGTACTTTGATCAGTTATGTATTGTCTTTTCAAATGTTATATTTATACCAAGTATCAATGATTTTTCCTTTTAGAGTTTGAAAAAGCTCCTTCTAAGTCTAAAAAGTCAAAAAGTCGAAAATCTGTTCCTATGTTAAAAATCAAGATTGGAAGCTTTGGTAAAAGAAAGAAGCACAGTTCGGTAAGTAATAAGTAGCATTGTTGGGGTAATTATCAGCAGTTAGTTTTCAATATAGTATTATGTATTTACGTTTTTTGTGCATTTTTCATTTCGAATGCCTTGTTAAATCAAATATATCTAGCCGCCTTATCTTAAAATAAATTTCGAATAATTTATTCTGTGTGCCAGCTACTATGTTACCATACTTGTACTCTAATTAGTCTTTTCTTTAAAGTTTCTTGAGAACACTCCTTTACAGGGTTTACTTTCTTCAACCTAAACATGGGCATCATATTTCCGAGATACATAAGTGATTTTCCACCCTTACCCTTCTACTTTTTGGCTTTTCTTCATCATAATTTTAAACTTTTAATGTAGGTTTCTTTGTCTCATGTGTTTGGCGGAACTTGGCCAATATTTGGCTCTTGTGCCAATAAAACTCAATAAACCAATCAACTGATGAGAGCAGATGATTGTGACTTCTTATTCGTTTTCTGTAGTTTTGAGGGTAGAAACTTTTACAAAGGTATAATAGCAAACTTTTACGTGTCACTTGTAAGTTTATAAAATGTACTAGTTTTGTTTAGCAAACAACTTAAACAAAGTAATTTTTGTTGTTTTGTCTCAGTTGCTGACTTTTTACAATTTTGGAAGTGTTATTTTTGAACTTTCCAAATGTTTGGATGTACAATTTAGTTTTTATTATTTTGCATCAAAATTCTAAAAGGTAATCTAATTTTGTGTTGTTTGGAATCCACCTTCTTTGACTGTTCGAGAACTGTTAATTTTTCTGAGTTTTGTGGCATTATGGATATTTTAACAGTAACTGCTCCTTAAAATTAAAAATGTCCGTCTTTACTAAAATATGAGAAAAACAAATGGTTTATCACCTGGCCAAAAAAGCACATCATCAAAAAAGAATAATTTTGTATGCTAATTTTTACTATGCAAGATATTAAAGCTGATCAATGCTAAGTAAGAAGTACTTGGGGAATTTATCCAGTTCACTGGAGATTTCTTTGAAACCCTCTTTTTATTGTATTTTTTACCTTATAGGAAGAAGATGAAAGTTATAGTGATCGAAGTGACGCTGATTTTGAAGCAGCATTAGAAGAAGCACAAAACATGAGCCCTCCCCCTGCCAAAAAGAAAAGTAAGACAAAGAAAACAAAAAAGAAAAAGAAAACAAAGACTACTGCAAGTTTTCCCGGTTCAGAAGGTGAAAATGATGGTTATGAAGTAAGTTTTTTTTCTAAAGTTTTTCTCTATTTTTATCAACATCCCATCTTTGAAGCATTTAACTTATTGGAAAGAACAGCATTTAGAAAGTCAGTAAAGTACAAAAGAATGAGAATTGTAACTTGTTACCAATTTTTCATGCATTTTCATTTCATGTTATGGAGTCAGAAAGAAGAAATAACATCATTTACAATACTCGGGCAGTGATTTGAACGAATTTTGGAAGTGGTCCATTCTCTTTGATCTAAGTGCTTTATTTAGCATTTCTTTAATAGTTTTCTATATGCTTACATTTTTATCTGTTTAACTTTTTTTGATTGATTTATATATTTTTATCATTAACTAATTCACCACTATTAATCTAATGCCATGGTATCATGTTTAAATAGAAAATTGTTTACTCCGCTTAAGTCATCCAGTTCTCAGTTCCTGAAGTGGTCATCAAGGTTTTTAGTGTATTTTAGATCATTGTTCTGTACATGATGTTTGAGTTTCGACACTCTAGGACCCTGAGCAATCCAGTCCTACTTATTGTCATCCCTGTTTACAAGTAGAGCAAACACTTTCCATTCTTAAATGAAAGTTTATTAAACAGACAAATACACATCAACATTAGTACATCGAAAAAAGTCTTCTTTCCTCTGGGGCCAATTTTCCCATGTCTCCCTTTCAGTGTCACCCTTTCTCCTCTCTCTCCTAGAAAGCCAGCGCTCACCGCGCCACTACAGTCACGTTAGAATAAATTAATATTACTCTTTCTGAAATCTTTTCGGGTCTTTAATTTAGGCGTTTGAACAGTTTTGAAAATCTTGCTTTAATATTAGTTGAGTATTGAGTGTGAAATTGAATGAAAGGAAATTTTCCAGTGCTGATGTAAAACATTTTTAACATTTGTAAAGTTAACCTTATGTTAATCTTTAAAAGATGCATTTTATTGTAATAAAAATTATTTGTTTCAGTGCATCTTGCGTTTCTTTGCCTATTTTTATTTTATGTGTAGAATAAAAATTAGGGGAAGAAATGCATTCACAGAAAGTAAAACAAAGCATTCATGTGAAATTCATGTAAATGGTTTCTTTTTTTTTAATTCCAGACTGATCATCAGGATTACTGTGAAGTCTGCCAGCAAGGAGGGGAAATTATTTTGTGTGACACTTGTCCTAGAGCTTATCATTTAGTTTGCTTAGACCCTGATTTAGAAGAACCCCCTGAAGGAAAATGGAGTTGTCCCCATTGTGTATGTTAACTTTTGTTACTCTTATATTAATAATTTGGGAAAATTTTGCCCTTTAGATTGTGTTTTATGCATAGTACATTTTATTTTCTCAGATAAGTTTCCTTTTTTAGCAACCAATATTTTTACCTTTTATTGATTTCCTGAATTTGGAAATTTTAAATTTAATGTATACTAGATAAAGAAGCCTAAGATAATTTTTTTTGTCATTGCTATAAAAGTAAGTTACAAGCAAATTAAAAATGTATGTTTTGAAATGTTTGATAAGAGAAAACTTCGAATTAGTCAAATCAGTGTCTTCAGAACTGATGGATTTCAAAGCATTAACTGTTAAGCTAAATAACTCCTTTGCATCTTTCAGAAATTTTATATCAGTTTATTAAAGTAATAAAAAAATTAATGCTGATTTTTGTTTTAAAAATGGTGTACTATACTGAATAAAAGTAATTATAACGTGTTGGTAATGTAGTAAAATATGGGATAGGGATATATGGATTAAGAATTAATAAATTTGAGTATGCAAGTTTATAAGATCTTTTCTGTTGTATTAAAATTATACTTACACAATATATGGCTGTCTTTGCCTTCATTTTGTAAGTAAAATATCAGCAAAGTTATTGATTTTCGCAAGATTTATTTTAATTTCCTCTAAATTGTTAGATTGCATACAAGGATCACACTTATACAGAGGCTGTTCGCACATTTTTTAGACGATTTTGGTTGGCGGTAATAAAAAATCGTTTGCTGCAAAGGAAATAATTGCAGTTGTACTATGTTTTTAAAAGTCAAAATTATCGTCTGCGGCTTGAGAGGTTTGTTTTTATTCAAAATGGCGTTTTTAACGAAGCAGTGGTTCGAAGGCTATATTTATGCTCTTTGCGAAGAGAAATATTCATATTCCGTTATCCAAAAACGATGTGAGAGTCGTGGTTTTGTGATATCTAAAGCGTCGATAGGTAATATCGTCAACAAGAAAGGAACAAAAATGTCAAATTGGAGCCTCAAGTGGGTCAAAAATTCCAAACAAGTATTCAAGGAAGAAACGAACATCTTCGACTATTGCAAAGGTACGTTGTTTAATGGTAAAAGAAAATCCCCCTTTGCAAAGGACAGTTGCAAAATCATTAAAATGCTCGGTGTCCACTGTAAACAAAATGATAAACGTGGATTTAAATCTTGAGAAAGCGAAAAAACGCAATGTGCATCGTCTTTCTCCAAAGCATATCGCTGAACGCAGGACACGCTGCCGAATTCTATATGAAAAACACTTATCCAAAGAAAAATGAAAAAAAATTGTCACAATAGATGAATCATGGGTGTATTTAAATGATTGCAGCAAAAAAAAAAAAAAATTTAAGTACATGGTTCACAGAATTGAAAGAAAGTTTTTCTAAGGGATTCATGATTGTTGCTGAGTTTTCATATAATAGCAAGTTAAAAATAAAGAGAGTGGGAAAAAATGTCAAGATTAACTCCAAATACTATCAGGAACATATTTTATCAGCAATTTTTCTGAATGAAATACCATCGCTTTACCCACAGTGCCATCAATCTGTGGAACTCCATCAAGACAAAACTAGCCGTCACACATAAAAATCCACTGTAAATTTCCTAAAAGAAATGGAACAAAAACCGGTATCAAGGCCATACCTTTCACTGATTGCCTAATCTGCCTGATTGCTACTAAATCTCCCGATGTATCACATGGATTTTTCTGCTTTCGGACTTTTAGAATCTGCATTATCCAAACGTCGTCCCACAACCCTTACAGAACTCTGAAAAGCTGTTCAGGAGGAATGGGATAGAATATCTCTTCTGACACTTCAAAAGGCATTATTATCCTGGAAATTACGGTGTCGAAAGATAGTTCAGAATAAGAGCTATCAAATAAAACATTTAAAACACAAGAATTTTATGTAATTTAGTTTTGTGAATACAATATACATTGTCTAAAAAATGTGTGAACAGCCTCTGTACAACATTGTTTAATGTTGATATTAATCTTTTTACGTGAAATATGTTTATTGTGACCGCATTGATCTTTTAGTTTCACTGTGGAATAGCTAATACAGAAGTATCTGGATCATCTCCATGAGCTTTCATTAAATGTGATAACTTTACTTTTGTGTTAAACTAAATCTATCCTGCAGCTTTAATATATTTTAAGATTATCTTGTAAAAATTGTGTGTAGCATAAACAATGAATGAACATTGAGGGTTACTTGCATTACTTTGTTCAATGAAAATGTTTTAAATTTGTATTTTGTTTTGTAATACAGACTTTTGCTTCTGCCTCAAGTATAATTGCTCTTTTTGGTTTTAAGGCATCCATCACTCTTTTTAAATATGTTAAGTCAAATTTTAATTGCTGGACATTATTTACAATTTTATTTTACAGTTTTTGCATGTTTGTATAGTATTTATACATTTTTCAACTTAAAAACCATAATCACACATTGAAATTCATACGTTTAGTTAAAATGAAAAATTTCTTTCAATACTTTTAGTTAGTTGATTGTATGTGTTTTTAATACATTACTTGAACTAAAGTTTAATGTGGCATAATTTAAGTTTGTTCAGTTCTTTTTATTCCAGTTTTTCTTTTTTTAAGTAACAAATGCAACATGCTTCTATAAATTTCTGGGATTTTGATCTCTCTAAAAACTACACTGCTAATTCCTACTAGTATGTACATACTTCTAGTATGTACACACTGCATTCCAAGATTTTTTTTAACAAGGTCAAGTGTATTTCCGGAAACTCCAACTTGTGCTATTTCCTTGGGGTTTCATCATTGTGGAAAAACAATGACCTTTTGATTGTGAGACAATTCGATCTGAAATGGTGAGGTTAGATAGATTGCTGTTAAGAATGATTATCATGTTTATGGAAACCTTAACATGCCTATGTAAAGGATGCACAACCCCAAATTTTGCAGCAATGCATACATTAAAGAAAATGTAACATAGTTCTATAATCTTGTAAATGTCATGCAAAAGCTTTTCTTGGCCTCAAAAGATAGTTAGCATACTGTGGTGTACTCTTTGACATAATAATTTTATGCACATACTTGAATTAGTTTCTTGCATCTCCTTGGCCTGATCAAATTAAATATACTTTATTCCTAGACTCACACAAAATTAAAGCATTGAAAAAGTCATACAACTTCTACATTCCTATTCTCAGCTAACCCTGTATTTTCATCCCAATTCACAGTTTGATTCATGTTTGTTACTGGAAAAATACCTACTGATGTTATCTGAGAGCTTTGATTCTAAAGCCAAAAAGTATTTTTTTATTATTAACCAACCAATAAGATCTTTTCAACATTAGTGTGTTGTGTTAGGTTTTTAAATTTTATTACAAGCCTCGTATTTTGCTGAACCTAATTCAAATTGTTTTGGTTTTTCTTTTCCTAAATTCAATAACACTGTTGAATGCATCTGTGTTATCAGTTATAGTTTGGTTCTTAGAAAGTGTTTTGCTGTGATTTTTAAGATAATTCAGATTTTTGTATGCTCAATTTCAAGTATTTTCGTGCTTTCCCTTGACCAAGACATTTTCTTAACTGGATGCATGTGTGTGCTATTCAGGTAGGGTATATGGAGCATACAGACAGGTGAGCAGTTTTCACTGTTACCGTCATTTAATTTAAAATGGCAATATGTAGTCAAGCACTTGCTTGATTATTTGTATGCAACATAGCAACTCTCCTTTCCATAGCTCGACATCATCCATTGCTCTTACAAAATTTAACTGGGCCTACAAAATTTTTCATCTCATCTTACCCTCATTGTGCCATACAGTATTTGTTTCAATGAAATTTTGGCTAAATGTTGGTGTAAGGGTTAGATTTAAGAACATAACTTTCAACATAACCCAATTTCTGATACCGAAATTAAATATTTTGCAGGAAGGGGAAGGTATTCAAGAGCAAGAAGAAGATGAGCATATGGAATTCTGTCGCGTTTGTAAAGACGGCGGAGAGCTGCTATGTTGTGATAGTTGCCCATCTGCTTATCACACACACTGCTTGAGTCCCCCACTAAAAAATATACCCGATGGAGAATGGCACTGCCCCCGATGTTCGGTAAGACAGACAATCTTTTGAAGTTTAACCTTCACTGTTTCGAAAGGAAGCAATTGTTTCATAAGTTTTAAATGTTGCATTTATTACCTTTGTAAATATTTGCTTTATTAGAATTTTATTTTTCCTTATTTGCATGATTCAAAGATCTCGCTTATGACAAAATCTTAACTGACTAAAATTTTGTTCTCTACTGTTTTATTTTTATTTGCTCTTCTATAATTTAAAGAGAAATTAATTTTTAAGTTTCAATTTTTAAAAGCCAACATGTAGTTGAACCTTTTCAGCATATAACATTGTTAAAGGTATAATTTGAAACTATCCCTTCAAATTGTTTTGATTCTTTTAATATGAAAGCCAGACATTTTCCCCTTAATAAATGCCATATGATTTGCTTTGTATATTTTTTCACTCAATCAATCATTTATTAAACCTTTTTTTATGTTTAGTAATTTCTATAAAACAGTGCTGCATTGTTTTTATTGCAGATTACCTGTTCAAAACACTATTATCAGTTTTTTTTTTATTTAGCAGATGTTTTTCAAGTGTGTACAATTATTATAAGTGAATTTTGTGTGGTTATGGTTGTTTGTAATTATGGAAATGATTACCGATCAAAAAATAAATTGTTATAGCTGTGTTTCTGAACTTAGCTGCCATGAAATTAGACTGGCATCTAACATGTAGAAGTTAGATGCCATAACATGCAGTAACATGAACTTTCAACTACCATGTGTTCACCATAATTTGAAAAATATTTTGATTCACTACACATTTTATTTTGATACCCCAATAAGTAATATGCATGCAATAGATAGGTCATAATATTTTAGCTCTAGTAGGAGTCTTGAAATGTTTGCAAGAAAACCTTAACGTGCAGTTAAACTGAGGCAAGAAGCAATGGCTTAGTAAAAAAACATTGTTCTGTATAAACTTATTATGAGAATTAATATGGTATTTGAATCTGACTTTTAAGGAAGGGGCTGTAGCGAAAGAAGTACCAATCAAAAAGAAAGTAGAAGATGAAATAATAAAGGTATGTGTTTACATAAAATTTATGAACTCTGATAGGATTAGGGTTACGGAATTGTGGCATAGTGTTAAGTTTATTTTGGCTTCGTATTTTTGCTTGGAAAGTACATGCATTATTGTGTCTAGCATAATGCATTAACTTTTAAAACCTTGCTATATTTGATTCACCAGGCAATTTTCTTTCCTTAGGAAAGTTTCATATAATTTTTGCACTGCTTTTTTATATAATAGAGAAGTAATTAAACCATGCACCTAAGCTTTATTCCATGTTATGTAATATATTTTCTGGTATTGTATTTTATTTATTTTGTCAAATTTAGTTATAAAATTATTTCTAACCAAATGTGAGTTGCATTTTTGTTTGCAAGTACATCCCAATTATGCAATTTTATTTATTTTTTCTTTTTGTAAACAAATTTTAGGTTAGACTTGAATTAATATCAAGGTTAGTTTAAATTATTTTCAAATTTAAGTTTTAAATATCTATATTAAAAAAAAGTTACCGACGCCACAGGATTAAAAACTGTTGTTTAACTCGTTTCTTAGACGGTTTCCCGAGAAAGTACTGACCGGAAAAAAACGAAATTAACATGGTTTGTTCTTCATCGTATTCCCTGGACAATTATTAAGATTTTTTTCCGATGCGGCTATTAGTTTAGGGTTTATTAAGTGTCAAAATTAAAAAAGCAAAATTTCTTCTGTGAGTGAGCAAAACACATAAAAAATTTTCAGTCTTCAGCCGTGAGTTTTTTAAAAAAAAGTACCTCTCAACGTAAATTTTTGCAGCTCGTTTTTTTTTTTTAATTTCAATTTGGTTCTTGATAATATTTTTTTGAAATTGGGGAAAAATCGGGACATTTTTGTTACTTTTTTTTAAAACTGCCGTATCTATATCTTATTACTATTAGTTTTTAATTTTTAAAATATCGCAGTATACCTCAGAATGTACTCTTTCTTACCCTACTATTATTTTTGAAATTGGTTAATAATTAAATTGGATGCAATTAAAAGTTGGTCATACAATTTTCGGAACTTTCAGATTGTAATTTCCGATACAACACAAAAACTGTCTTATCTATATCGTATTACTATTAGTTTTTAATTTTGAAAATATCGCAGTATGCCTCAGAATGTACTCTTTCTTACGGTACAATTATTTTGAAAATTGGTTCATAAATAAATTCGATGCAATCAAAAGTTGGTGACACAAATTTCGTATTTTTTATTTCGCGGATCAAATTCCGCACGCATATGAGGGTTGTATTTTGACTATTGGGTTTGCCAGATATCAAATTTATCGTAGCAACAATTGCCATAAAAACGATTTCTTTTTATTTGGTGAGGAAAAGGGCTTGCTTTTTTCCCTCTGTTCGCAGATGGTTTACCGAGAAAGTACAAAGTACAGATCGTAAAGTTTGGAGATTAACACGTTTTACTTAAAATTGTTCAGGGAACAAGATGCAGAAGATTTTTTACTGATGCGGCTATTAGTTTAGGGTGCATTAAGTGTTAAAGTAAAAAAAAGTGAAATCACTTGCGAAAGAAGTATTGGTTTGTGAAGCAAACATACGGGATTGCGTAGCAATCCCCATGGGTTGGCGCATGTAAGCGAGCAGCAGGCGAAGCCCTCGCTGTGACGTCATGGACCGGAAAGTGAAATCAGGATTATACGAATTATTCAGATAGTTTCACTCTGCGAAAGGATTGTTGGTTTGCGAAGCAAACCAAATGGCATTTGTGAAAGGAGTGGCAAACCAAATGGGATTGCGTAGCAATCTACGGGGGTTGCCGACCGTAAGCTAGCAAGGGGCGGAGCCCCCTAGTTATGTAAAAATGCCAGTTCCTTAAATTTTAATACAACTCTGAAAGTAAATTAACTGAAATAAAAACTTGTGTTTAATTAAAATTTATGTTAATTATAACTGTTATGGAGCAAGGATCCAAATTTTACCAACTACCAATTCTGAAAAATTCTAAAGGATTAAGAGTTATTCTTTTTGTTTTCTGAATGTACAATTTTTTAATTTATATAATTTTTTATTAATACTACATTTCAATTTTTGACATTTATCTTAAAAACTTTCTGTTTTAAATATATTAAGGGAGAAAAATACTTGAATAAAATGTTTCACATTTGGGATTTTCAGATACTAGCCACTGCTAGAGTCTAGCAAGATTAGGAATTCTTGTAAAAAACCTTGCTTCTGTTTAAAAATTAACATTTGAAACTTTTTTACTGGAATTTGAAAGAAGTCTTGTCAAAAAAGTGCTTTCAGCACAAATGCGGAACATTACAGACTTTCCGTAATTGTTCCAAATTTTCACCTCTTATGACTGCAAATAGTGAAATTATTTAGAAAAATCCAACTTTGAGAGATGGAACTAACTAGCGGTAGCCCAAATTTCCCAAGGTGGCATTCTATTGTGCCATTTTTTTTCTCAAGATCACAAAGCTGGTGCTACAAACAATTTTAAAATTTCAATCCATTTTTTTATCTGTGTGCAGTGGCGTGTTTTTTGGGCTATTGATTGTTATAATTTGATGATGGCTGGGCTACAAAAATTGAACTTGGGCCAAGGCTGCACCATTTTACCAAAACTCAAGCTTAAAAAGAAAAAACTCAGACAAGCAAAAATTAAGTAAAAAATTCAGAAATGTGGATGATTTGAACTGATTTCCGTGTTCAAATGAAAAATTTGTATGTTGACTGCTACAATTTTAACATAAATGTTATCACATTTTATGTATTCTCTGCAAATGTGTAATTCCTCTGTATTTCATAACAAAAGCCAGTGAACCAAATGTCACTTTATTTTGTATTATATCAAGATTTTAAAAAATTAATAATTTTTTCATGTAACTTATCCTATATCTTTGATGCCTTAATTTTTCCTGTCAAAGCACCAAGTCAAGGCAATTCTTCACTCTTTACTGTTTATCCTTACATGGGAAGCGGTTTCAGATAAAGTATGCATTGACAAAAGTGCTCTAAAGAATACATTAACTGTTAACACCCTTGAGTATGTACTATATTTGTACTAAACAATAAAAAGTGTACCTTCAATTAAGTAGAAATCAAACCTAGTTAAAAATTTTATAAAAGATGCAATAAATTCATCAGTGAAATGGGCTTAGTTTTTTTAATATCAACTTGGCTATTTCCTTAATTTAATGTTTCTTATTTACGTAGCCCATTTTGTGTTTTAGGTGATTAATTTAATTTCTGACCAAATAAAATTGCTACTAAAATAAGGTTTGGAGAAAACGTTTTTGCTATTATTTTAAGAATTTACACTTCACATGTGATTCTGCTGGGGCAGCTGGTTACTATGGTTAGTTTTCAGATCATGCTCACATAAGAATTTCAAGGAGTATTTTATTACAAATTCAAATCTAACTGTTGAAAATTAGTATTTACTTTATGTGTGGTAAATGTATATTATATTTGGCCTTTAAGCTTACAAATCTCTGTGTATCAAGAAGTACTTTTCAATAAGGACGTGCAAAAATATTATCTGTTGGGAAAACAAAATGAAACTTGTGTTGTAATAAGTATTAATGGATACTGATCATTGTGAAAGATCACTTGCAGAAAAAAAATGTATCTCTCACAGCATAAATTGGTTTTCAAATTAGAATGGCAGATATGTGTAGAATAATAGTGTATTAAGATTTATTGAATTATAATATATATAACTGTTAGAAAGTACTGCCATTTTTTTGGAATAAAACGTTTATACCAAATGTTAACTATGTAAAATAACATTAAGTGTGTGTGTATAAAAGTATAAATATGTGTATACCAGTCTTGAAATTCTGAAGCAGTAAAGCAAGTGCTCTGAAAATGAGATTGTTAGCTTAACTTCCCTAGTAAAAGAAATTTCAAATATTTCCCCAATAATTGGTACAATATGAATTGCAGGTCCAATTTTTTAACTTAACTGAAATTTAGATTACAAATAGTAGTTTTTTAAAAGTTGACATGCTGCTGGTCTGAAAGTTTTGCAAAAAGGAGCTATAGTTTAAAAGGCATACGATCAAGTTTTTTACCACCAAAATAAGCTTTGTTAAATTATATTAACCATATTAAAAGGTAAATTTAGATCAATATTTTCAAGTCTTTCGTCCCCACAATATGATTATGTTTTACTCTAAGGAGTGATAAACTCTCTGAGTATTCCAAGTTATTAAAGAAAAAATTATTCCCTATATTATGCATTTTGTGTTTAAGTAGTTACTTGATGGATTCAAGAACCCTTGATTGGTCAAAAAGGTTAAAATTGGTAACAGGCTGTTTATAGAAAACAACTGCATAATGCTCAAAAGAATTATTTGCCAAAGCTGCTCAGAAATTCATTTGCTTTTATGTTTATAATTTATGTATTACCAATCATTTAATTTTTCACTAGTTTGAGGCTGAACCATTAAAAGGCAAGGTAGCTAAAATATTAACTTGGAGATGGGCCGAAGTGCCCAAAGTGGAAGAAGAGAAAAAGGAAGAAGTTGCTCCTGAACCTTCAACAAGTAAAAAACCTCAACCAAAGCCTCAAAGAGAGTTCTTTGTTAGGTTTCATGACCTGGCATATTGGCATTGTTCATGGATTTCTGAAGCACAGGTAAGAATGATTATTGAAAATATCTAGTATGCCAAACCTTAAGTAATCTGTTTGGCCAATAGAATTCGTAAAATTCAGTTTAAATGTTTTCTAGCTTGCCTAATATCGCACATACACTATTTACTACTGAATGTACAGTTTTTACAGCTCCTGGTGACAACTAAACCAATGCTTTAACTATGAACATCTGGAAAATGCCTTTCATTTTTAATCTTTTTTAAATAGTTGTAATTAATTGCATGCATAATTTTTATTTGCCTCTACTGCAGTAGTTCTCAATCCGTTGTCCGCTGAACACTGGTGCTCCGTAAAGCCACTTCAAGTGTTCAGGGGGAAAAAATCAAATACGCAATTATAAATTGTTTTTAAAAAAATCAATACAATATAAAAAATTTGAAAAATGACCTACTAGATTATTTTATGAAAGTGTACCATCTCTCACGAATCAGTACTACTTGTAAACGAACTGTACCCATTCATGCATTGGAGTGCCTATGCAGTTCACATTTGAATTCTGAGCAATAACAGAATTAATAATAGGAATAACAATAATAGAAGAACATTTTGAAAAATACTCTCCTTTGTGTTAATCACTGAACAATTTGATTGGATAAGAAATCTGTTTGCTTCTTCCGACTTCTCCAGTTTTACTCTGAATAAAGAACTGGCGTCACTCTTCAGATTGTGGATTAAAAGTGACGCTCATTGAAAATACTCCAAAAATTCTAGGTTTCTGTTAAAGATAATTACCTGGGCTTAGCAAAAAAAGCACTATTATCTTCCACGCCATATCTTCGCAAAGCAGGATTTTCAACAATGGTTAATATTAAAACAAAGAAATGCCAGAGCCTGGGAAACTCAAAAGAGCTGTGAGTGGCTTTATCATTTGAGTTGCACAGAAACCAATGCAATCAAGTCCATTTTTTGATATTTTCCGATTTTTGTATATTTTAATGGAATAAATAAGATTTGTTTTAGTTATTAAAGGATTTATACTTGTTGCTTCATTTTTTTCTTGGTCAGAAAGCCCTTCTTTTTATAGCTTCTGAATACGTTGTCTAATAATTTCAGAAGTCATTGTGAATAAGTCCACTTTTTTTTCAATACTCTTTTACATAAACTTTGAAATAAAACTAAATTCTTCTTTCAATATGTGTGGGTAGCTCTGACGCTGCATTCGTAAACAATTCTTTGAAAAAAGTGTGAACCAGAAAATAATCCATCATGTAACCTCCGTTTCACCAGTTATGAAGTTGCATTTATGAACGCTTCCATATATTACAACATGAACTTGTTTTGTTGCCTACCCATTGAAAAAAGGCTATACTATTGTGATCAAATTAATAAACCAAAAATATTAAAACCAATGTATTAAAAAACATTAATTCTCACACCTTATGTTTTCTGCAGTTAACCGCTTTGACTTCTGACTGACTAGCTTATTTGTCCCAATATTGCTAAACTCTGCAATCACCAAGCTCATGCATTGCATTAAATTTGAGAATTTTTTTAAGTATCTGTGTTTGCACCAATCATTATGATATTTCATTCTTTTATAAAAGTAACATTTTGGAGCAACCCCATGCTCAGGACACAATTCCTTTTTTCCCCTCTTCAACAATAGAGTTTTTTTTTTGCGAGCAATATTCTTTTTTTTTTCATCGCCCCCTTGATTTAAAAAAGTTTCGCCACCTCTGCTTTAAAGCTTATATTGTATTGTAAGTGTTACGTGCAAAGAAATTTCAGAGTTTAAGTGTTCCCAACTAAAAAAGACTTAGAACCACTGACCTACTATACTGAAACATTTTTTATTGTAAATTTTCAGATCAAAAGCATATTCTTGGAGTTTAGTATTCAGTCATCACAAATGTTATTTACAGAAAAACATTCAGCAAGGAAGATGTTAATTTTCCTAAATTAAATTTTTATTATAATTATTTTTTACAGCATATTGCTTTACAAAACAATATACTATTTATACTGGTTTGAAATTCTTGGTCTTGCATTTGTTTGTTTTGCTGAGATCTGTTAAGAAGGTTAGTGTTTTTAATTTTGAGTAAAAACTGATATTTTTTTGCAGTTGGACTATTATCATCCCGCAATGTATCGATGTTACAGCCGCAAAAATGATATGGATGAACCACCTGCATTGGATGATGGAAGTAGTGGTTTAGATATTGTGAAGAAAGAGGAAATACATATACGTGATAATTTGCAAAATCTGGAAGAGCGTTTTTATAGATATGGAATTCGTCCAGAATGGCTGCAAGTTCACAAGATAATCAATCACAAGTATGTGGAATATGTAAAAACTTTACATCTTGAATACGAATTCATTGATATGTTTTTAAAATATTTTGTTTTATAGGACCTTGAAAGATGGCAAAACAAAATATTTAATCAAATGGCGAGATTTACCTTATGACCAATCTACGTGGGAATTTGGTGAAGTCACCGAAGGATTTGAAATACCAGACTTCCAAAAAGCAGTCAATTACTATTGGGACCTAAGGTAAGAAAGTGCATCTTTCAAATTTGAGTCTGATTATTGGTTTCTCTGTGCAGTTACTAAACGAAGGGTAACTTTTGCAGCGTTTCACTGTCTTTGAAGTTTTTTTTTTTAATCCTACGCCCAGCTCAAGGCCTTTCGGCTATACGCTGTCTTGCCGTCCAATATAGCGAATTAAGTCCTTGGGGAGAAATATCCCTGGCGTCAATGTCCTGTAAATTAGAGCACTCCACAAGGTGTTGTCTGTTCATAAGACCATCGCAACAAAGCAGACAGATCGGGGAGGTAGCCACACCAATCTTATTTAGGTGCTGTTCAAGGTAGTAGTGTCCGGTTAACAAGCGGAAACGGGTCACTCCCATCCTTCTTGGTAGATCAGTAGGGATTCTTCCCTTATAACTCAGCAGGCAGTCCCATCTCCTTCCCTGTATATCCCTCTGATACTGCAGTTTTCTTTGTTTCTTGAACTGAGATTTTATGCAAGTCCTGCTGTTCCGCAAAGGGAGAGGTGGAGAAGGCTGATTTAGCCAATGAATGGCTGATTTAGTCTTTGAAGTACTGTAGTATACATCCAAAATTTTTGTTTAAAAAAAATTGAAACTTTGTAAAAAATCTAAGGAACAATATAGAAGTAACTTCCAATCTTTGTACTGTTAGTAAAGATGATTTTAGTTTATCTTTTTTTAATTTCTTGTATTGTAAAATGAAGCTAATTCTTGTTAAGATAATTTTTTGGCAACAGCTCAAAATTTATCTGTTAATTTTGTAGGTTTAGTAGTTATTTCTATAAATGAGCCACACTTCTTGCTTGGAAGAATAAAGCATGCAGTTTACATTTGATAAAGCTATATATCATTGGGCTTAAAATATTCTTATTTCACAATGTCAAACAAAGTTAACTTCTTACTGCAGAATTTGTTTTATTTTTGCTGACAAAAAATTTAAAAATTTTCAAATATATTGAAATCAATTGTTTGTAGCATTGAGGTTTACAGTTTTAAACAGTTAAAATGAGTTATTGTATAATTTACATTTGTTTGGATTATCTGTAAGGAAGTGAAATGTTTCATAATATTTAAGTGAGTTAATCAAATTCTTAAAATAATGCCATTGCTTCTTTATAGGAATATTATTGAAGGTCAATATAAGAAATTTGGAAAAAGCAAAAGCTCTAAGAGTAAAAAATCTAGGGATCTGAGAGACGATGACAGCAGACGTATGACACCGCCTCCTGATAAATCCATTTGTGATGTGAGTAATTTCTAATTGGATGTTCTAAAATTCACCTGAAATAACATTTTTTCATGAATTTTTTTTAGCTAACATTTTGTAGCTGGTTGATTAGGTCTTTTCTATTGAAGTTTACTTGTGAAATTATATATATTTATATTCTCAAGTCTAATAATTATATTAAGTTAATTCATTAATTATTCATTTTGTGTACTAATTGTCTGATTTTATGTTTACTCTTGCATTACTGCAGGAGGAAGTAATTAAAACACAGGTAAATATTCAGTTACTTTATTTAAAGTAATATACTTAACAATAGTTTTAAAATTTAGAAAAAAATATAGTAAGTTTGCATAAAATTAATTGCACTATATTAAGATAAATTACAACGTTAAATAGTTTTGTATTTTTCACGTAAGACTAGTCACTTTTTGTGCTGATGCTCCAAATGTACACCATGTTAGGGGGCCTCAGTAAATTTATGAAAATGATCAAATTTTCATGTTGGGTTATGATAGCAACAACCAGTTATTTATTTTGTTTTCTTGTAAGAACTTGAAAAATTATAATAAAATTTCCTTTTAGCCTAAGAAGAAATATGAAAAACAGCCAGCTTTTATCGACGCCACTGGAAACGAGCTTCATCCTTATCAATTAGAGGGAGTAAACTGGCTGCGATTCTCTTGGGCTAATGGTACTGATACCATATTAGCTGATGAAATGGGTCTTGGTAAAACCATCCAGACTATTGTATTCCTGTATTCATTATACAAAGAAGTAAATAGGATTTGATGTATTTCCATATATTTAATTCAATGACCATTGTTATCTAGTGATTAATCCATAATTTCATTTTCAGGGCCATTGCAGAGGACCATTTTTAGTCAGTGCTCCATTGTCAACAATTATTAATTGGGAAAGAGAGTTTGAAACATGGGCTCCTGACTTCTATGTTGTTACTTACATTGGAGACAAAGATAGCAGAGCTGTCATTAGGGAACATGAATTTTCATTTGAAGAAGGAGCAGTACGAGGAGGCAAATTTGGTTCCAAATTGAGTCGTGTGCGGGTAAGCAAACATTTTCGAATGATTTTTATGTACATTATTATTTCAACAATTCTCGTGAGTATTCTTGCTTCTCGGTCTTGTTAGCCATTTTGAATAGCTGCTGAATGGATATTTCGAGAAATTATTTGCTCCAGATTTGGACTGTTTGTGCAGTCTATGGCTCCGTCTGGCGATCTGTTTTAAAGAAACTCGATATTGTATCATATCTCACTGAGGCCAAGAGGAGTCATCTGGCCAAAAAACTTGTTGCGCTACGACGCATTTTACGCAGTCAGCGAGAAAGTCAACCACTGGCGGCACTATGTTTCTGACACAACTGAATTAGATTTCGCCTTGTATTATTAAAAAACTTGCAGAACACAAATCCGACTCCCACAAACGTTATTTTTTTCATTTAGCAGCTGATAACACGATGCATTTATACCAGGGTGTCAAGATTTAAATCAACGATTAAAATCATGATTTTAATCAAATGATTTTTTTTTAAATCATTGATTTAAATCACAATCAATCTTACATTTTTATAACTAAGTAAATACACCCTAGAAAAATCACAGAATTTGCCAAATGCTTTGAACTTTCTACACTCATGGTGATTTCAGCACTAATGGCTACACCTCGTACTGATGAGCTTTAAAAAAATGTTTGGCACTGGACACTTGCAAATGATTTGAGGTGTCTATGGACTAAGTAATCTGTTGAGTGTTGAGTCAGGGATTCTGCCACACAGTAAATTAAAAAATAAGTTGACATCTATTTGAAAGTTTTCACAATGTTCATGCATAATTTTATGTTACAAACAATAAAGCAGTAGGGCTACATCTACGTAAATGTCAAGACAGTCAAAGAAAATCCCCTCAAAGTAGGCCTAAACTACTTGTTACCCCTTTAATTGATTGACCAATGACTTAGCTATAGTGATTTTTCAACTACTTTTTTTTAATTGAGACATAAATACAAAGTAACACAATTATTGTGATAAATAATTTATTAAATAAAAAATTCAACTGAGCTTTCTATTTGAAAGGATGAAAGTTTAAACACTATGAACATCTTTTATTTTGTAAAATGCCCCCTGAAACAGTCACCTTTCACTTTAAGAGTAGTGACCCATAACAAATATTTATTTAATCAGACTAATTTAGGTCTCACTTACACTTACTGATACATTTGTTAACATGATGATGTTAATTTACTCAAGAAAAACTGTAGGATGTCAACATGTTTTAAAGTTAAACAAATGTTTTATCTTTTTTGAAAATCTTGTTTTGAAAATTCATTTTTTAAATGGGATTACCATGTAACACACAATGATTTTTAGTAAAATAAATATTAATTTACCATATCACAAATTCCGATTGTTTACTTAAATAAATATTGGTTTACATGTCATGTCACACTCAATTTTTTGTTTAACAAATTTATAGTACCTACAGAAATTTAAATAAAAAAACCCGATTTGTGATTTAAATCAAATAAATCCGATTTAAATCAAATAAATCCGATCAATTGATTTTTTAAAAAAAATCATGATTTATACCCAGAGCCTCATTAATGAAATTCATACCATTTTTGAGAAAAACTGATGAAAAGTGGGGTTAAACCATTAACTCCTTCTGTTTTATTGACCTCTTTGGGCTCCTGTTTTGTGGTTTTACTCTGTATTTCTTCAGGAGATTTATAGATCCTTTATGGAAAATTTTTGTGTCCTTTTTAATGCTTAGACATTTTTATTACAGTGTTTAAATTTTTCCTCAGACGGTCATTTTGACTGCTTGCTTGGAGTAGAAGAAATAATGACTAATTTCTTAACACATAAAAAGAAAAACCCTATATTTATTTAATTGATTACTTAAACACTTTCAACCGCTTTTCGTACTTTCATCCTCAAGAAAAGGCAACTTCGATTCCTTCAGATTTATCACAATTTGTGCAACTTTTCAATTTTGTTTCCCTTGCATATATTATTTGATACTGCTGGTAATTACGGATAGAGAATCTCGAACATCAATAAATAACGTCTCAAAACTAACTAAATCCACTGGGAATTTTAAGCAAACTAATTTAATTTTTGAACTTGAAATTTTCACTCAATGTAGAATAAAATCTCAAAAATAACTTGCAGTTTAAGCTCTGGAAGAACTGCCCAAATCTATGTGGGTTTGCGTAACCTATAACTAAATCAGTGTCTGCGAATAAATTAGCATGGTCATATCAGAAACTAGCCTCTGCTTGGCTAGCCAATGCCGGAAAACCAACGGCAACGCCGTGATGCAAGTTATTAATCTGGTGTAAAATTTTCCGTAGATTTCAAATCCTTTGAACTTTTTTAATCTATCTTTAGCGATTCCGATTTTACGAAAAAGAATTAACAATCCCAGTCAACTCTGCGCAAAATAAAAGCGGAAACAGAAAAAATAAATTTTGAATCTACAGCAGTGAAAAAAAACTTGGCATGATTCCAAAGCCTGTGACTGCAAGGTAACATGGGTAGAAAAGTCTAGTTTCCGGTGTTTCTTCTTTCCCCGGTAGAAACGCGTTAAAGAACCCAATGGAGAATAAAACTATTAAATTCATTCAAAAAAATCTTCTAGATTAAATTTTAAAATTCGCCGCGACCCAAAAATTGCTAATAATTTGGACTACCTGTGTGCCAAATCTCATTGTTGTAAGTGCCATAGATCATCTGGATTTTGCGGCCACGAAACAAACAAACAGACAAACACTTCCTTTTATAATAGTAGAGATGGGAGTAATCCTTTATCGAAGTGCATATACCTGGCTCTGGGTTTTAATCCAGATTTGGGAAAGGATGTACTTAAAATGCTTCGGAACCAGTGTTGCACACTAGAACTATTTCATATAAGCAAAGTTTAACTATCGATAACCCCTGATGTTTTTTAGAAAGAACAATAGAATAGGATACATTTGATTGAGTTGTTGTACATACATTGAACATGTTCAATGAATTTGGCCTTGATATGTTTGCCACACTTATTTTATTAAAGGCAAGAACTTTGCACATAGAAATTGCATTCTATATATATATAAATGTTGCAAGGTGATTTTTTTTCTTAAATTTAAAACAGCTGTGAAATCACAGTTAAAAAGGCATTCTATGTTTCAACAATTCTTATTTTTCAAATCATGAGGAATTTTCATGGAGAAAACTGGCTGGACTTTTAGTCTAACCTCTGGTTGCTAATCCATTGCTCCACAAAACGGGAGCCCAGTGAGTCCCACCCACAAAGAAGGAAACAACAGGGAGAGGTGATAATAATCTTGGAAGATTTCTGTTTTTCCCACTTTTCAGCAGCGTTTTTCTCAAAAAGGGTATGAATTTCATCAATGAGACTTAAATACATGATGATGTCAGCTATTAAATAAAAGATTGACGTTTGCGGGTCAGCAAATTTATGAATCCAAGGCGAAATCGAATTCAGTTTTGTCTGAAACTTCATGGCACCAGCGGCTGACTTTACTCCCGGTACATCACAATTACATTTCCACTTGGAACACGTTTCGCACAAACATATTTCCCGTTCTATGAACCTTGGCTAAGGATATGTTCTGGTGCTTTTCACACTTCACCCATCAAAAGCTTGTATGTATGCCACAAATCCCCATTTTCTTTCATTCATCTTTTTTTTGTTTAGACTAAACCATTTCATTTTAAGTCGTCCATCTCATCACTACACTATTTATACCTGAACATATCATTTGCTTGCTTTTTTAATAATGGCCTATCATGCACCCCAGATTTCAGGTTGCTTATGTGGCATGTCTTAAATCAAACATGATTGCCATTATATTCTGAAAAAAATATTTATCCTTTCTCACCTTGATGTCCCATCTTATTTACATCTGTTTCAGAATTGGTAAATAAAATATCAACTCCTATCACCAGCTCTTTGCTTCTCATTGGCACCATTAGAGACTGCATGACTGTACACAGAGCTCCAATTATTGGAATTTGCAAACAAACAATAAGCTCCATTGCATTTTATTTGGTCATCCTTAATTGGGAGAAAGTACCCCATGGGTAACGCATGTGTAGTTCCTTTAACCATTCATTATATTTTAATAAACTGTCCAGTTTTTAATCAACATTGTCTAAACTTACTTAACAATTGAATTTTAAAGCTTGTAAAATTTAGTGTGAGAAAATCTTCATCCAAATCTATTTAAATTATTATACTACATTGACTTTTAAATCTCAAGCAAATGTTTTTATCTGTCATACCTTTTAAATCACACCACATTTCATCTGTTGTACATGAACATTTCTGTCATTTTCAAAGGTTATTTTACCTTTTTATGTTTATGACATCACATCTTATATCATCATAAAACTCCTTATTAAAATAAGGAGTTTTTTGAATTGGTATTTTGATGTTGGTTAACTCTTGTAGCATGCACATGATTTTAAAACCTTACTTTTATTGTTGGTCTAGCTAGCTATTACTTTAAATATCTTAAACATTTCATTTGGTTGTATTCTGTTTTGTGTTTGGTGCAGCCTATCATTTTGTGGATTTGTGCCATAAAATCTAAAAAGGCCAGCCAGATCTTGTTAATTGCAGCACTTGTTTCCTGAAGGCATTAAGTTAAAAAATTTAAACAAGTTACATCACCCATCGAAAAAGATAGGAGATCAGAACTATGATTGTAATTTTCCAGTATTTGGAAACTCAAAAAGGAATTGAGTTACTCTTAAGTAACCAAGAAAATTGGTTTTCTTTTGCCAGATTGAGATGTGACTTATTGTGGGGGTGACTCTAAAGAGTGCCAGCACAGTGACTAGTAGTCTATTGTACTGAAACCCCCTGGTCTGTTGCCGAAATAAATTTCAGCATGTACCTGATTGAAATGTTTGACTGTTCCCAGGGTTTGATACAATGGTATTCCAGGTACTCATATCGTTGGGCAGAGTAATAATCACAATCACATAGAATGGCTAATAGTCCAGTTAGAAGGCTAATGGCTGCCCTGATTTCTTTTCTGCTCACTTAAAGCTGTTCAAGAGATTGAGATAACAACTTTTATGTTTAGAAGTAAATAAGTGTTAACTGCTTACAACAGTATGTAATGAGGTCACATGGTTTGTTTGACTTGCTTTTGTCTGGAATTTTAACATGTTGAGATAAAGGAATGCAAATTAGATTAAAACTCCATCTGATTAAAAAAAGAACAAATGCACTGCTTGACAGTTTTTGTTTCAATTTTTCTCCACAAGCATGTATATGTTCAGAGTAAACATTTTTTCATAGTCCTACCTTGTAGTTTGTACTCTAAATATTGAGGGAAATTTTCATGTTTACATTTTTTATCATAAGTTACATTTTTCTTTTCCACTTTGCAGAAGGATTGCCCAATTAAATTCCATGTTCTGTTGACTTCTTATGAACTTGTATGCATAGATACAACCTTGCTGGGTTCGATAGACTGGCAGGTTCTTGTGGTAGATGAAGCTCATCGTTTAAAAAATAATCAATCAAAGGTATGTTTATTTGAACAACTTGGATTTTCTCTGTAAAGTGACTTTGATCTAAAAACTTGCCTTTCAAAGTAGGTATACTTAATTTTCTTGTTTTCTTGCAGTTCTTTAAAGTTCTCAATACATACAAAATAATGTATAAATTACTTCTCACTGGTACACCTCTTCAAAACAATTTGGAGGAACTTTTTCATCTACTGAACTTTTTGAATTCTACTCGTTTCCAGTAAGTAATCTTACCTGAGTGAATTTTTGTATTTCTCTTGTATTATGAAAAAGAAATTTAGAGAAATTTGTGTTTCAGTGATTTGCAAGGCTTTCTAAATGAGTTTGCAGATTTGGCTAAAGAAGAACAAGTGAAAAAATTACATGATTTACTTGGATGTCATTTGCTTAGAAGATTGAAGGCTGATGTTTTAAAAGTAAGTCTGATAACCTGCTATGCTACCCATGTCTTAAAATTTCATTTTGAGCAGATTCTTTACTTTTTAAAAGGATGTAATATGAAATTGTAAAGAAAATTAATCCCTGTAAATGTTTCTCAAGAAAACTACTTACATAAAGTGATTCTGTTTGGTCAAGTGATTGTCACATGACCAAAAATGTATTGTGTTGATACCTTCCAGTAAGTATTATAACTAGGGCTCGGATTTTGCATATTTTGCATATCTTCTTTTTAACCCCTAATGTTGATATAAATATGTATTGAGTGCTTTTTTACCAATTTGTAACAAAAAAACACGAAATTTTTTTTTGCAGATTTGGAACTATTTTGCATATTTGGGATTTTTTGCATGTTTTGTGCATATATGAACAATTTTTTATTACTCATTTATAAAAATTTCCATTTTCAAACATTTTTACAAACTCTTACATTTTACTTCAAAAAAGTTTTTTTAAAAGACTTTTGCTTTGTGCGTTTGAAAAGATTTTCAGAAGCAAAACACATTTGGGTTGTTTGGCCTGGCCTTTTCTTGTTTAGCCAAAAATGTATAGATATAAGAGGAAGAGAAAGATAGTAATGAAAGCATAAGCACATGAAGCAAAACATATTGCTTAGTTCTGTAATAATCGAATTGCAACGGAAACTCTCAGTCTGCAAGCTACTTTGATCAACATGAATCAACTGCGACTCACAAACAAAGAGGGAAAAGGGCTCGAAATGTTAAGCATCTTAAACTTTGACCCGATGAAAGGCTGTTGAAGTCGGTCTCAATCGTCGGAGAAGAACGAGATGTTCCAAGATCTCTGCGAAGCAATGTTGAAATCAAATATTGCTCTTAATAAGTTGGAGAATGAACATTTTAGAGCCTTCTTGAAGAAATACGCAGGCTAATTAATTCCCCATGAATCCACACTTAGGAAATATTACATTACGCCAGTGTACAAGAAGGTGATCAAAAGGGTACAAAATGAGATAGGTGATTCCATCATCTGGATGTCAATTGATGAAACGACTGATCCTTGCGGGCGATATGTAGACCATGTAATAGTTGGGAAACTAAATTCAGAGGAAGCTGGACGTAGTCACCTAATTTTATGCAGAGTTGGAAAAAACTAATCACTCCGCGATCGCCATGACAGTGGGTGAAGCGATTAATATTTTGTGGGGGTTTCATGCGCAGCAGTATGAGGAGGAACGATTGTTGGCTTTTGTTACGGATAGTGCAGCCTTCATGCTGAAGTCTGGAGAAAGCCTAAAAATGTGTTTTATCCCAAGATGATTCACCTAACGTGCATGGCTCATGGTGTCCATCGCGTTGCAGAAGAGTTGAGGAATAGTCTACCTGATTTGAATAAATTAATATCTTCGACAAAAAAGGTATTTGTTAAGGCACCTAGCAGAGTAAGGGCTTTCAAAAATGCATATCCTAATATTCCTCTACCACCTGAACCAATAATCACAAGATGGGGCACGTAGATTTCTGCGGCTAATTATTTTGCTGAACATCACCAAAAATTGAAAGAAGTGATTGGAAGTTTTGATGATACCGGGAACCAAGCTATTGTGAAAGCAAAAGCTGCACTGAACAACTCTTCTGTGGTCCAAAATGTGACTTACGTCAGATCCAATTTTGGCAATTTTCCTGATTTAATTACCACTCTGGAAAGTAGAGGAATGGATCTGTGTAATTCTGTGGCTGTAATCGATGACTTGATTACGAAAAGTAAAGAGTGGAACGGGCCCATCGGGCAAAGCACGAGGAAGAAGCTGGATGCGGTACTGGAAAGAAATCCTGAATGGAAGACTTCTCAGGCTGTGTCAAAGATTTTGAATGGAGTGGTTGTACCAGAATGTGAGTTGACGGACCCTCAAAACTTACCGATTTCTCCCCATCGTCGCATGTGACGTGAAAAGGTCATTCTCCTCATTGAAGAATGTTTTAAGTAACAATAAACGAAGTTTCAAGGTTGAAAACCTTGAAAAAACATTTATTATTCAATGTAATTTCAATTAGTTGGAGGATGTTCAGGGATGTAACTAGACTAGTTTTCGCCCGGGAACACCTCCCCGACAACACCTGTAATCGCCACCACACATTAATTCCACAAATCCAAAATTTTTTAATTCTACAAAGATGGCAAGGACTTAATTTCAATTTTCAAAAGTAAATCGATTAATTTGCAGCAATTTCCTTGACAAATAATCGAACCGTAAAACTGACGTCTCAACTAGACACTTTTAAAGCTAACCGAATTCAGTTTCGTTTGTCGGCGCATCAAAGCCACTTGGAAGACAGGAAACTTCCGAGACACGAGCCCGTAATCCTAAACTTCTTTACTCACATCAGACTTGTGCAACCCTTCACACAATTTGCATTTACTTCCTTTTATCGTTTTTGGTTTTTGTAGTCAACTAATAAATTTTCATTTTTTATCATACGTAAATATATATACTAGTAAAAAAGTCGTTGGCATGTTTACCAACCCTACTCATTCCGTCGCGGGCACATGTCCCGTCTACCCACCTAGTTACATTCCGGAGGAAATTTGAAATGCTTTAATTTTAATCTACATTTTCCCCCAACGATGTAAGATTTATTAATTTGTTGCTTTGTATATTTTTTATTACCTATAACTGCGCTGTAAAAATAAAATTGTGAATTAATTGAATGAAAGTGTGGTTCAATTTCACGTTATACTATTCACTACCCCTTTTTGTAAGAATTAATATATTTTTTTACAATTTTGCATATTTGGGGAGTTTAGTGCATATTTTGTGATTTTGAAATGCATATTTCAGGTCATATTTTTGCATATCGATCCGAACCCTAATTATAACAACTGACTGAACTATTCACAACGTTATCTGAACGTTAGCAAAATTCGAGATAAACGAGTAGGCCATACACAAGCCTTAATATTTGCAGAAAGTCCTTAGTTTAAAAAAAAAATTCATTAATTTTTTTATCCGTGTTCAAACACCAAGGTAGTAGATTGAAGATAAGTGTCATTAAAGATGCAATATTTATCAGTCAGCTAAAAATTGGGATGTTTAAAAACTGAGTCCTTGAAGCGTCAAACAAATACTTATGGAAGGTGGTAGCTTTGTCATTTGTGTACTTAACTGATTAATCCATTGTGATCTGAAATGTAGACTTGTAATATGAAAATCAGCTGAATGACCTTGCTTTTGACTTCATTCAGTGTAACCAATTTAATATCAATTTATTGTAAGCATATTTTATACTTTTAATATACCATTAAATAAATTCTGTTGTGGTCTTCATATGAGTCACGGAATTTACTGAACCCGTTTTATCTCTTATTGTAGGTTTTTGATTCTGCTTCATTGATTTTTTAGTGTTGACTAAGCTGTAAAACTTGAATTCAAGTCGAAAATCTCCCTAAATTGTTGTATTTCATAGGCATTGTCTTTCCATGTCAATCTAAAATGTGCATACTGCTATATGAAATACTAGGAGATTAAAAAAAAGTAACTACATAACTCCAGTTTAAACTTTTTATTTGTTTTGTTCTTCGGCTGAAAGCTTTCAAACGGAAACACAGAAAAAATCAATTTAGAATCTGCCGTCTCTTTATGGTGTTGCCATTCTAAGGAAAAAAATAATAATTAAGTTATATTAAATTCATTTAAAAATGTTCTAGATTGAATTTTAAAATTCAGTGCAACCCAAAAATTGCAAAATATTTGAACTACCTGTGCCAAATCCCATTACTATAAGTGCAATAGATTCGTCAGGACTTGAACGTTGTATGCCCTTGAAATGTAATTCCATGTATTCACTCTTTGCTTTAAATCTACAAATATTATGACAGCATTCTTGTAAAGTTTTCCATATATTCTGATTCTAAGGAATTTAATATGTTAAAGGTTCAAAAAGTGTTTAGATTTCAAATACCATTTTTAATGAAAAATAATTAAAATTTCTTTCACAGAACATTCCTGCTAAAAGTGAATTCATTGTTCGAGTTGACTTGGCAACAATGCAAAAGTAAGTGTAACTACCCAGTAATTGTAAATTAGTATTAATGGCAAAATTTTTGAATTAGTACTGGATTGGATAGATTCAGTGAATAAAATGTAATGCTGTTAAAGGCAAAAATGTAGTTAATTTACTTTTCAAGAAATTCAAGGTTTGATTTAATTTGCTGAAACTGACAATGGTAAGTACTTGGTAAGAATAAACTTCAAATCTTTTAGTTTCTTCAAACTGTTTTGCTTGTTTCAAATTGACCTTCTCTATGGATTGTTTTCAATTATTGTCTGAACTGCACTAGAATCTTTCCTGATGTGCTAGTCTTTTGCTTCATGACTAACCTCTATTATACAGTAGATATTATAATGTTTTATTATTATATTTCTAAATGCTTTTAAGACTGATAATTATTAGTTATATAATATGCAAGAGTTAGGGGATATGTCTGCTAGTCTAGTTTGAAAAGCTAAAATTGTTTACATCTTTAAAACCACTGATAATAGATTATTATTTTTGTTGCAATTATTATTGACTTTATTACTGCAGTATATCTAATGCAGATTAGCAATTATGAGAAACATGCTTAGATTAAATTTTGCATCTACATTACTTGCTTTCTTCTACGAGAATATTTTAAAATATGATTGCAATTGTTTTTTACTTGGTATTAAAATTGTATAGAAATGTATTTTGATGAATAAAAAGTGTTAAGAAAAAATGACTAACAAAGCACACAAAGAATAAACGTAAGACATGTAGGGGAGAATTCTATTTTTTCTCAATATATATTAAGATTTGTTTTGTGTATATTTCCATAATAAATTGTTATTTTAGTGCATGAACCAAGATAGTGATGGCTGATACAATAAATAAAATTTGATTTTACATGGCTGTTTTCTTTTATGTAGGAAATACTACAAATTCATATTAACTAGAAATTTTGAAGCTTTAAATGCAAAAGGAGGTGGTCACCAAGTGTCTCTGTTAAATATCATGATGGATTTGAAGAAATGTTGCAATCATCCTTATTTATTCCCTGCTGCTGCTCAAGTAATTTGTGCTTCTCTTTGGTTTTATTTTTATATTAATATTAGAATATTTTTTACATATGATGTAAAAGTTGAAATCTGAAAAAGTAAAACTGAATGTAAATGTGACTTTTCTTCTGTTTTTGTTGGTATTTAATTTTTATGCACTTTTCTTTCAGGAAGCCCCCAAACTTCCCAATGGAGCTTATGAAGGATCCAGCTTAGTAAAAGCTTGTGGGAAACTTTTACTTTTACAAAAAATGTTAAGGAAGCTGAATGAAGAAGGGCATAGAGTTCTTATTTTTTCTCAAGTAAGAAATTCTTTATCCTCACCAGAAACATTTTTATTAAAGTTTGTAAAGAGTTGGTTACATCAATTATATTTGCTTACAAAATAGTACTACAGTCAATATCACTCATTTGACTTTCACCCATTTTTGCTTGACCCCTGATGAATGTATGATCAATGGAAGCAGAATTCTCAGCTGAAAGCATTTGGATCCTTTGCTCTAGGACTTCCTAGACCCAATTTCTTGGCCAAAAACCGATTATTTGAATTTTTTTCAGAATGAGTTTAGTTATGCACCAATATTGAAAATAAACTATCTGAAAGTCAAGTTCTCATATCAACTTTTTTTCAGCACTTAATTTCTGTTTTATGGGAAGGGTTTGATATTTGTAAATACGGGATACACTCGCCAACCCACTGGGATTGTGTGCTTCCCAAACCAAGACTCCTTTCGCAGAGTCAATTTTCTGCAACGGCGAAGCTATCTTAATAATTCATATCCTGATTTGACTTTCCGGTCCATCAAACCGCCTGCTCACCCCAGCGATTGCTACACAATCCCATTTGGATTGCTTCGCAAACCAACACTCCAGTCGCAAGTGATTTCGCCTTTTTTTACTTTAACACTTAATGCACCCTAAACAAATAGATGCATCAGTAAAAAACCATCTCTGTGTTGTTCACTGTACAATTTTGAATAAACCTTGTTAATCTCGTAACATTCTGATCTTTACTTTATCGGCAAACCGTCTGAGAATTGACCGAAAAAACGAGCATGACATCACAGCAAGTTTCAAGGGCATCTGTTAAACCCGTTAGTCAAAAAATGTAATCTATATTTCCATGAACACAATTTCTACGCGATCTAAAAAATTTGAAATTTATCTGATAAACTTTTGATTGCATCGAATTTATTTATGAACCAATTTCAAAAATATTTGTACCGTAAAAAAAGAGTACATTCTAAGGTTTGCTGCGATGTTTTCAAATTTGGAAACTAATAGTCATAAGATATAGATATCACAAGTTTTACCAAAAAAATCCGAAAAGGTCCCAATTTTTCACAATTTTCAAAAAAATATTATCAGGAACTAAATTGAAATTTTTAAAAAACCTTGACTAGCTGCATCAATTTATGTTTAGAGGTACTCTAAAAAAATGTCACTACTGAAGACTCAAAATTTCTGTCTTTTGCTCACTCGTGTTTGAAATTTCGCCTTTTCAATTTGACACGTAATAAACCCTAAACTAAAAGCTGCATCGGGAAAAAATCTTCAAAATTGTCCAGGGAACACAATAAAGAACAAACCAATTTAATTTCATAATTTTCTGACCTGTGCTTTCTCGGTAAACCTTCTTGAATCGAGTGAAAAACCCCAGTTTTCAATATGACTGTGGCTATAACTTTTTTTAATATAAAGAGAAAACTAAGGACTATCAGAAGAAGTTTTCCAGACCAGATGTCTGTTGCTTTCTGAAAAATCAACAGGCCACTAAGGAGTGAAGCCTTGCTATTATGCCACAAAAATCGAAATGAGTCATCTTTAATGGTTAAAGAAGTTGACAAAAGTCTATTGTGATCAGCTAAAATTTCATTAGGAAAATAGAAAAACCTCCCATCTTGTAATTTCAAGTATAATTTTACTGAAATAAATAAATTGCCATGAGAGAGAGACAAACTAAGTCTACTTTCTGAAGTAGTCAATATTCTTCTAGAACCAAAACCCAGAAACTTCGTAATAAGAGAACGAAGATGACGTTTCTTTAGAAGACATAATGCCTGTTAATTTAAGAGAATTTGAAATTTAATATAGCTTTGTTATGCATAAATATTTAGTTCTAACACACATGGTAGAAAAGGGGATGTCAAAAATAAATGTGATCATTGAAATTAACACCTTGTAGAGTAGTTCCGAGAAGACAATTTTTGAATGGGTGAAAAGGTCATTAGGAGGAGGACTGACCATGTGTAAAAGCATGAAGGGCAAACACAATGAATGATTCCCCTCCACTAACTAATCACTATTATTGAGTTTAAAAAAATATAAATTTAGAACCAGAATCTGTGCTATTAAGATGACAATTTACCAAAGCACTTTTTATGTTGTATCGCATTATTTAAAAAACAGGTTTTTCCCAAACAACATGACTTCGCTGCCTTCTTGGTGGAGAAGTACTATACTTACCTTGCTTCTAACCCTAATCAATATGCCAAAAAATACCAGTGTAAAGGCGCACACATCTAATAATAGGTGAACTACATCTAATGAACTTTCATTTAGTTCCCAATGTGATCGATCAATTGGATCTGAATTGACAAAGTGCTTGTTCTGAATTGTGCTCGAATCATACCATAACAGTTAACACCCCTGTATTTCTCATTGTATAGTAATTTTTAATAAATAAGAATGTTTCTTTTACAGATGACAAAAATGTTAGATATATTGGAAGATTTCCTTGAAGCAGAATATTACAAATATGAAAGAATAGATGGTGGTATTACAGGCAGTCAAAGACAAGAAGCAATTGATCGTTTCAATGGTTTGTTGCATTTGTGTTGAAATTATCATCAAGAATTATTTCAGAATATTGTAATGCTAAAAACTAAGTAAAAGTCAAATTAAGATGTTTGATTAATTCATTATGTAGTTATTATTAATCCCCACAGACATTTGTTTGCTCAATACTCGAGCTGTCCAAATTTAGTTCAACTGGTGTTAAATTAAGCTATCAAGAGTTCTAAATTGATCTTAGTAGTGAATTCCCTTGTTGTTTTTTTGCAGCTCCTGGTGCTCCTCAGTTTGCTTTCTTGCTCTCAACCAGAGCTGGTGGTTTAGGTATCAATTTAGCAACAGCTGACACAGTAATAATTTATGACTCTGATTGGAATCCCCATAATGATATTCAAGTGAGTAGTGCTTAAATACAGGTCTAATTTGAAATCTTGATAAATTTGTTTCACAAATATATGATTGATTTTTCATTCCTATTTCAGGCATTCAGTCGTGCTCACAGAATTGGTCAGTCTAATAAAGTGATGATATATAGATTTGTTACAAGAGCATCTGTTGAAGAAAGGATTACACAGGTTTGCTGAATTTTTACACAATCAAGAATGTTATCTTATTATCTGTTTATCACAAACTTAAAAATCACAAGTGTCTGAAGACATTCTCACCAACACTTATGTTTTCCTTCTATTATTAGGTTGCTAAGAAAAAGATGATGCTGACACATTTGGTGGTGAGACCAGGTCTAGGAAGTAGATCAAATACCATGTCCAAGCAAGAACTGGATGATATTTTGAGATTTGGTACTGAAGATCTTTTTAAAGATGATGAAGGCAAAGGTATATGATCAATGATATGATAATTTATGATTTGAATTGCCAAATTATATTTGCAACAGGAAACTGAAAAATGTACTAAACAAAACCCATTAAACAAACTTATCACTACCATTATGGTTTCAATGAACAATTGCCAGGTTTCCATGTATGTGTTATGAACTACTTTTGTCTCAGTGGGACCCACTGTGTTAGCAATTTGCGAGGTGTAGTCGACGCAGGTTCGTTTGTCGTGCTTGTTGCAGTGTAGCAAAATATGGCCCTTATATTATAATACCCCAACCAACCATGCATGTTGTAAGATTGCCAATCAGAAAAGTTTGGTCTTTCAAAGAATATTTCATTTCAATAACTTCTTGTTACTCATAAAATAGTCTTGAATTCACTTTATTTTAGTGAATTCTGTCTGTCAATTACTATATAGGATGTCTGGTTTCTACTGCTAAAAGCTGACTTAAAAAACCTTATTTGTGACAGTGAAAATGTATTGCTGAGTTTATATTCAGTTTCTTTTATTTGTTAATTTGAATAGAAGGATCCAGAATTGGAAGAATAAATTACTTTTACTAATGTGATGTCATAACTATAGTTGAAGACGGTTATTGTTCCATTTATGTTCAAAAGGATTTTCCCTAAAAGTAAAAACTTGTATCAAATTGTTTTCTTCTACAGAAAATTTAAATGTCATGGCTTAGCTAATGATTTTTTTTTGTGCTGTATGTTGCTAGTTGCATTGAAATATTTAGGATTGGAATGAATTGTAATTGGATTAAGAGGAACATTTATATTTTGAATAAGTACAAATCAATTCAATAAGTATTATGAGTTGGGTCTAGTTCTGAAGCTTCATGTATACAGGTACTTGTATATACAGTTATTTTGTGCAGCTCACTTCATACAGAGTTATGTTACAATTAATGTAATGTGACTTATTTCGTGATACATTGATAGGAAGGCCAAATAGTGATCTTGCAAATTTCAATCGTAAATAATTTTCTCTTACATAGATCGCTAGAATGGGTGTAGTAGTTTCAAGAAATTTGTGCAAGACAGGCAACTTAATACATGTTTAAAAAAATATGCTCGTTTTATGTAATGTGCTGAATTAATTTTAAATTTCTTTTGTAGAGGACACAATTCATTATGACACAAAGGCAATCGACGAACTACTTGATCGAACACAAGAAGGCATTGAGCAAAAAGAATTATGGGCAAATGATTATCTTAGCTCATTCAAGGTAGCTGCATACGTGACGAAAGAAGTAGAAGAAGTAAGTCGTATACTATATATTCTAATGAATTTATATAATTTTATTGGGCGAGTGACTAAAATTTAAATCAAATTTAGGAGCCGGAAACTGAAATTTTGAAACAAGAAGTGGAATCTGCTGACCCTGCTTATTGGGAAAAACTTTTGCGACATCATTATGAACAACAACAAGAGGATATGGCCCGGACGTTGGGCAAAGGAAAAAGAGTTCGTAAGCAAGTCAATTACAACGATGCAATGGGACCACAAGATGATTCAACATGGCAAGACAATCTGTCTGACTACAATTCTGACTTCTCTGTTCCATCTGGTAATTCCTAATCATAAAATTCAAGTTTGAGATGTTTGTATAGAAAGGGGTATTTTGTTGTTTAAAGTAACTTGGTTCATCTAAACACTATTTCCGTTTCTTTTCAGATGACAATGAAGATGACGATGACTTTGAAGAGAAAAACGAAGGTACTTGACAACTTGTTTTGTTTCTGCAATGCAATACTATTTAAATGCCATGATATTAAATTTAAGTATTTTAAAATTAGATTATTAAGCATTAAAAAAGCATTATAAGCATTTCGATTTAAGTGTTTGAATTTATTTTTTCAATTCTTATTTTAAATACTTTTTGTAGAAAAAGGTGTTCGAGGACGAAAGGGTAGATTGGGTCAAAATGAGAGAGATAAGCCATTGCCACCTCTATTGGCACGAGTTGGTGGAAACATTGAAGTAAGTGGTTTTTCTTCAGCTAGGTGATGAATAATTGATTAATCATAATTGTGAAAAGTGCAAAATCTTCTAACATAATATTCCGATTTTTAGCAATCGATATTTGTCTCCTTATTTTAAAGATTTGTCTTACAATTTGAAAATTATTTTTGCTACAGGTGCTGGGATTCAATGCCAGACAGAGGAAAGCTTTCTTAAATGCAATTATGCGCTATGGCATGCCTCCTCAAGATGCATTTAATTCACAATGGTGAGGCCTTTCCTCCTTTTTTTATTAGTGGTATATTTTTTAGTATATTTATAATTTAAAGCAAACATCTTTCTTCATCATCTTTATTTGGACAATGGAATGTCAAGAGTCACCAAAAGTCTATGACATAATATTCATAGGTTAGCTAAAAGACTGGTTCTGGGACTCAAACCTATCCCTCGTAAAAGTTTCTTCAACTATGCACTCGCAGGTTGATCTATTGCAATCTATGTAAAATGTAGCCTTAAAATAAAAAGTAAAAACTTTTCTTGAAGAGTGGTAAATCTGAAAAATGTTCCATTTAATCTGGTTAACAGATTGGTTTTATAGCATAAAATTCAAATGATTTGTCTAGGATCCTTACCTCAAGATAAGAAATCATGGTAGCTATTGGCCTTCTAACTGGCCACTGTACTCTAAATGAGCACCTCAACCTTGTGGGTGTTTTCGATGACCCATTGTGTAGAGGCTGTCGGATGGCAGAGGAGAGTCCTACAAACGTTTGGTGTGATAGTGATTATTAAATACTCTGCCCCTAAATGATTCGAGTATCTGGGATACCATTGTATCGAACCCTGTGAATGGTCAAACATTCCAATCGGGTACATGCTGAAATTTATTTCGGCAATCGGTCTTTAATAGATTAGTAAGGGGTTTCAGTACAATAGACTACTGGTCGCAGTGCTGGCACTCTTTAGAGTCACCCCCACAATAAGTCATGTCATACCTCAAAATGTCTGTTCATTTTTGTTAAAAAAATATTTTTGTATATGTTATAGGTTGGTGCGTGATCTGAGAGGCAAGTCTGAAAAAAATTTCAAGGCCTACGTTTCTCTGTTTATGCGTCACCTTTGTGAACCTGGTGCTGATAATTCTGAGACATTTGCCGATGGCGTGCCCAGAGAAGGACTTTCTCGTCAACATGTGTTAACAAGGATTGGAGTTATGTCCTTGATACGAAAAAAAGTATTTCCATATTTCTTTAATTTTGTAATACCTGTCAAATTCCTTATAATATATATACTGAAATCATTTTCTCATTTCACCTATTAATGCAGTTATCTTCTCTTATGTCCTCATTTAATTTATGAAATTAAAATTGAGGTTTTTTAAATGTTAAAATGGGATTAGGTCTAAATGTTTTTTTTTTTTTCAAAATGGTCTAATTTTAATCTTTGTTGTAATACTCTTAAGGTCTTACATGCAAATGACCTCTCAAGTCATTTTCTATTTTTGATTTGTTTACATTTTTTGTGTTTTTACGTCTTTTAGGTTCAAGAGTTCGAGCATATCAATGGCCTTTACAGCATACCACCAGGGGAGCTTGCGAACAAAATACCACCTGAAAATCAACCAGCTGCTTCTGCTCCCACGAGTGGCAGTGGTAGCGGCAGTGGCAATACTCCAAGTGACAGCAAGGAATCAACACCAGCTCCAACCCCTGCTTCAACACCAGCCCCATCTTCTGTAACAGAAGAAATAAAAGTGGAGGATGTGACTGAGAGCAAAGAGAAAGAAAAGGAAAAAGCAGAGGTTTCGGAGGTACTTGGCTTATTGCCTGTTTGTGCTCTTTCTATATTGTCTCATTTTACATTTACTTGGCTATTTTTGTTGGGCTGCACTTTCTTTTTTAAATGTGTTTTAACTAAATATATTTTATTTACTGAACTTTTTGACTAAAAAAATTCAGTTTGGACATTTCTTCAGGAATTATTGTTTTTAGAATTAACTTAATATTGTTTATTCTTATTAATCTTTTAGTAATAGAATCAAAAGATCTAGTTGAATTTTTAAAAATTGTTTGCTTTTGTGTTTCTTTGGCAATTGAGTGAACTTACCTACATTAAAATTAGATCTTTTCCTCTGTGAATATCTTAATCAATTTTTTGAATATAACTGATTGAAATAAGGAATTTTAAGTGTTTACGAAAAAGACTGTGATGAATAATGAAAGTTATTTAATTTAAAATTTTATGTTGGTCAGGTTTAGTAATCAGTTTTCTGAAGACTAGATTTAGGCTGTAAAAAGTTTTTGTACTGTGGAATAAATGTTTCATATGACACTTCAGAAAAGCCAAATTTAGGTGGCTCCTTTTTTTCATACTGTTGTGTAAAATTGTTTCATTTTGTCTGAATTCACAATAATATCTATGTAGGAACCACCAAAGGAAACTACAGAAACACCAAAGGAAAAGGAACAAGAGAAGGATAAGAGTGAGGAAGTGGTGGAAGAAAAGAAACCTGAAGAAAAAAGTGAAGATAAGGATGAAATAATGGAGATTGATTCACCTGCTCCAGTTAAAAAAGGTATTTTTCATCTTGGAAATTTTTTTATCGTGGTGATAACAGAACGTGAAAATCAGGGAATTCTCAAAAAACTTTTTAATTCTGGAAAATTTCCAGATTTTACAAAAAATTGGGGAAATTTTGGTAATTTAAATGGCCACCATTATCGTTTGTCCTATTTAGAGATGTGCCATTACGAGTGCTTTTGAGAATCGAATAAATTGTATTCGCTGAAATTGTAATTAGAATAAAGAACCCTGGCATCCAAATTTTTGAACACCCCGAAAACCGCTGCTGCTGTGTTTTTTTCGCGGCTGCAGCGTCTTGTTGCCGTGGGGATACAACTTGTGGTATACAGTTGAAATTTGTGTAACTGATGATGTTTTTTGTGTATTAAATTAATATTTTTTACTTGCAATTACATTTTTATAGAATTTTTTATGTAGATTTGATTTTGATTTATAGTAGGTAGTGTAGGGTCAGGTGTAATAAGTTCATAATCAAAATCTTTTGTATTTTTCTCTCAAGTCTTCAATTGCTATTGTAAGAGTTCCATTCAGGTTTCCAACCCTTACAATAACAATTAAAATATCAGTAGAGAAAAAATACAAAATATTTGTGGAGAATGATCCTTTTACACCCTCTGACCATAAATATTTAAAAATAGTGTCATGTGGATACTGTATATCGATACCAATCACGAATCCCAACGTTTCTTAAAGGAATAGTAAAATCAGAGAAATTTTTGTGAGACAATTGGGGAAATACCAGGGAACTTTTTCAAGGATTTTGTTGCCACCCTGTTTATGGTATGTTCTACAAACATGTTTGTATCATCAATCTTACATTATCCATTTTGCAGAAGAAAAATCTGAAGTGTTTGAAGATGAAGATAAAGATGCTGATAAAGAAAACAAGGATAAATCACATGAGAACAAAGAAAAGGGCAATGGTATGTTGGTTTCAAAACAAAATTGAACTTTCCAGTTTCTTAGACTTTGGCTTAATTTATGAGATTGAAAATGTGGCTCTTATTAATATTAAGCTTTAATAACGGCATTTTATTAATATTGTGGATTTTGCTTTTTAAAATTTTTTTACAGTTATGTCACTTTTCTTTATTTACAAACTCAGAATTATGAACATTTTTGTGAAAGTTAATATGGATATTCAGATTTCATAAAACTTCGAGGCATATTTTGTTACCCTAAAATTGTTTTTAATTTATTAGAAAAATCTGCATGTTTTTAATAGAATCCATATCACAATTTGATGCATTTCAAATTAATTGTTTGTTGGCATTGCTGGAAAAATGCTTTTGAAATTATAAAATTTTATATCTGAATCTATTGGAAAACCAATCTTTTGCATTTTTACAGCTGATAACAAGGCTGAAGTTATTGAAATAAAAGATGAAGACAAACCTTCCAAAGATGGTGACTCTAAAGAAGAAACAGACTCTAAAGGGAAACGGAAGTTCATGTTCAATATTGCAGATGGAGGATTTACTGAGCTTCATACTTTATGGCAAAATGAAGAAAGAGCGGCAGTTCCTGGCCGAGAATATGAAATATGGCACAGGCGCCATGATTATTGGCTTTTGGCTGGAATTGTCAAGTATCCTTTTTATAAATGTGAAGAACTCTTAAACTGTTTAAATAATAACTGTTCCCGTCTTTTCTTACCAGGCAACTACTAAATGAGAATCCAACCTGTTCTGCTTAATTACACACGGAACGACTGACTATAAGTTTTATTTTTTTCCACTCTGAAGACCGTGCTTCATGGTCCACTGAACTTTAAGGTGCAATTCTATCTGATAAGCCCTCGTATTTCAAAAAATTTCTTTAGAGAAAAATCAAACTGGAGTCCACTAAAGAAACTGCAAGTCCAATGCCCATACTTTTTAATATTCTAGGCTTGAAATTCCATGGTGTTGAGAGCTGTTTTAACTGGGTTCTACTATCTTGTAATGTTCCTCTTTTATCGTCAACCTATCTAAATTTACAATATGTACAAATTGAGAAATGAAGATGAATGTTTACCATTATAACTTACTATTTACAGAAGAGAAAGATCGTATATAATATTTTTTAAGCAAACACAAAAACTGGAATAACTAGCTGTAGGAATTTGTAATTTTCCTAAGACATTAATTTGAAATTAGAATGTGTATTTGTCTTATCCTTTTAAGATTTTCCTAAAAAGTCCAAAAATAAATATGTGACATTGCTTAGAAATTAATTTGTCACAAAAAAAATTTCTAATTTCCTTAATGGCTTCAAAGACATGGCTACGGAAGATGGCAGGATATTCAGAATGATTTTGCTTTCAGTATTATAAATGAACCATTCAAAATGGATGTTGGCAAAGGAAACTTCTTAGAAATAAAAAACAAGTTCCTCGCTAGGCGATTCAAAGTAAGTCTGCGCCATTTTTGTTTATAAATTACAGGCTTTTTGTATAACCCACTAACTCTCCCCATATGTTTTATTCATGGTATTTTCAAGTTCTAAAACGTTTTGTTCTTGCAGCTGTTAGAGCAAGCTTTAGTCATTGAAGAACAATTACGAAGAGCAGCTTACTTAAATCTCACTCAAGATCCAAATCATCCAGCCATGGCTCTTAATGCCAGGTAATTGTGATAATTTTTACTTATTTGTTGTATGCTTGGATATGATTTTGACAGATATGAATGCAGGAGTAGGGTTTGTTTAATTTATTACGGAGTGTTAACAGAGCATGGAAATCAGAAAAATTATTTAATTCTGTAAAATTTCCAAATTTCACAAAAAATCAGGGAAATTTTGTTATTTTAAACAGCAGCTATTATCGTTTGTCCTATTAAGAGATTCGCGATTACAAGTACGTTTGAGAATCGACCAAATTGTATGCACCGAAATTGTAATTCGAACAAAGAACACTGCCATCGTAATTTTTGAACACTGCGAAAACAGACACTGCCGTTTTTTCACGGATGCAGCATCTCGTGGCCATGGGGCTGCCGGGTTTTTTTTTGCATTAAATTAATATTTTTTGCTTTTAATTACATTTTTCTAGAATTTTTTATGTAAATTTGATTTTGATGTTGTATAGTATCATAATGTGGGGTCACGTAATAAATTTATAGTCAAAATATTTTGTATTTTTTGTCTAGAGTCTTTTCAATTGCTATTGTAAGAGTTCCATTAAGGGTTCCAACTCGCAGTTAACATATCTGAAGAGAAAAGATGCAAAATATTTGTGAAGAATTATCCTTTCACCCCATCTGACCCTAAATATTTTAAAATGTGAGGATACTGTATCGATACCAATCATGGATCACAACATTTATTAAGGGAATTGTAAAAATCAAGGAAATTTTTGTGACACTATTAGGGGGACTATAGGAAATATCGGAACTTTTTTCAAGGATTTTGTTGCTACCCTGTGTGTTATCACTTTTCCTAAATTGCGAAGTGAACTAATAACCCCCAAACCAACCAATCTAAATTGCAGGACACCAAATGCATATTTAAACAGATTTGTATTTTTTAAAATTCAATTTGAATGTTTAAATTTTTTTTAAATACTTGCTTAAATAAAGCTAAAAGTTTAAACAACAGAAGTATTTATTTTTCATTATTGTATGGGTGGCACACAGAAATCCACATTATTTTCATTTTTGTGAAAGGAAACGAACAGATGAGGAAAATATAAAATTGACCATTATATGAGTTAATGGACATTTTATTTACTTGTGTTTAATTTGAACTATGGGGTTATAAAATACTTGAAAAAGCTTCTCATTGGAATTCTTCAGCAATATGATAACAGAAGGTAAGGAGAAATCTCGAAGGTAAAAATCATCATAGAAAAGGAAATGTAAGCAAGCACTAAAAAGTAGGCAGAATACATAAATAATACTAATTTCCTTTCAACAAGCAAAAGCTATGCAATTGAAATGGACTTTCTGGTGCTAATTGTGGTCACATACTTTCTATGTGTAACTTCTTATTGTAAATAATTAACACCAATAATAGACCTAAAATGCTGTTTAAGTTTTTGATAAATTTAATTTCACTAAAGGAATGTTTATCGGTGCTTATGTTATTAATTTTAAATACGATATGAAATGTGTGAAACGACATCAATTGATATAAGCAATAAAAAACGTGCAGAAAGGCATTTTTATTGTATTAAACAATTTGATTTTTAACTTATTTATTAAATCAGAGACTAGTGTCATTTTGTATTGTGCTGTTATATTTTTATATTGGTATATCTTCTATTGTGTTGCTGATAAATCCAAATTGTGCAATTACATTTGTATGGTTTCTGATCACCTTGCTAATAATTGCAGATTTGCTGAACTAGAATGTTTGGCTGAATCTCATCAACATTTATCTAAAGAGTCATTAGCTGGTAATAAGCCTGCAAATGCGGTTCTTCATAAAGGTAACTCACATTTGTAATTTCATCTCTTCTATACAACAATCTAGTTTTCTTTTGTTGATGCTTATTCCCACCTTGATTACATCTAAACATTAAACCATATCTTTTTCAATTCCTTCCTTACCTTAAGTTGGTCAATGATTTTGTATTATGATTAAAGAGCGCTAAATAGCATTCATGAAAACACATAATATAGTTGAGATTTTTTATTTGCTGTTGAAAAATAGATACCAGATATTTGGTTTACTTGCGTATTAAAGGAATAAATCTTAGTTTGTGAACTAAGTTATACAAATTATGCAATGGAAGACATGGTTAATGCAGGATTCATTCACCACTAGAATGGAAATTTTAAAAGCTCTTTTGTGCTTCTTAAAAAGCATAAATTGCTTCACTGAGTAAGATATCTTGAGTGCGAATATCGTGCTTGTTTGAACATGGATAATTGAAATTAATTTTACTTGTTTTGTAACTCAATTTGGAATTTTATTCCTGTTTAGTTAAAGTCTGTATGGATCTTCTGTATCATTAAACTCTCTGAAAACAACCCCCTAAAAATTAAGAATTTTGTTGATCCATTGAAATGATTATAAAATTAAATTGGACATATGTAGCCCTGTATAAGACCATAGTGATCCTTGTTTTCCAATGTAATGTAGAACGTAAAACATTAAGATCTGTGTTCAGTTTCTGAATGACGTTTCAAAGAACCAAACCCAAGACAACTACCTATTTTTTTACACAAAACAGTCAATACACACAATTAGGCCCAGTGCACGTATCTAATTTTTCATTGTGCGGTGCCTCAATGCAAATGCGGTCTGAGATACATTACATCCATTGGAATAGTGCACATATGCCTCCAGCGACGCATGTCCAGCTTGTGTACAATTTGTACCGCAGTTCCCACAATCAGACCCAGTAACAATTGCCACACACTTCTCCGATCTCAAGTACTTTGTTTTCATAAATAAATGGAATGTAAATTATAATTAATAAATGGTTGTATCCAGTAACGTCTATTGTTTCAAAGTGTACTTTTTTACATTAAGTAAATAAAATAAAAAGGTTTTCTTCGATGGAATATTTGTCGCAAATGGCTCGAAATGAGTACTCTTGTGTCATTCCACGGTTGTGCATAGTGTTGTAAATGTGTGCATAGTTGAGCTTCAGTGTTGCACGTTGAAAAATCGGATGTGTGCACCGGGTCTTAATGGCTGTGAACCAGCAACTGACCTGTCTGGGGCCATGAGACCCAATGAGTGATGCCCATTACTCAAGTTTGCTGCCATTAAGCTCATTATTAAACCTATTTGTTCTGTTAGAATCGGGGTGAATTTTTTTGAGTCCGAGAATTATATATTGCATGTTTTCCGAGGACCTCTTGTTCTATATCATCACCTTCTATAATTGCTCAATTAATGTCTTTTCAGTGCTCAACCAGTTGGAGGAGTTGCTTAGTGACATGAAATCGGATGTGAGCCGCCTTCCTGCCACTCTCGCCCGCATTCCTCCCGTCGCTCAAAGACTCCAGATGTCCGAGAGGGGAATCCTGTCCAGGCTAACAGGCCAGCCCCAGCCGAACATGAATGCGGTGGTCCAGGGAGCCAACCCCCAGGGGCAGACGCCAGCCTTTGCCAGCACACCCCAGCAACAACAGTCAGGTTTGTCCAAGTAACTGCAAAAACGACGGACACTCGGCATTCCGCATCCACACGAGCAACAGATGGTTACTTTTTTTTCTGTTCTTCTGTTGCTCCTGTGAGACCAAAGAGTTAGGTGATGAGGGAAATTTTTAAAAAGCAGGCAGTGACACTTTCTTCAGGAAATAGGGCATGATTATATCCCAGTAAGGAAACTTAAAACCTGCCCTGCACTCCTTTTTGAATGAAGTAACCCTTATTACCTTGTGATATTGGACTGGCTTGTTCTGTTTTGTACATAAATACCAATTAACTTTTATGTCATGTTCAGAAGCTTTGTTGTGGTGTGTAGAAGTGAAAGGAAGAATACTAACATTGTGTTCTTATTTATTAGCAATTTTGTGTAAGATCTTTGCCTGTGTTGACTCTGATCCATTTTTTGTATTATTTGGAATGTGTTATTAAAATATGGCTTTGAGCTTTTCATTCCCGTTTCTTTATAATCAACCCTTTAATTGTGAATTCCTCATTGTTTTTAGCATCGTATACCTTTACTTACCATCGCATGTTTTTGACAAATAGTAGTATGTTGTAAGATATTTTGCCTGTGTCAAAAGATTGATCTATTTCCTGTATCATTTGGAATGTTTTTTTGTGAAAGTCTTCTGATTTTCACAGCAGTTTCTCAGACCTTTTATTTGTGAATTGATTGTAATTTTGCCTCATGGCATCAAAAACTTGCATGTTTTGACAGAAATTGATGGCTTGCTGTAAAACTGCTTGCTACTGATATCTTATGTACTTATGAGAGTTCCTGTTGTGTTTTAAGAAGCATGTCATATGCATGGAGCTTGTTTTTAATTCTAAATTCATCAGACATCTGGATGGAAAGTTTTGAGGAAAATGCTGAGTGTATTTGTGTTTTTTAAAATTGTATTAAACAGTAAACCAAAGGTGCTCTTCCAGACATTTTACAATCAAAACATTTTTATATGATCTGCATCATTCATTAAATTTTCTTTTTATCTTGCAATTTTTTTTTTCATTGCAAAATAGAGCAACAATTATTGGAACACAAGGTTGGACTAACAATTGAAACAATCCTATATTGGGCGAAAAATAATACAAGTTAATATTGTTAATAGTTTTATGCAATTTCAATATCATAAGAAACAATTTGCTACTGGATTATTTTATGTTTGGAAGGAAACCAAATCTGGTGAGGAATTCCTTTTCTTTCAAGAAATTCAATTGAATGGTAACCAAATAGATTAAAATTGAGGTGATTAAGGAAAAGATCGTATTTAAGAATAGAATATTTAAACATATATGTACTATATAAAACTTGTATTTAGATTCAACTACAGTATTTGCTTATCAAGGATATTATCTCAAACTGGGTTAATGGCAAATATTTATTGTCTTAAAAGTAATCTTTATTTAAAAGCAATACTTTTAGGGTGCTTTAAATTCTAATCTCCAAGTAAAGCAATTGACTATCAAGCTTTTTAGTCCTAATTTTTTGCAGTACAGAATTATTAAGTCGCTCTTTCAATTGTATTTTGAAGCTTGTTCTGAGTGATTTTTATAATTGTCATTTGTATATAAATTTTGGTGTATTTATGTGACAGTTTGAGCATCTTATTAAGATTACAGTTTTATCAATGGATTTATACATTTATATGCCAAATAATTTGAAATTGCATCGGTTCATGAAAATTCTTGAATTATAAATTCAAAACTCTTATGTCTGTGTTTTACATGCGTATAGTAATTCAGTTAAACTCTGAATTGGACAACTAAGGGCTGTCCAGTGTTCAGTTCATACCATCCAAAAGGGGTTGGTATTAGTAATTCTTAGTTACATATCAAGCTGATAAATTCTTTTTTAAAAGTATCACAGTCAGGTTATAGGAATTGCAGTAGCCCAGTTGGTCAAGTCATCGATTATCAACCAGAGGGTTGCTATTTCTAAACTTTTTTCAATGACAGACTCGTGTATGTAGGAGCTGGTGCTCATTAAATTGGCCTCAAATGTCCTCGTATGGTTTGGAGAGTGGAGTGCTGGTCCAAAATTACGGTGTACTCTGATCTTCCTTTCAGATCTCCTGGAACGCCGTCAATATGGATTAAATTTTAAAAAATAATGGTGACTGAAAAATTCAACATTCTAGGTCAAGAAAAAAACAATTTATTTGAGAAAATTATAATGACATTTGGCATAACTGAACAAAATGAACTTTATCTAAAAGCATAGGCTTGAAAATTCTTTCATTTTCTTGTTTTCAGAAATACTTTTAAAAAAAACTGCTTATGTCTCAGATACGTGTCTTAGTAATCTACACCATTTTTACCCTTAAGACTATGGCCGGTACAGCAGTTGTACCTTGATTGCACCAAGAAAAAATTTAGACTATGGCCATTACAACAGTTTTAACTTGAAAGTTATAAGAATCGTGCTAGTTATATCTATTAGCTGTAATTCAAAATGTTAAAGTGGAAACAAGACGCAAGTTATTGATACAGGGATTCTAAAAACAAAGCACACAAGTAAGAGATTTATAAGAATGTAATCAATCATGTTTTTCTCACTTTTTTACATCTTTACAACAATTTTTAAAGAACAGGGAGTTAAACCTGGACCTAATGGATGAAACAACGCAAAATTATGGACACGTTCAGAGTAAATACCACACAGAAGAATTAGATTTCCAAGTAAAATATATTGCATTGTATTAAGGTTTTTTTCCTTTTTAAAAAAATGTTTCCAATTTGTATATCTGCTATTTTACTATTGCAAACACAAAATTCGCGCTGTGGCAAAAAATGCAAGTAATCCGGAATGGCCAATGTCTGGAATATTCCGAATTTGGGATTTAGCTCAAATTTTCACTAATATTAATACAGTACTTTCTTTTAATGGTTGACATTTTGTTAGTTTAATGAATGAATGTTGGGAAATTGACGCGTTTCATCTGTGCATTTAATTGTATGGTCTTAAAAGTTAACTATCATGGAAGTTTAGCAAAATCTTGTTAAAGAGATTTTTTTGGTCAAATCTGGCTTCTAAGAATTCCAAAGCATGATAATTGTTTTCAGTTAACACTCTAAACCAGATATCACCGAAGTTTCTAGGCCTTCAACTAAGGCGCATAAATAAATTTTCCTATTTTTGACAAAATAGGATTCTTATCAATTGCACTTTCGAAAGCAAACTTTTCTAACTGACTGATTTCTAAGTAAAACAGTTTTAGTGTCAAAAGTAGATTAAATTATGTTAATTAGCCTTTTAGTTGGATCTCAACGACATCTGTACTTATTTTAGTCAGATTTATTTTTCTTTCAACGATGTAAAACAGAACTTGCCCCTCTTTAGAGGTAAAAACAAATCTAAACTTTTAATTCCAATAAAAATTTTGAATGTGATTCCCAGCTGATGTACCATGATGCAAAATCTAAAGGCTGAACCAATTAATGTGTTTAATTGTTCCAGTGACTTTCAGTTTCGTTTCAACAGTCCATCCATTGATTTTACTTACCAGACGATCATAAAGAAAGATTCAGGTCACTAAATACTCAAAACGGCTCCATTTCTAGAAGTGTAACGCAAAACAATAAATTATCAGAAGTGATCTTGATTTATCAAATTAACTAATATGACTTAAATTATCCAAAAATGAAATTGCTGTTGTTTAAGAAACATTTAAATTGCATTGGTTTCAAAGACTGATTCAAAATTAGTTTCATCATTTAAATGAGAACGTTATTTTAACAAATGGGGGGGGGGACTAGAAATGCTCTAAATATTTATAAATGTTGAGTAATTTTTTGCTCCAGCTTGCTTTTAGATTCGTTGTCAATTTTTTGCATCAATTTAAAATTTATAATCACTTATGAATTGATTTGTCGGCCATGTCTATTTTCAAAATCTCTTGTGTTGACCCCCAATACATGCAGAATTAGAATTTGCCCTAGTCTAAATTGTGTTCCAGAGTAAATTTTTAGGTTAGCTGCCACTTTTCAACGCTTCTATCCCTTAACTCTTTGTATCGTAAATTAATTTAGCTAAAACTTTTTTAATATTTTTTTTTTGTGTTATATGGTAGCTTTTGATACCTTTAAAAATCTGCATACATAAAAAATTTAGTTCATAGGCTCATTTTTATTTACTCTACTGTAAATGGTACATGAAAGCAATTCTTTTTTTCATTGCAGCACAAAAATACATTACAAAAAGTACATTTTAAATTTCTCTTATGGAAAACATTTCGCATTTTCCTCTATGTTGAACAAACGTAGGCCAGTGAGCTCCTTGGTTTTGTTTCCTAATGTCTCTAGGCACAGAAAAGTTGCCCTTCTCTGGTGGAGAAGTGAAGGACGACTCCTTTTTTGCAGGGCCGTTTCTCTGACCTCCATCGCTACATTTCTTGGAAACCCCAGTAATGAAGTATCATGGTGGGCTTACTAAATTACAAAGGCATTTCCACCATTGCAAAAAAACAATCTGCCACTTTTTTTTGGACTTTCTGTCGTATGTTGATCGGAGCCTATCTGCTTTGCCCAGCCCTCCCATTAAAAAAATTGTAATCTTAACTATCGCAGAGGTGCAACATCTTTTCGTGTCAACTTTTAGTGGTAGTTTCACCGTCATGTTAGTTCGACAAGAGATAAGCAGCAATACGCATTTGAATTAATTGGTACTTTTCATTACCGTCAGGATATAAATGATTAAATTCTCGTCATCTGACCGTGGTGCAAAATTATGTGGTGTCCTCGGGGATTGATCCTGGGTCATCGTCAATAGCCCGTTGTGTTGCTCTTGTATGACGTTAATTAAAAAAATTTCCTTCAATTGAATTGGTGATTAATTTGTTGAGGTGGAATGGTAATTGGATTTACGTTGCACTGGAGCAAAACAGTGTGTTTTCGGTGACTGTCCGGGATCAACCCCCAAGAGAAAGATCCCGTACCGTCGTGTTAATCTAGTGACAAAGAACACATTCCGATTAGTGCTTGTCATCTGACCGCGGTTCAAATTTACGTCCTCGAATCTTTCCCACAGGGGATTGATCTCTGATCGTCGTCAATAGCCCGTTGTGTTGCTCTAGTATGATGTTAATTAAATTACCTACCTACCGATTAGTGCTTTATTTAGTCAAACACAGGACGCCTCGTAATATTGAACAACGGTTAGATGATCGTTGCACCCCACTTATCAAACTTCGACGCCAATAGGAAGATATTTGAGACCACGCCAAATTTAACGTCCATTAACTCATGACGGTCTGGTTGGATCCAGTTCCGATCTGCAACCCACCGGTTGCGTCTACTCTACCTACCTTGACCGCTTTCATAAGACAGGCTGGTTTATTGTGCTTCAGTGAAATAAGTTATTGCTTCATGAAACGCCGACCAACCGGTATAGTGGCTAAGGTGTTAGCCTCTAGATCGGAAGGTTCCGGGTCCGGGCATGGATGTTTGTAAGCGTATGGTGTAGAGGCGGCTGGTGCACCTTAAATCTGTCGTGGCCGAAAGTCCTCACGTTGGGTTGGTGTGGAAGTTTGGAGAGTGGGGTGCCATCTCATGTGTTGCTTCGTCATCTGACCGTGGTTCAAAATTACGAGGTGTTGTCCTCGGATCTTTCCCTTAAGGGACTGATCCCGGACCGTCGTCAATAGCCCGTTGTGTTGCTCTAGTACGACGTTAACTAAAAATTACCAATTACCCTCCACCAGCTTAACCGCCGACCAACCGGTATAGTGGTTAAGGTGTTAGCCTCTAGATCGGAAGGTTCCTGGTTCGAATCCGGGTCCGGGCATGGATGTTTGTAAACGTATGGTGTAGAGGCGGCTGGTGCACCTTAAATCTGTCGTGGCCGAAAGTCCTCACGTTGGGTTGGCGTGGAAGTTTGGAGAGTGGGGTTGCCAGCTCAGGTGTTGCTTCGTCATCTGACCGTGGTTCAAAATTACGAGGTATTGTCCTCGAATCTTTCCTTAAGGGACTGATTCCGGACCGTCGTCAATAGCCCGTTGTGTTGCTCTAGTACAACGTTAACTAAAATTACCAAATTACCACCAGCTTAACCACCTTCGTACAGGATGTTTCTCAAGGTCATCTGGTCGCACTTTATCATTGCAAAAACATACTGCGTTATGAGCCTGTTGCAATGACTTGTAATGGAGAATCGGTCCGCGCACAGGGCTCTCGGTAAGGGCGGTATCTTAAAATAACGGGTGCTCCGGAGAACTTGGGCCGAAGGCCTTCTATCTCCTGAATGTTGACCACGTCTGAGCAAAATTATAGTTCGACGTAACTGAAAAATGGTGGCGTGTGTTAAATTGGCGAACCAATGAGGGTGACTGTATGGGTAGTAAGACGGAGTCATAGGCGAGTCCAGTTAGTGTTGTACAACAGATGCAAAGATGATTGATTAAAAGCGAGAGAAAATTAAAATGAAAACAAAAGGAAAATTTAAAAACAAAAGAAACAACAAAAAAAGAAAATTATTAAATATTTAAGCAATACCTAGGCCGTTTACTGTACTGTGGTTGGCGAGGGTCGTATCTGGGGGCACACTGAATTGCGGGATTATCTATTATTTCTAGATTAGCGTAGAACTTTATGGCGAGTTTACTGAAATTTTTTTTTTAAGTTCAGTAATTTCTAGATTTTCATGGATTTTATTGTTTCTGTAGTACCAGGGATAACCACTGAAAGATAGTATCCAAAATGAGGAAATATTTGAGCCCAAGTAGGAAGTGTAAACATTACACACACACACTAAACAAAGTACAAATTTCGCCATTGTAACGTAAAGAACTCGAATACTACTATTGTATGCATTCGAGGATTTTTAGAGAAATATTTGAGCTAGATACTTGTTAAACCAGGTTATCTTTTTTTCCATCAAATTTCGTGATATTAGGGAAATGCAGGATTGCTTGAACCCCTGTTGCCTTGCTCAGAATGAAAATTTTGTTTTTTCACTGAAACGATTCTATTTAACTCATCTTGTTGAATTTACGCTTTTAATTGTGTCACTTTTCTAGAGAAAGTAGGTCTGAAATATTTATGACTAGAATGTAGGCTGTAATTTTCAAAACTTCAGGAAAAACACGGCTGGTGTGGAAGTGAACGGTATTGCAATTAATAAGCTCGTTGCATGCCCAACGTGCAAGTTCCGTTAGAATTGGATGAGTAATATATCAAGTCTGTCGCGTTGACTCATTCTAGAGTAATTTCCCTCGACACTGTCTATTGCCATCCAGTTTGTCATAGGCATGATGTAGGTGTCATGTGTCTCACGAAGACGTGATCACGTTAGTAGCTGTAGATACAGCTGTGTCGCAAAGTCTCTCCCAAGATGCGCGTTCAATAAATACATTATGAATAACCATTTGTAAAAACAAATTGGGGGCATGCTCACTAAAGTTCTCTGTTAAAAGCCTGGTTAAGTATAATTTTTGTGAAGAGCACATTTCTTCACAATACAATTTTCAACGATACATTTCAAATTGTGATATGCATCCAAAGGCTTACAGAATTTATTGTGGAAAATTTTAAACGTTCCATATCTTAAAATTCGCACGGATTCACAATTTTAATGTTTTTGTATAAATTGTAAAATAGATGGGCCTGTCCGATCCTGAATGGTGTATTGGTGATGCACTTGCACGTAGTCACAAAAAGAAGGGGGGGGGGCAAATTTTTAAAAAAATGGACGATGAAAAAAGATGGTTGAGGAAATTAATGGAAGGAAGGCCCTGTAAATCGATCAGAGAGACTTTTTCTTTTTTGTGTGTAGATTGAAGAAACTTAAATTTTGTACTTTTTGTATTGAAATTGTCCTCATATATATATATAATATATATATACAGGGTGGTCCCGAATTCATGGTACAAACTTTAATGGTAGGTACAGGACATTGTAACAATGATTTATTGTATAGGAATGTATAGTCGCAAGTGACGCGGTGAGGCGTAAACAGGGGAAATAAAAGGAAAGAGAAATGGAGTGATCGGTTGGTATCATTGCCGGTAGAGGGCAGTAGATGTCTAGCCGCTGTTGAACATGATGCATCGCAGTAGGGAAAAGCGCCATTCACAATTGTGCTGCCGTAGACGATGGGTGACTTTACGTATGCAGAAAAAGCAGACATGCATTACATGTACGGCCGTGCAAATGGTAACGGCAGAGCTGCGTTACGAATGTATCGCGCGGAGTATCCTGATCGACGAATGCCGGATCATAGAATTTTTCAACGGTTACATCGTCAACTTTGTGAAACAGGTGCGTTCGACGTCAACAGACATGGCGCTGGTCGAGTAAGAGCTGTACGCACTCCAAGGCTGGAAGAAAGCATCTTGAACATTGTGGCTGATAGACCCGAGTCAAGCACAAGAACTGTTGCGCGTGACGTAGGTGTGAGTCATCAGACTGTATGCAGAGTGTTAAACGAAAATCGCTTACACCTCTTCCATTTTCAGAAAGTACAAGCATTGAATCCGGCAGATTATCCTCGCCGCGTGAACTTCTGCCTGTGGGTGATGCAGCAATGTGCGTTGCAGCCGGATTTCGTAGATTATGTGCTATTTACAGATGAAGCGACATTTTCACGCGAGGGTGTCTTTAATGCGCACAATTCCCATGTGTGGGCAACCGATAATCCACATGCAACGCGTCGACATGCGTTTCAACAACGTTTCAGTATTAATGTGTGGGCTGGTATTGTGAACGACTTTTTGATTGGCCCATACTTACTACCCACGCGGCTCACTGGCGGAAGCTATCTTATTTTTCTGAAAGAAGTGTTACCACAACTGCTGCATGATGTTCCGATCGCCATTCGTAACCGCATGTGGTTTCAGCACGATGGGGCGCCAGCACACTTCAGCATTGATGTACGGAATTACCTGAATGCCACGTTTGGTACTCGATGGATTGGGCGTGGTGGACCAGTCCCTTGGCCACCCCGATCTCCCGATTTATCGAGCCTCGATTACTTTTTATGGGGACATCTAAAGCATCTTGTTTATGAGACTCCAGTTGACTCAGATGAGGATCTCGTCGCTCGCTTATCTGTAGCTGCTGCAGGTGTGCGTGAAATACCAGGCATCTTTGAACGTGTACGCCAATCGCTCCACCGACGCTGTCAAGCATGTATCGATACTGGTGGACGCAATTTTGAACAATTACTGTAAACATGACACTTGTCAACAACGCTTTCAATAAAATCTTTGTTTTTCCTTTCGGCCGTTATTTCCCCTGTTTTCGCCTCACCGCGTCACTTGCGACTATACATTCCTATACAATAAATCATTGTTACAATGTCCTGTACCTACCATTAAAGTTTGTACCATGAATTCGGGACCACCCTGTATATTATACATAATTATTTTGAATACGGTGGAGCCATAGTAGGCCGGATTAAAACAATAGATGGGACGACTATAATGATCATACTATTTGGTTTTTTAATGTTTCGAGTGATCAGAATTAATATTAAAGAAAATCTGTGACTCTCATCACGTATGCTGGTCCCTTTGGAATTTACCGAATCTTCCACATCCAGTCCTGGATATATTTACTGCAGAAATCTAGATTCATCTGTCGTAATTCTATATGAGCTCATGTAATTTTATTAAAATTGATATTCTATAGAAATCTAAACAGATTTGAGAATGTCTAAAAGTGAATCACAATTTTCTTGCAGAGAAATTAAAATCTCCAACATTAATCTTTGGTAAAATTTCCTTTTGTTTAACCCCCATTCTTGATAGTGTTTTGAGACTAGGAATACAGTTTTTGAGTTTTGTTGCTAAACATTCCATTTGTGCCTAGCGTCCCATTATTGGGACGCTTCAGAAGAAAAAAAAATCTTCTGTTTCATAGAAAGGATTCACTGACTTCTGTGTTATATTGAATCAATTAACCTTCAAACTAGGGGAGCGGGGCGGGCGTATGAAGTAAAATTTAACAATGATTTAAAAATTAAAACTGTATTTCTGGAAAATGGGAGGTGATTTCCCCTCATCTGGCTACCCCACTGGTTAGTATGTACTAGAATATGTATAGATTTTTTTCAATTTGAATTCATTATTTATACTACAAATGCTGCTAGCCGAAAGTGGTTATGCTCAATCACCAAGAAAGCGCTTATATTGGGATCCATCAGTTGATGTCAATAAAGTTGCAATCAGTTCCGCAATGCGTCGAAACCGCTTTGAGCAAATATTACAATACCTGCATTTTGCGGATAACAGCAAACTGGATAAGAAAGATAAACTGGCCAAGCTTCGACCTTATTTCGCACTGCTAAATGAAAAATTCTTATTTTACTATCCAAAAAAAACCAGCAATTGACGATAGACGAAAGTATGGTACCATATTACGGTCGACATGGGTGTAAACAGTTTATTCGGGGTAAACCCATTAGATTTGTTTACAAGGCGTGGTGTCTAAATACAAGGCTTGGATATTTAGTTCAATTCGAAACGTATCAAGGCGCAGGCACAGTTGAATATGTAGAAGGTCGGTGGATGGGGAATCGGTTGTTTTGGATTTAATTTATGAATTTCCAGAGAACTTGCCCTGTGACTTGTATTTTGGCAATCTTTTCTCAGTCCCTGTGCTTATTGATCACTAGTCTTAGAAATGATCTCGAATTGTACGTCCCAACCGAAAAGAGAGATGTCCATTAGATGTAGTAGAATCATTCAGGTAAAGAGAGGTAGTTTTGACTATCAGTTTCACAAGAATCAAGAACTTATATCAGTGAGGTGTTGTGTGACAATTGGTTCAAATATATACGGAGTTCATCCATTAGTGAAAGATAATGCAGAACAAAAATTGTGGAAATAGACCAACCAAATCTAATTACTCAGTACAATAAATTTATGGAAGGTACAGACCGGATAGATCAAAATCTCGACAGCTACCGCTGTTCTATTAGTTCTAAAAAGGTGGTAGTGGCCCTTATTTGAATTTAGCTTGGAAACTGCACTTCAAAATGCATGACAAATATATCGTTTCGAAATCGCTTCCTCGAATTCAAAACCATCATATCTTTTAAATTTCAGGCGAAAAATATGCTTAGCATAACATTTACGCTCATCACCACCCGGCCCAAGAAGACACCTTGGGAAACCTAAAAATGGCAGAGTATTAGAATCCATCAGATATGATGGCCTTCACCATTATATTGTTGCAGTTCCAACGCAAGTAAGGTTAAAAGAAAATGATGCAAATGTATGGTTGGTTTGCATGAAAAATGTTTAAAAGAATTCTACAGCAGAAAAAAATCTTAAACATTTCAAAATTTAAAAAATTTATATATTTTAAATTTTGAAATGTTTAGAATTAAATACACTACCTAATCGTGTATTAAAAATACCAAGATCACTTTAGTATCGATTTCTGATAAAAATCATATACGTATATGTTGTATTGGAAATAATATGAACCCTCTCGTCCCATAAATGGGAAGTTTCAATTTTTTTAAATAAATTCGATTTCCTTTACTTATGATTTTTTTTCCTATTCATTTCACACCATCTGTTACCACTGTACAAATTATTGAAGGAAAAAAAATTCAGGTTAAATATATGCTTAGATTTTTTGAAGTAACTAGGAGTTCCGCCCCCTACTCACCAACCTCCGGTGATTTCTACGCAATCCCATTTGGTTTGCTTTGAGAACCAACACTCCTTTCGTAAGTGATTCGCTTTTTTTAATTTAACACTTAATGCACCCTATACTAACTGCCGCATCAATATACAGCCTTCTCCATCTTGTTCCCTGTACAATTTCGAATAAACCATGTCAATCTCGTAATTATCTGTACTTTCTCGGGAAACCGTCTGAGAGTCGAGCAAAAAAAGCGTGTTGAGCCTATGGACTTTCCTAGCCAAACATCAGCGAGTTTCAACGGCCAAATTAAAAAAAACATCGTTGGTATGGTAATTGTTGCTACGATAAATTTTATATCTGGCAAACCCGTTTCTTAGAAATGTAACATTTCATTTCCGTGATGAAAAATGTAAGCTATCGCGAAATGTTTAAATTATACTTTTCATCGCATCGAATTTTTTTTATGAACCAATTTTTAAAATAATTATACTAAGAGTGCTAAGCTTTCACTTGGTATTTTCAAATTTTAAAACTAATAGTATTAAGCTTTAGATATGACAGTTTTAGTTTTGTATCGGAAATTACGATCTAAAAATTGCAAAATTTGTACGACTAACTTTTAATTGCATCGAATTCATTTACTATCTAATTTCAAAAATAATTGTTCCATAAGAAAGAGTTCATTCTAAGGTTTCCTGTCATGTTTTCAAATTTCAAAACCAATAGTAACAAGCTAGATATGGCAGTTTTAACAAAAAAATTACGAAAATATCTCGATTTTTCCTGAATTTCAAAAAAATATCAGGAACCGAATTGAAATTTCTAAAAAAAAAACTCGACGAGTTGCAAAAATTGACTTTTAGAGATGCTTTAGAAAAAAAAAAAAAACTCACGGCTGAAGACTGCAAAATTGAATGTGTTTTGCTCACTCACGTTACAAATTTCGTTGTTTTCGACTTTGACAACTTAATCCACTCTAAACTAATAGCTGCATCGGAAAAAAAAATCTTCTCCATCTTGTCAAACAAGATGGAGAAGATTTGTACAATTTTGAACTAACCATGTTAATTTCGTAATTTTCTGATCCGTACTTTCTCGGGAAACCGTCTAACAATCGAGTTTTCAATCCTGCGGTAGCAGTAACTTTTTTTAATATAGAGAGAAAATAGGAGAAATAAAATAGATTATATGGTTGAAATTTCTATTTCTTCAATTACGAATTCATTTAATTTGGAGAATAAAGATAACTTCCATGCTCTCATTCATATTTTTCACACTTTGTTCTCTTACCATCCGTTTAGATTTTCTCCATACTAATAATTTATGCGGT